>CM027120.1:29792346-29937346 GCA_015476505.1 Urochloa ruziziensis | reverse complement strand
CCAGTACTTTGGGGATGTGATAACATTTGATACCACATATTGCACAAACATCTACAAGATGCCATTTGGCTTATTTGTTGGTGTCAATAATCATTTCCAAACAACTATATTTGGTGGGGTGTTCATGAAGGATGAGACAATTCCAAGCTTCAAGTGGGTGTTTGAAGAATTTGTGAGTTTGATGGGTGGCAAAATTCCACAGACAGTTTTTACATGGTAAATTTTGTAAATATTTATACATGTACATTGCTTAACAACTAATGTCAACACTATGCTAATGTACTGAAATATTCATACAGATCAATGTGCTGCTATGGCAGATGCCATAGCAAATGTTTGGAAGGGTGCAAAGCATCTATGGTGCAAATGGCATATATTTAAAGATGCAGGTGGCAAACTAGGACCTATATATAAGAAGGGAAGTCCTTTCAGGAAACTGTTTCATAAAATTATCAATGATATGCTAACAATTGATGAATTTGAGAGGGCATGGGCATATATGTTGGACCTTTACAAGCTGCGTGATAATGCATACTTGGAGAACATATATAAAAAAAGAGAGAAATGGGCTAAGCCTTATTTCAAAGGTTGTTTCTGTGCAAGGATGGCAAGTACTCAGAGGAGTGAGAGTGCAAATCATATGTTGAAGAGATTTGTCCCTAGAAACTGTTCTATGAACATATTTGTTGTTCAGTTTAACAAACTTATGTTTGACAGAAGCAATGCTCAAGACCGGGCAGAGTTCGATACAAAAATTGTAAGTGGATGAGATAAGATTTTTACTATAACATGTCTTGATTAACATACAATTCTAATTAATATGTTTCCAATTTCAGTTCAACAATGTGAGGGACCGTGCTTGGCCTGTAGAAGAACATGCCATGAAATTCTACACAGCTGCTGCATATGGATTGTTCCGGAAAGAGATAAATAAAGCAACTCACTACATGGCTATTCAGAAAGTAGAGAAGAAAGAGTATGACATCGTTTGTGCGAATCCACGCAGGAAGCACCCGTGGGGTAGAGAGAAGTACACTGTTAGTATTATTAATGAGGGAGAAAGATATGATTGCGAATGTGGTTTATACCAGAATTTTGGGATGCTATGCGGTCATGTGCTTAGGGTAAGCTAAAGAATTGAACTTGGATCAACACTGTAACTACTACATACACCCTTAGCTTTGTGCATCATTCATACTTACATGTTGCAAATATTTATGCAGGTTTTATTCCATATAGGTGGATATGAGATTCCTAAAGCACATATACATAAGCGCTGGACACGATCAGCAATGGATGTTCTTCCAGAAAGAATTAAGGGTACCAGAAAGACACGTTGTGTATGCAATCTATGACATTCCGGCATAGTTATCTATATGTCAATGCCATGGCAGTGGTACAAGATGGAAATAAAGATGTTGAGGCTTTTGAGATCGTAGCGAAGTAGTCTGAAGAAGGCTCAGAAAAACTTAAAGAGTATTTCAAGGCTAAAGAAAGTATGCCTAGCTCACAAAGCAATGGGATACAAATAAGGTCGTTCATGCAGACCAATTACTATACAACTGAAAGTGATGTAGGTGTTGAGAGCGGCTATGAGACAGAAGAAAGGACAATGAACACTTATGGTGCTTCTGGTTCATGTGCTGGCATGAGTGATTCAGAGTTGCTAAGGATAAAGGCACCTACATTCAATAGGAGAGTTGGAAGACCAAAGCAAAACCGATTCAAGGGCACCCAAGACTACTACGGCAAGAAGCAGAAGAGAAAGTATAAAGAAAGTGACAATACTATTGATGAGAATGGTAAAAAAAAGAGGGCGTTGCCACGTTGTCGTGACTGTGGTATCTTAGGACACACGGCAGCACAATGCAGGAAGAAAAAGGTTGATGTGACTACAGAACTGCCGGAGTTCTAGTTAATTATTGGAGAATTATTGGGCTTTTGGTTGTGCTGGTGATGATGGTTCTGCAACCTGGTTATGCTCAACATTGAGCTGAACTTGTCTTAGCCGTTTAGTAAGCGAGATTGAGATACTATGTGATTTTGCTGTTGATGATGGTTCTGTAACCAGTCCTACTGCTATAATTGTTATGCTCAAAATTGAGCTGAACTTGTCTTAGCCGTTTAGTAAGCGACATTGAGATACTATGTGATTTTGCTGCTCATGATTGCGCTGTAAAACATTTAAGGTGTTCAAACGTGACACAAACTTGATATATATTGTATCTGTTGGGTATCTGTTGGTGGAGTATTTGATTGGTGGGTCTAACTATTTGAAAGTTTATAGCGTGTGCTTTTGGTGGTAGTGATTAGTTGATTAGAATGTATATATACAAGGGAATAGTGAGAAATAATCAAGCGTAGGCATTGCACTTTTGTTGGTAAAGCTGCTTTAATGATATTCTCAAAATAATTGAAACGACTTTGATATAGTGTACTATGTAAACTTGGATTATTCTAACAGAAAAAGGAGGAGCAACTCATGTTACAAAATATGGTTCTGGCCGAAAAGGGATTTCTGATATCAAGTGACGAGATTTTGGTTTCATGTGTGATAAGAAAAAGGAATAAAGAGAGTGCCATGCAGTTAACGACCTAAGGTTCTGTAAAGGTTAAGTTCAAAAAAAAAGGTTTTGAAAAGAGAATAAAGCTGATGCCATACAGTTATCGATCTAAGGTTCTGAGAAGGTCTAGTTCAAAAAAAAAAAGGTTCTCAAAACAGAATAAACATGATACGGTTGCCTATAGTAAGTTTTGTATTTAATATCTGCACAAGATTAGACAACATGGTAGATAAGATAAGATTAGCAGGGAACAATTAAGATGGAATAATTTTTTTTTGACATAAAGAGAATAATAAATTTTTTAACTATAAGGAAATGGTGACCTAGAATTATAATTCCAAATGGTTTAAGGTGCTCTTGTTGCCATACATATGCCGATCACATTAAGGTAGTCTTGGTGCCATACAGATGGCAAATAAAAAGTACAAGCCAAAATGATCAGTTCTTGGTGCAATACATACAACAAATTTGCCGTGATTGATTACAAAAGGCTAGTTTCAAGCACACCAGCTATTGGAGACAAAAGGTCCTGATCGAATGTGGTAGAACTCAGTCAATGATGTGTACAAAGGCAGCAGGCAACCTGGCTCGGTTCTCGTTCAATTCAAGAACCTCGTGAAGCATGTACTCCTTGAACTTATGCAAATTCAACTGTAAGGAAGGGGTGGGTTATAAAAATTTAGCTTACATAGTAATTCTATAAAACTTTTTCTGACACTGTTGGAAAATGTACTCACCTCAGATGGATTTAAAGTGAGATGTGCACCATCAAAGTTCTTAATGCAGAACAAGGTGAAGAAACCAGTTTGTGACCTGATTTTAAAAATAAAAGGTTAAGAATAAGGATAAGATTTGGATAAATGTCATGGAAAGCATTAATAACAAAATATATACCTCTCACAGGGCATACCAACTGTACGCAAGACAAGAGCCCTGCAATGATTGAAACTTGGGGTCCATCCACTGAAAACCTGAGTTGTAGATTGTGACAGAGATTTGCTCAACAAGTCAATGGTGCCACAGTGCCTTTTGATTGTTACATCATCCTTCTCATCACCAACCAATGGATCAATTATGAATACTGTGTTGTTTTTTAGATCCCAGGCATAACACCACCAAATACCATTGGCACGAACAGGGACAAAGAACTGCATGCAGAGTAGTATTTTTGAGTATGAAATAAAATTGAACGATATAAAGCAGTAATTTTCATTGCAAAATAAACTAACTATGCGGCATCTAGATAGTTCATAATTAATTCTGCTGCCAACAAACTGCTCCCTGACTGGTACATTAGATACTGGGTTTTCCTCAGCGAGTACATGTGTCTGTCAATTAGTATTTAAAAAATTTAAATGCCAACAAGAATAAAATATGAAAATAAATTAACTTATTTTGGACATGTGATTATTTACTTACTGCAAAATCAGACTCAAACAGGTGCCTCCAACATAAAGGAAACTGTGGAGCATATATGTCTTTATCGAGCTGTCCAATCCGACGGATTGAAATATCAAAAACATCATCAGACAATATACGATTGTTTGTAAATTCCTCTTTCATCTTGTTGCCTTTGATCTCAATGAATCTTGGATACTCATGCATGACCCAACACCTACAAGAACATGAGATGCCACAAGTGATTGTTAAATATTAAACAACATGGTACTTGGTCAGATTATAAGTCCAAAAGTAGATATAAATTTTTGCAGATCATACCTATACAGCTCATCACTGTTTGTTGTAGAGAGCCAATCAAAGAATTTGTGTGTTATATAGAGGTCTCTAGGTGGATGATCTAAACCCAATGCCCAGTGTGATAATGCCAGGCTGCCTACTTGAGCTTCCTTTTTATGCAAAGGAGAATTACTATACTCTGCTTCAATGCTCATAGCATTCAAATCAAGCGACTTTATTGTAGACAACATCTTGAGTGACAGATCAGCCCAAGCAAAAAGTTTGTTCTCAGTAGTTGGAGAATATGTTGGTGTAATAGAACACATCTTCATAGAAGGGTCTGGTGTCTCAAAATTGACTTCAGCAGTATGTTTCGGCATAGTATATGCTGGAATTTCTTGATTCAAAATCCCAGCTGAAGAACTGGCTTGAAGATTCGACGATGAATAAGGTTTGGAGCAGGGACGATGGGATCCTTACCAAACAAAAATGTAATACTTAGTGCATCGGTGTCAGAAGTATCGTAAAGGTAAAAGATCAAGTCAGATAGTAAGAAACAGAACAGTGAAAAAAGTAACTCGTGGATGACAAATTATGATGAGTGCCTGACGAAAATTCAGTACCTTTTAGCTTAGAGTCAGCTTTAGCAGTCTGAACCAAACAATCTGTTAGATTTCAAAAGGTTTAATTAGATGATTTGTGTTATTTGAAAACACACTTCATGTGACAATGCCATGTGGCACAAAAAAAATGAAAGAATGGGTATTGTATATGTTACCGTGTTTTACTGTGTTCTTAGGCGTGCCGTATGCAGCCATTTGTTTGTTTGGAAATTGGCATAAAGAACTTCCATGAGGCTTGGTGGCTGGCTGCTGTCCAAAGCATGAAACGGAGCCTCCTTGATATGCAAAATGATACTGGTTAGTGGCAGCATGTAGCAAATGTAATAAACTAGCACAAGAGATAAAAGTTGATTATGCATTTCTTGAGATAACATGGGTACTCAATAAAGAAGATCCTAGTAATTAGAAGCACTTAAAAAATGTACAATATATGCTTACTTGGGGAAGCAAGCATCTCATCAGTGCTTGAAACATTTACAAGTCCATTGCGCTTCGAAGTGGGCTTCGAAATAGGAGTTCCATGTGTTCTTACTCTAGGAATCTTGGGATTAGATGTTTTGCCTTCTGTTGCAATTTAGTTGGAGTTAGAGATGGGGTGTGGTGTTATAAAACAAAAAACAAGGAGGTTGCATATGTTACCGTCATTTCCTGACTCGGTACCACTAAGCATGTCATCAGAACTTCTGCGTCTACCTTCCAACTTTCTCATTGAATCAGCTGATGAATGGTTAGCATGACTGTTGTTGTGGTGATCAATGTATTTGACAGCAAAATTGATATTCTCTTTACTAAGGCTGCAGTACAAGCACGACTGTACTTGTGAATATGTTGCAAACACCTAGCATTGTGGAGTCTCAATGCTTCTATAAGTGGGGGTTCTATATGCAATGATTGCAAAATATTTGGTAAATCTAAATGTACTACAAGATTCATAGCTCAAAAGAAACTAGACAAACAAGTATTTATGGAGGAATACCTGTCCTTGGTACTTTCTCCTGATGAATGCAGAGAAATCAAGAACTTCAGTGTCCAACAAGGGTGTAGGTGAAATTTGAGTTTCAAAACCCAATGGAAAGCTGCTGCTGGATGCAGGTGAAGTGTTAACTGCTACCTTGGTTCCACTCGGTGAGGCTGAAGAATTAACAGGTAGCTTGCTTCCGCTGGCATTTGACGTACTGTTCAATACTTGGTGTGATGTTGAATAAGTAGCTGTTGTGACACCTCGGATTGAAGTAATGTAGCAATTGTCTATTTTCCTGATAGCCTGAATTGAAGCAAACAAATTTATTTGACACTGAGTTGTTAATAATAAACAGTTCGCTACTGAAGTAACATGAAAGTGAGCTAGAGAACAAAAATAAAATCACCTTGATGCGTCCAAAAGTAAACCCAGCTGAGCTTGATTCATCAGGACATATATCAGATTCAATCATCCTAATAATCAAATCACTTGTGAAATGTTTTACCCGTGGGAAAACAACATGTTTTAAACTGAGAGGACCAAAGTCAATCATATCAAGATAAAGGATCTGCAAATGCAGTATACAATTGATTAGTTCTAGTACAACTAAGTGTGTGATTAAAATATTACACATCACGATAAAAATGATCTGCAGTCTAGAAAAAATGAGTGTGTTTAGAAGTATTTTATTGAAATGAATTCAATATCTTAACTTACTAGCAAAATGGATAAAACAACTTAGGATAAGAATTCTGTCTGTTTAGAGGTAGCTCACCTGAATTATGAGCGAGCAACCAGTGATTTGGAGAACAGAAAGGTGCTCCAGAGTATCCCAAGTAACAGTGCGTGCAGCTTCAAAAATATTACCCATAACATATGAGCTCCAATTGTAAGCACCAATTTCATCTGGCTTGGAAAGTGCACACCAAAAATCAGTTCTACCACTGGAGTGGTCAGTTGTTGGCGCTAGAAATCTGCCCATGATGAATATTACAAAGGCAACCTTAAATTTGTCTTCATCCTCTTTGCTTGAAGGATAATGGAAACAAGATTCTACAAAGTCCTCAGCTAGCTTCACAAATTGTTGATCACTTCCCAGGAATGAAAGCCTAGATCTAGCAAATGATGTTTTCTCATCATTGTCCTTGAAACAATTCTCGGCTACATCAAGACCTGAACAACTTATGCCGATAATCTTTCCAATGTGTTCTGGAGTAATGGTTAGGTTGATGGTGTCACCAACAACAAGTCTACCTGAGTACCACCTGATCTTTGAAAGAAGCCATAAGGTGAATTGGTTGTTGCTGTGCTTGAAGTGAGGTAGCTCCAAAATACCACCAAAGCCAATGGACTGGACAAGATTCTTTTTCCAATGATCAAACTTGGAAACCACCTCCCATACTCGCTCTGCTGAACTCATGGAAACTACTGTCCCCTTATCAGTATGACCAGTAATTTCACTGCAAGGCTTTTCACATAGATCATCCGTGTAAGCGTCAAATGAACCTTCAGAACTATCATCAGTAAATACTGCTTTCCTAGAATGCAGTCTCCGGCGGCTGCTACTATGAAGCTTGATTGAGCTGCAGTCTTTGTGAGACATGATATGAAAACCTGAACAAAAAACAACAAGTTAACAGTCTTTCGATTAAAAGAAACTATATGCAACTAGTTGAAGCATGTAGATCTAAATTCAGCAAGTGAAATTTACCAAATCAAGGTGCTAATGGAGAAGATTTCAATTAGTTATAGATCTACTAAATTCAGCAACGACATCACTGGGTGGAAGACAATACAAAAACAAGGTGCTAATGGAGAAGATTCCAATTAGTTATAGAACTACTAAATTCAGCAATGACATCACTAGTAGAAGCATGTAGTTCTTAATCTATATCAATTCTTTTGTGCATTATCAAGAATGCATTACCTCGAAAAATACACGAACAAATGTGCTATCTGGATTTCCATGCATCATATGTTTGAATATGTGATGAACGGAGGCTTCAAGCTATAAAGGGGCCTATGTCTACATTCCATGCCCCTGGTTCAAGCCTTGATAGCATGGGCATGTGAGCCTGTACTGATACACATGGCAGTGGGATGATAACCATTGGGTAATAACCATTGTACAAGTGTGAAGCATGTAGCAGGGGTAGGTTCGAACAGTTAAGGCAGCTAAATGTGTACCGCGGCATTATAAGAAAAGAAAATACAACGAGGTTAGTAGATTAATAATTATATTTCCATGTAGAATACCATGGTAAATATTAGTACAAATAACATGTAGAATAAGGAGCAGAACCAAGAAATAATTTAGTGTCACGGATTTTACAAATGAGACATGGAATTTGGATTCTACGATTAGTACAAATACCATATAGAACAAGTGCACAGAGTACGAGTAATATAGTTTCAAGGATTCTGAAAATTAAAAGTGCAAAAGGCTAGCTACAGTGGGAAGTATAGGCCATGCTTCTGATATATCTCAAATTCACATTCCAAATCATCTACTGCAGCAGAAACAGCTTCCTCGTCAGTACTCACACAGTTGATGAGGATGTAACCTAGAGGAACCTGCAATTGAAAATGATGTTAAGTAAAATGTTAAATTATATAAAAAGTATGTGAAGAAAATTGATGTTTTAAGTTCATGTACCCCAGGACTAGAAGCTAGAAGATTCAACACCGATTGCTTTATTTCTTCATGAGACATCTCTCCCTCATTGTCAGATGCTTGGTCAAGATTTTCATCGGTGTCAAAAATGTCATTGTTGTCCAGAGGAAGGTTCAAATCTTGAGATATTTCTTTGATTGAATGAATAATTATCACATTGAAATGGTTTATGAAGTTCTGCAATAATGTTTAAAACGAAAATAATAAGGGAAAAAAATCTTTTGTGGATGAATGTTTCATAAATGCACTTCTGATTACCAGGTTTACACCATCTACCAGAGCAAGATTTTCCTTGTTGGATGGCCTAAAAGTGGCTAAGCTTCTTAGGACTTGATCACCGCATATAGCATAGCTGCGAAAATAAAGAGGAATAATTAAAAAAATACTGTTCTGGAATTTGGTAGTACTATATGGCAAATGAAAATACTAACGGGGCAGCATCAATGTCGTCAGCAATCTTCTTGCGAACTTCGACCAACATTTGTTATACTTGCATTTCATCCTAATGGAAAAAAGCATGTAATTAGTATTAGTTAAGCAAAAGAAATAAAGCATTTGATGCAGATGAACAAAACATATAACTTATATCATTGTGAGAAAACCAACATCAGATAGTGATGACTGGTCATAAGGCTCATCATCAGCAAGTTCGATTCCAATGTCAACATTAGATTCTTCTTCAGCACACTCAATCATATCAGGGGACAAGCTGAATAGCAGAGGTGAGACATTTTTGTTGATGCCATCAAGAAAATGTTGACCTTTTTCAGCAACACTTCACGACAAAAAATATAAACTAAAAAAAAACTTGACAAAACAAATAAATATTATAACTTCTTGAAAACCATTAAACATGAAAACCTGATAAGGCGGTGCGTAGAGTGAACCTTTTCATCAAGAAAACCTGATAATTGCAATTTTCAGAGTATATTGAGAAAGGATTTGAATAAAAACATATTTAAAAGGATGGAAATAATTTTAAATCAGTCATATTACCATGATCGATTAAAATATTGCCAAGTCCCTTCCACCAATGAGCACTGTGTTCTTTGCCAAGACCATGGAGATAAAGCTTTTCATACTTGTTCTGTATTACTTTTTTAGCCTGCATTCATGCATAATCAAAGATAAGATGTGGGAACATAATATACTATAGATTTATATTTTAAAGTATAGATTGAGCTGTCACTAATACATTTGAACCACGGAGCACACTTATTGGTAAGTTGAAACCCCAATTGCCGCCACATTCCTTTATGCAAGAAAGTAGTAGTATGGATTCTTCGGTGAGGTCCATTCGTTTGGCCGGACTAGATAAGCAGTTGTCACAATTTCCTGTATTGATTAAGAAAAATAAAAAATAATATAGAGCAAAACTTTAGCATTTATGGACATGTGAACAGAGAACTAACCACATGTTGTTGCAGTCTCCTCACCAAAATAGTTTAGCAAATTCTTTCTACGGCACGTTCCGAGTATGCAGTACTTTTGACCAGCAATGAAGGAACTCATGATAGCTTGTTTTTGAGTTTCCTACAACACATTCAAAATATATAGTTCAATTCATCAATTGTTTAAAAAATATATCTGATGAAATAGTATAATAAAAAAACTTACACTCTTTGTCTCAGCGCAGTAGAATTCACCCCTTGTAAAGTCAGACCGTTGATAGTAAAGCAAGCAAATAGATGGCAATCCATCTCTTCCACATCGGCCACTTTCTTGATAATAAGATTCAAGGCTCTTTGGGCAGCCATAATGAATTACACACCTAACATCTGGCTTATCAATGCCCATGCCAAAGGCAATTGTTGCAACCATAACAAATAGTTCATCGGTAACAAAGGCTCTGCATGAGAATACTTGATGTTAGTTGAGGTGAGGTCATGATGAATTTAACTTCATCACAAAGGGATAGGACACACACTCACTTGTGAGACAGCTCCCTTGATGTGCTATCCATTTGGCCATGGTAAATGGATGAGCTAATTCCATTGGAGGTGAGGGCTTCATGGACCTAAAAAAGATGCAGGCATTAGTAGTGCAAAGTATATCATGAAAAAAATGTTGTGTATAAATGTAAAGTCGAGAAACCTGCTCAGTGTCTCGTACAGTCGCACAATAAATTATAGTTGACTCACGATTCATGACCCTTGTAGAGACATCATTTATAACTTCATGTATGAATGAAGATGTACGGCCAGGTCCGTTAAGTAACTTGACTCCATAGAAAAGGTTTGGCCTATCAAAGGATCCAATGTATATATGCGGGTTCTGAAGAGCCAATGATTCTTTAATGTCGCCACGTACTCTGCTTTTGGATGTTGTGTTAGATAAAAAAAACAAACTTGCAGAATAGGGGACTACTTATTTGAACATAAATTATAGTTGCCTTATTTGCACATCACCTTTGTGTAGCTGTGGCAGTTAGTGCAACATAGGGGACTCCTGGTAGTTTCTGCCGCAGAAGATTTAGCCTTTTGTACTCCACCCTGGCGAGTATAGGAAATAAAAGATATCAAACAGCACATAAATCTAAAAATGATAACTTGATCTGTTATGGTAAAGCTGCTTAATACATGTACCTGAAATCGTGGCCCCATTCAGATATGCAATGAGCTTCATCCACAGCAAGCAAGCAAATGCCAGACTGTACCAATTTGGTCCAAAAACTACAAAATGAAGATATATCAGAACAGGAATCAATTCCACTAAATTTAAATATAATTCAAATGGTAGGAAACAAACATTTTTGGTAATGACATTGCTTTCTCAGGTGTCATGTATAGGACATTGTAATATACAGCTTGGGCCTTACTGTTGACCATCAAATTCATTTGTGTGCTAGCTAAGTAATCTGACCTTACACCTTTCTGGTTCAAGCTCATAACCTAAGAGAGTATAAGAAATACACTGCTTAATAATTTATCACGAATTTTTGGGCACAGATTTAGATACATTAAGCTAATACAGAACCTAGTCTTGCATCAGAGACAACAGCGGGCTAATAACAATGCAGGTCTTACTAGTTAGCAAAGGAGGCAACTGATAGCTGCATACATAATTGAAAATAAGGTTCTGTCAGAATAATGTATGGTCTCAGACAGGGTTCAAGAAATAGATCTAGGTGAATGGTGGGAAAGAGTTTAGTGGAAATCATACCAGAGTGATTTCCCCGCACCAGTAGCCATCACGACCAAGCAATCACGTCCTTCTAAAACTTTCTCGATAACCTCCTTTTGGTAGGGACGAAGCGAGGAAAATCCAAAATAATCCTAAATATATAGAGCGGAGTCAGAAAGAACTATGAAAGAATTTAAGAAGCAAGCAGCAAAGGGTCGATTGTGCATGCTTACCTTAAGGACGTGCTCCATTTTGTTCCAACTTGCTGCTGGACCGGTCCTTTCTTTGCTGCAGCAAAGGGTGTGTTTTTGCTTGAGTGCAGTTGGGAAGACGAACAGAGCACACAGGTTGCCTTTGTGGGTGCTGGACTCGGTAGTCTCGGTGTAGGGGCAGGGTACAGTGCGGGTGGGTGCTGGGGGTGGGGCCGGTCGACCGGTGGGGGCTGGACCATTTTGGAAATAAGGTGCAAAATTTTGTTTAAAATTTAATCCGGTACAAGCAACTGTTATCATCCGAAAATGTTACAATAAAAACAATAGATCGGTAAAATAGAAATAAATGTAACACTCGGCCAAAAAAAATTTGATTCTTAGCATATTTAAAATTATCATCCATACTAAAAAGAAGGATCAATTTAACGGTCAATCTTACACCTTACTCTTAGAATGCTTACACTGCCGGATTTTGTGATAATCGAACAATGAATTAATCTATAGAATACATGCTGAGATGACAGCACTATTTTACTTTTTCTTAAAAAAAAGAGGTTTGTGGCAGGTTCACTAGATTTTAAGGAAAGCTGTGACGAATAACTACCTCGACTTAAGTTTGCGCATAATGTAGTTACAAGTCAAGTATAAAATTTACTTCATATGCTAAGAAGATATTGTTTAACGAAAGGTTGAGGGGTAAGAATTGGTGCATGAAGCCGAAGAAAAAAGTAGCAGATGTTAGGCGTCATTAATTAGAGTTATAAGTTGGAGAATTGGTTTTCCAGAAAGTATCTCGCAAAAAGGGTAGAAGGGATTTTGGCTTGCATGGTAAAGTGAGTCGAATATATATGTGGGATCTTTTCAAGTCAGTCATTGGGTTGGACCACTAGCGTATCGAATAAACCTATATTCATTTTTTTCATTGGGATTAAGGGAATGCATAAGAAAGCAAACTGAAATATTGAAAATGTTTTATCTTAAGAAGAATATCACAAAGGAGAGGGTAATCACACTAAAAGTTCCAATGGACTAATCACACTGAAGCAACATGAAAGAAAAAGGTAAAACAACACAAAATTTTTCATATCTGATTCCATCTTACTCTTTCATCAGTAAATTAGAAAAAAATATTTAAAAAATGTCTTTGTGGACTGTGCCCTGAATGTAGTATAATATAATAGGTAAAGGAACGCCTCAATTATTAGCATACAAATGGGAGAGAGGAGAAGCCTACCTTTGACTGTGCTTGCTAACGGTCGACTAACGGTCCCCTGAGAAAACATGTATTCAACTAACGGTCGAGTTTTTTCAAATGAAGCCTATCTATGACTGTGCTTGCTATCCTCGATAGGAGTTATGTTTTTTTCAAACACTGAATTAACATAAATTGCATTGGACAGACAATTTGTTAGCCTATCAGTGTTTTTCCATATGACAGTTTTTAACAAGTACTAATTAATTCGGAGCAGTGCACGTGCATATAAGTTACAATAATTTAGATTAATGTATTAATAATCATTTTCACGTTGGAGCATGGGTCTTCTGCTGTGGTATAACTAAAATCTATATTGCCGGTAAATTAACCATAGTGTTCAAATTAAAAATATATTGACCCTAGTGACGTTAAGATTGCATTTACTTCGTTGTGACGACCCGGATTTTCAAAATCGAGAATCCGAATCTCTGCACCCTTGTGATAGTCCCTGGATCAGTAGCTATCACGTACAGAACTCATCTCAGCATAATATCATATCCATACAACGAATTTAGATTACATAGAAGAGATTTACATCCATACCATTATGGAATACGAATAAAGTACAAGCCCGTCGGGCTAAGCGACAAGCGGAAATCCTGCGTAGCGGTAGTTAGGCTTCAAGTCTTCTTCTTCGATCAACACCACAGGCAACTCGAGCGAAGCACACAACCCTTTTTCCATTCGTCCAAACCTGCATGCTCACAAACTATCCCCAAGGAGCGGGATAGGTTCACGTCACCATCTGTATGCAAGCTTTAAGTGGCCTAACATCTAAAGGTATAAAAGTATTTCAAGGAAAGGCTATGGTTTCCTATGCAATAGCAGCAATAATAGTCAAGGTATCATCTCCACAAACCATCCCAAATCCCACCTCACATCACATCACCTTCTTCACACTCGTCTAAGTCGATGCGAGAGCTCCCTCCCCTCGCACCTCACCAACTACGGCCGGATCCTGAAAGAAAGGGAGCAGACTCTCCTTCTCCCCGTCCGTAGCTGCGAACCTTAATCACTCTGTCACTGGCTAAAATCAGGGGGAGGTAGAAGATCCCAAAATATGAGAGGTAACAGGGAAAGTGGGCAATGTCCATACCGAGGACGCGGCTATACGTATAGATTCTAGACTCTGCAGAGCTTGTACAACTGGACCCACTCGGGCTGCGAGATGGCCGTCGCCAACTCGAGACGCAACCCACAGCACAGACCCTAACCTGCAACGATGCCCGCCTGCCCTTCCTGTCTCGATCCATCGGCTCGCAATCCAATGCTTCGGAAGCTGTGTTGAACTCTCCCTCGGGGGCCAGTCGGGGCTATAGTCCTTCGGGGAAACGGTCTCTCCCGTTCCCGTACACCATCCACCTGATCTTCTCGCAGTGCAGGCATCGCGCTAGATAGGAAGGCTGGAACCCGTTCATATGGGTAAGCGGTAAGTACGTGGGGCCCAAATAAAGTTACCCCACTCGGTTTCAGACCGGGGCGAGCGTCATCGTCCAAAAGGCGTATCCCCCACAGAGGAACGCAGATCGCAGTACCCACTATAGGTACCACCGCCAACTCCTATGCTCCTATCCATCCATGTGCCCGCCATAAGCACAGTGTGGGACCCCCTCGAGAGCAGGGGTCTCCCGGCACCTCGATCAAAGATCGAGTTGTTATAAAATGCTCGCCCCCGCCAAGTTTCCCAAAAACACCTTCTCCTGCCAGTTTTATCCCCACACACGCCAAGAATCCTATTCCACAATATCCCATACACATGCAAGCAGCAGCATAGCGATCATATATATAGTAGTAGGTATACAAGGAATCAGGATATATAAATAGGCTATGCATGGCTCATTCATCATCATCATATAAGCAAAGCGCTAGCATTCTACTCAGCAATGCCTAATAGGTTAAAGAGTCAGGATGGGCGTGAACCTGGAGCATGGCCCTCTATCTCTTCACTTCAGCGTAGTCGACGTCGTCGAAGTAGTCGATGTAGTCCTGGTCCTCCGGGGATCCTATTATACGGATACATAAATAAATACGACAACTACTAGCAATGAACTCCAAATAAGAACCAATAGAGAGCCAAATAACAGCAAACTCTATTCTATCGTGTTCGTCATGATTTTAGAAAAATACTGAAATTGGTTCATATTTTTCTAAGCTACGGTTGATTTATTATGATTTTCTGAAGTTTAAATCCATTTTCGGGATTTATAAATCATTCGGGAAAAGGAATAAAAGTTAGATCACAAGTTAGCAGCTCGGAGGTGTCAGTCATCGGCTCGGGGTTAGACCGCGAGTCGAGCAGGTAGAGGCGACGGTCTGGGGTTGATGACATCATCACGGGCTCTGGTGATGTCATCGTTGACTTGGTCAAAGTTGACTAAGTCAACGGGCAGAGGGTCACGACCTTGGTCAGCGGATCAAACTAGGGTCAACGGGGCAAGACTGACGGGTTAACGGCTGGGTCTCGTGCGGTCCGGCGTGTGGCTCCTCCTTGTGGCGACGCGTGGCTCCAGCGGCGGCGCTCGGTGGCTGGCGGCGGACGTCTACGGCATGGAGGGTTGAGGGGAGCAAGCTTGTGGTTAAAAGACAACGGCTTGGGACTCGCACGGGTCACTACGCGAAGGCGGGTTAGTTAGCTTTCGGCGGTGGCCATGGCGAGTATAGCGAGCACCGACGCGATGGCGGCTCATGGCCAAAGGCCTAGGCTTGGTCAAGGCTAGCGCAGCAAGCGGCAGAGCAGCGGCGCAAGGCTGGCAAGCAGGCACGTGCACGGCCCGTGGTGAACCACGCCCGAGGTGTGGCCGTGCTCGGCGTTCTCACATTGCAAAGGCAGTAAAACCAAATGCATTCGATGTTGGCTGGGTAGTGTAAAAGCTAGCAAGTGCATCGAGCATGAACCATTGTTGAACTAACTCAGCTCGCAAGCAAAAACAGGAGGAAAAGGAGTCGGCTTGGGGGCTTGGTGTTCACTGTGGCTTTTTGTCGAACAGCTTGTATGCACTCAAGGTGGCAGCGGTTTGCGGCACGGCAAAGCAGTGCGTAAGCAGCGGCGGCTGCGCAGATGGTGCTCGCGGTCACATGGCAAAGGCCGTGGCCACGGCAACGTCGACGGCAAGCGTGTAGAGCACCTGCAAGAACTCCCCGGTGCGATGGCCGGCGACATAGGCAGCAGCACGGGGGCGGCGCGACGCCAATTCGCTCCTCTTCCGGCGACAAGGGCACGAATAGGTGCGGGAGGTTGGCGCACACACGTTCACCGTGTTCAAGTCCAAGGTGTTGGCCTTCTAAGGTTTTGTTGCGGCAGGTCAAGGCGGAAGGACGAGCGCGCGGTGAGCGCTCGACGAAGTGCCGCAAAGCAGCGTTCGTCGCGCGTTCGGGCTCTAGGCCTTGGCTATGGGTTTCTAAGGCGCGTCCCTGCACAAGAACTTGCGAGGCGCGAAGGCCAAGCCACAGGCAAGGAGAAAAGGCGGCGACTTGGATGACCAGGGGCGTTGGCGGCAGCGGAAAAGACTTGGCGGTGGCGTTCAAGGTTGAGCGAGAAGGAAGGGCTCGAGCTTACCTACGGCGGGCTCGCGGAAGGCGTTATCTTCGCGTAGGGGAAGCAGAGCTGCGACATGGTACAAGGCTTGGCGCTCGCGCTCCTCGGCGGCGGCGGCGTCGTCGTCGAGCCCGGCTGCAGGTCGTCCTCCTTGTGCTCGGTGTATACGTACTCTTTATCCTTGCGGCCCTTCTCCTCCACGGGGATCAGCTCGGCGTCGAGGTTATCGGCGGCGACGTCGGCACGGTTCTGGTCGGCGACGGCGGCGCGGACGCTCCCATTCTCCTCCACTTCGTTGGCGTCGCGGCCGGCGACGGCGGCGGCGCTCCGGCGGCGCGGACGGCGTCGTCTCGGTGGCGTCGGCTTCACGGTGCTCCTTCCTGAACGGCTGCATCTCCCCCTCGCCATGACCTTCTACTTCTCCTCTTCCTCACGGGAGCAACCGGTGGCTGGAAACTTGGGGTTTCTTCCCCGTCGGTCTGGTTACGGTACGGGGGTGCTCCGGCCTGGTGGTGAAATTTGTGATGGCGTGCGGCTCAATTGGAGCTAGGAGCAGAAAGGTGAGCTGTGGGCTGCGGGTTTTGAAGAAGGAGGCGGCGGGTGCTTGGGAGCCTGCTCGGACGGTGGAGCAAGGGCAAGAACAGAGGAGGGGACTGGATGTGGCGGCGGCTTGGGAGGAAGAGGGGCGACGCCTGGGTATTTATGCTGAGGGCTAGGGTTCATGGTGAGGTGACGGACGGCCGGCGTCTCTTGGGTGTGAGCCAGAGACGCGTGGACGGTATCCGCGCGCCGGGAGGTGGCGTGGAGGTCACGCGGGCAGGCGGCGCGGGGGAAAAGCGACGGGAGGTGGACGGCGTCGAGGGCACGAGAGAGAAGAAGAGAGAGCGGCAAGCGGCGCGTGAGAGAAAGCGAAGCGGACGGCGTCAGGCTCGTACGGGAAGAAGAACAGAGGCATGCATCGGCGGTGGTGGGCTGGGCTTCGACAGGTTGCTAGCTAGGCCCACGCAAGGACAAAGGAGGAGGCTGGGCTTCACGTGCTCTGCTAGCACTTGGGCTTCACGCGAGAGAAAATGAAGGGCCTGATGGTTTCTGATCTTGGTGTTGAACGTGATTAGCATTTGATGCTGAACGTGATTAGGACCAAGGATTTCACGTGGGAAAAAGGGAACCAGGAAGCTAAGCTGGACTTTGTGAAGGGAAAGGGAAAGAAAGGAAGTCAAGAGGCTGGGTTGAGCAGCAGGCTGGTTTTACGTGAATAAGGATTAGGGGATTTGGACATGGTGTTTTCACGTGAAGAAAAAGTAGTAGACAAAAGGTTTGGCTAAGCAAGATTAGCGAGAGAAAAGAGAGGATTAAGCCAAGGGCTTTCGATAGTTCGAGGTTTGAGCCAAAAGATTTATAGGCCACGATTCGCCAAAACTTGGTACAAATGAATTAGACCGATTTTCCGCGAACGAATCAAGAAATTAATTCGAGAAGCCAAAAAAAAAATGACGTCATAATTCAAAGTAAGCCAGTGAAAAACCAATACAAATGAATTAGGCTATTTCCCGAAATCGAATTAATTCGCAAGAGTTTAATTCGAAGAGTCGAGAAATAAAGTCGTAATTCATGTAAGGATTTTCAAAAAGGGCTTGGGGTTAAACTGCTCGGGGTAGTTAGCGGGGTCGACAGTGTTAGCAGATCAGCAGGCCGATAGGTCGGGTAGGATTAGTTAGCAGGCTAGTCTCGGGGCAAGGTCCAAGTTAGATAGGGTAGATAGATAACTAGCTTTTGATTTATATTTGAATTTAGGTTCAAATATAAATCACACTCGAAACAAACAATGGAAACTCCAAATAAAAATCCTAATGGAATTTAACAATTTCAGATAAAATCCAAATCACACATGCATGAATATGAGAAATTATTTTATGCATAATTTAATTACTAGGAATTTAGAGAGAGCATTTAACTTAAGTTGTAAATTATTTCATGGCTCACAACAATTCAATCAAAAATTTTTGAAATCCCGATTTTTCATACAAGTAGCAGACTGCAAATTTGCGGGATGTTACAATCTCCCCCCCTCACAAGAATCTCGTCCTCGAGATTAAAGCTGCACTGGGTAAGGTGGGGGTCCTTCGGTTTCTCCTTCCATCTGCAAATTGTAGATATCTTCGGCTCCACTGTAGTTTGCTTCTCCAAAAGTCATGGATGATCATTGAGGGTCTCTTAATCCATACACCTGACCGTTTAGCTGGTGGAAATCCTCACAATATTCCAGATCTCTCGAGCCAAGGTTGGCTCTTGAATCCTTTTTCAACTTATATCCTTATCCAAAGGTGGCAGCCTGTTCCGGGGTGAAGCTAGTTCCAAGGACTCCATGGGCAATTGCTAGGGACCGTAGTCTGCCGAAAATCTAGCTTTGCCTCTTAAATAGCTTCCATCATAAGCATTACATGGGCACCTTAAGGCTTCCTAGTGATCACCAAAACTTTATCCTCTTATTCTTAATCCTCTTGGTGACAAATGGTTGAACGTTTAGACCTTCTTTTGGATTGTACCTTTATCCCAGTTTGATTGGCACATCTATGAAATCCATGTTTTACGTAGTGTCTGAATCTTCAATCATGGGCTCTGTGGGTTGTCGTTGACCTCATATTCCCTTTGGTTCTCTCTTCTACCCCTTTAAGGTTTCTTCGATAGGATCCAAAACAATCTTCTTGATCCCATACCCGTCTTGGATAGGTTGAAGATATATCATTCTCATAATCCATATATATTCCTTTGCAAATTCCAAAGAGATAGTTTTGCCACATCTTCATGGCATGCTCAGGATAACTCCATCTCGAGGGTTAGGTAGGCTCTCTTATACTCTCTCAAATCTCAAGGTAGGATACACGTCATCGTGTCTTGGTATGGTACTTCAGTTATTCATAATCTTCTCCTTGTAGGGTCTTCAAAGCTTCGTCAAGGTTACCCAAGTTCTATGGTAATTTCCTTGCATAGAACCTCACTTGTGAGTCCATGATTCCATACCAACTTCATGGGTACTTAAGTAGTCCATTCGTTGGTTTAACACATTGGGAAGGCCTATCATCAGTGCGCTTGTATTATCCAACATATCCTTTTAGCTTATGATTCCAAATAATATGCATGGCTCCTTCCAATTTGCGGTGATCTAGTTTGTAGAGGGTCACTAGCATCTTGCTCATAACCTTAAGCAGACTCAGTATAGATGGCACTCTGGTCCAGTAACTATCTCGGGAAGGTGGCTTCTTCTCTAGCCCATCATCTTTTCAGCGGGTAGTAATGCTTGCTCTTGGGTATTTCTGGCTTAAGTGAGCGATAATCCTTAATAGTGTCTAAACTCTTTGCTCTAAACTCTTTGCTCCTTTCTTTCCCATAGGCTAGGAGGTTCCAGTGACTAGGCATGATATCTCTTGTCCAGTAGTTCTTGGAGTTACCTTTTTAGCTTAGTCCAATAGAAAATGTCCAGTAGAACTGTCTTTACTATTGGATTTATTCCAGTGTTGTGTCGTTAGGGAACTCCATATCTTAACTCCATTATGGACCTAGTAATTCTCTGAATATTCCGTTTGGACGATCTCTCAAATTAGGTCTTACTTATGTTGCTTATAGTTCTAGCAAGCTATGACCAAGTGTGGAAACTACCCTATCTCTTGGATGAAAGCTCATGTTCCTCATCTTGTATCCATCGAGTCTAGACATCCAATCCGTATCCAAAAATTGTAACAATACCTGTGGGTCGAGGTACTGTCCACTCTAAGGTCCTCCATATTTTACGAGGTAATTCTTCGGTACCATGATCTTGTATTCTTCAATCATCTTGGAGTCCTTGAAGCATCTACAACTCTATTCCACGGTTGAGGTGAAGCTCTAGTATAACTTCTGGGGTCGACTCATGGTATACTTGTCGAAGACTCCTGAGTCCATATCTTCATCTTGAAGCGGATGGCTCTATGGTTGTTCATTGCCAGGGTGTGGTGTAGAAGTCGTAGTACTCAGCTGAAATCTTAAGGGATTAGCGATCCAATGGGAGTACTTTTCCTTCGTCCATAAAGTTGAGTAGTGACTTCCAATTTACTCCTGCTACGGAATGATATAGAGTACTCAACTTGTTCTTAACCAATTGTATGCTTCCACCACAAGGCACATGCAACTAGGGTCACGGAGGATCCAACATCTTCTCACTCAATTCCATGTTAGTTGACTTACTCCAGTCCTCATGTGGTAACTTATTCCAAAAATCTTGACCTTCCAAAACCTTGATCTTCAGTACCGACTGTGCATGAAGTCCTCCTTATCTTGGGTTGAGGGTGACTGACTTGCTTGAGCACTCATATTTGCATTACAGGGTATAGTGGAGGTCTCAACTAGGTGGGATGGCACACAAACTAAAGGTGAAGACTAAAGTAAGCATGAAAACAACTACTAAATCAAATCCTACACTCATGATGAAGAACCATAACAATCAAGTAAACCTCGTAAGAAGCATGCACTCAACCAATGAGAACACTAAACAGAAAAACTGCTTCGTGGCTCAACCAAATAGGGTGGACTCTACTTTGAGGGGTTATGACCTTCTCATCCACGTACTTGGCAACTTCTGTCTTATCTTGATTAGTTCACGAGAGAATTTGCGTCGACATAGGTAAGATAGAAGATTTTCAAGGCAAGAGAGGTAGAATCAAAATATATCAAGGGGGTATATACAAAATAGAGCGTTTAGAATGTTCTAAAGCTAACGACCAGTCTAGGGTAGCGTGCTACGGTCAAGTATGGCTCTGATACCAACTGTGACGACCCGGATTTTCAAAATCGAGAATCCGAATCTCTGCACCCTTGTGATAGTCCCTGGATCAGTAGCTATCACGTACAGAACTCATCTCAGCATAATATCATATCCATACAACGAATTTAGATTACATAGAAGAGATTTACATCCATACCATTATGGAATACGAATAAAGTACAAGCCCGTCGGGCTAAGCGACAAGCGGAAATCCTGCGTAGCGGTAGTTAGGCTTCAAGTCTTCTTCTTCGATCAACACCACAGGCAACTCGAGCGAAGCACACAACCCTTTTTCCATTCGTCCAAACCTGCATGCTCACAAACTATCCCCAAGGAGCGGGATAGGTTCACGTCACCATCTGTATGCAAGCTTTAAGTGGCCTAACATCTAAAGGTATAAAAGTATTTCAAGGAAAGGCTATGGTTTCCTATGCAATAGCAGCAATAATAGTCAAGGTATCATCTCCACAAACCATTCCCAAATCCCACCTCACATCACATCACCTTCTTCACACTCGTCTAAGTCGATGCGAGAGCTCCCTCCCCTCGCACCTCACCAACTACGGCCGGATCCTGAAAGAAAAGGGAGCAGACTCTCCTTCTCCCCGTCCGTAGCTGCGAACCTTAATCACTCTGTCACTGGCTAAAATCAGGGGGAGGTAGAAGATCCCAAAATATGAGAGGTAACAGGGAAAGTGGGCAATGTCCATACCGAGGACGCGGCTATACGTATAGATTCTAGACTCTGCAGAGCTTGTACAACTGGACCCACTCGGGCTGCGAGATGGCCGTCGCCAACTCGAGACGCAACCCACAGCACAGACCCTAACTGCAACGATGCCCGCCTGCCCTTCCTGTCTCGATCCATCGGCTCGCAATCCAATGCTTCGGAAGCTGTGTTGAACTCTCCCTCGGGGGCCAGTCGGGGCTATAGTCCTTCGGGGAAACGGTCTCTCCCGTTCCCGTACACCATCCACCTGATCTTCTCGCAGTGCAGGCATCGCGCTAGCTAGGAAGGCTGGAACCCGTTCATATGGGTAAGCGGTAAGTACGTGGGGCCCAAATAAAGTTACCCCACTCGGTTTCAGACCGGGGCGAGCGTCATCGTCCAAAAGGCATATCCCCCACAGAGGAACGCAGATCGCAGTACCCACTATAGGTACCACCGCCAACTCCTATGCTCCTATCCATCCATGTGCCCGCCATAAGCACAGTGTGGGACCCCCTCGAGAGCAGGGGTCTCCCGGCACCTCGATCAAAGATCGAGTTGTTATAAAATGCTCGCCCCCGCCAAGTTTCCCAAAAACACCTTCTCCTGCCAGTTTTATCCCCACACACGCCAAGAATCCTATTCCACAATATCCCATACACATGCAAGCAGCAGCATAGCGATCATATATATAGTAGTAGGTAAACAAGGAATCAGGATATATAAATAGGCTATGCATGGCTCAATCATCATCATCATATAAGCAAAGCGCTAGCATTCTACTCAGCAATGCCTAATAGGTTAAAGAGTCAGGATGGGCGTGAACCTGGAGCATGGCCCTCTATCTCTTCACTTCAGCGTAGTCGACGTCGTCAAAGTAGTCGAAGTAGTTGAAGTAGTCCGGGTGCTCCGGGGATCCTATTATACGGATACATAAATAAATAACGACCACTACCAGCAATGAACTCCAAATAAGAACCAAAGAGCCAAATAACAACAAACTCTATTCTATCGTGTTCGTCGTGATTTTAGAAAAAATACTGAAATTGGTCTCATATTTTTCTAAGCTACGGTTGATTTATTATGATTTTCTGAAGTTTAAATCCATTTTCGGGATTATAAATCATTCCGGGAAAAGGAATAAAAGCTAGATCACAAGTTAGCAGCTCGGAGGTGTCAGTCATCGGCTCGGGGTTAGACCGCGAGTCGAGCAGGTAGAGGCGACGGTCTGGGGTTGATGACATCATCACGGGCTCTGGTGATGTCATCATTGACTTGGTCAAAGTTGACTAAGTCAACGGGCAGAGGGTCACGACCTTGGTCAGCAGATCAAACTAGGGTCAACGGGGCAAGACTGACGGGTTAACGGCTGGGTCTCGCATGGGTCACTACGCGAAGGCGGGTTAGTTAGCTTGCGGCGGTGGCCATGACGAGCATAGCGAGCACCGACGCGATGGCGGCTCATGGCCAAAGGCCTAGGCTTGGTCAAGGCTAGCGCAGCAAGCGGCAGAGCAGCGGCGCAAGGCTGGCAAGCAGGCACGTGCACGGCCCGTGGTGAACCACGCCCGAGGTGTGGCCGTGCTCGGCGTTCTCACATTGCAAAGGCAGTAAAACCAAATGCATTCGATGTTGGCTGGGTAGTGTAAAAGCTAGCAAGTGCATCGAGCATGAACCATTGTTGAACTAACTCAGCTCGCAAGCAAAAACAGGAGGAAAAGGAGTCGGCTTGGGGGCTTGGTGTTCACTGCGGCTTTTTGTCGAACAGCTTGTATGCACTCAAGGTGGCAGCGGTTTGCGGCACGGCAAAGCAGTGCGTAAGCAGCGGCGGCTGCGCAGATGGTGCTCGCGGTCACATGGCAAAGGCCGTGGCCACGGCAACGTCGACGGCAAGCGTGCAGAGCACCTGCAAGAACTCCCCGGTGCGATTGCCGGCGACATAGGCAGCAGCACGGGGGCGCGCGAGCCAATTCGCGGTTCTCGTACCGCGTACGAGCTTCGGTTGTGAGCCGCTACCTCGCACCGGAACCACGTCCCCTTGCTCGTTCTTGCCAGCATGTGAACCGCACCTGATCCACCGGCCACCGGGTCCCTCGAACCAAGCCTACTTGTCTCTCCGCTCCTCGGAGGCCGCCATGGCTAAGACCTTTCGCGCCTGTTCTTCACCTGCACCAATGCAACCAAGCCGCATTCTACACCTGCAATACTTGAGCCAAGGGAAACGTCAATCCACACCACGTTGTCAATCACTCATCACACCAGGAAGCGACCATCCACCGGTCCTCGGACACACTGGGTCCTCAGATTGTGATGTTGTTCCTATGGAGGCATGTTCTTTGTTACTTGGTAGACCTTGGCAATATGATACTGATAGCTTGCATCATGGTCGTTCGAATCATTATTCTCTCATGTTTAAAGGTTAGAAAATAATTATACATCCCATGACACCTGAACAAATTGTTAAAGATGACCTTGCTCGAGCCGCTAAAAATGCTAAACAATTTGTACCATCACCTTCTGAAATCAAGTTGAATACGCCTGTTTTATTTGCTACACGTGCTGATTTTGTTGATCTTTGTGTTGATGAGCTACCTTGTTATGCACTTGTATGTTCTAGTGTGCTCGTTTCACTTGATGATGTACCATCTTTGGATATTCCCCCTGCGGTTGCTAACATTTTGCAGGAGTACGCTGATGTTTTTCCCAAAGATTTACCATCGGGACTACCTCCACTTCGTGGCATTGAGCACCAGATCGACTTCATTCCCGGCGCACAGCTTCCGAATCGCGCCCCGTACCGCACAAATCCCGACGAGACGAAAGAGATTCAGCGCCAGGTCCAGGCGTTGCTTGACAAAGGGTATATTCGTGAGTCTCTTAGTCCTTGCTCCGTTCCAGTGTTACTTGTTCCAAAGAAGGATGGATCGTGGCGTATGTGTGTAGATTGTCGTGCTATTAATAACATCACTATTCGTTATCGATATCCTATACCACGCCTTGATGATATGCTAGATGAGCTTAGTGGTGCCATTATTTTTACTAAGATTGATTTGCGTAGTGGTTACCATCAGATTCGAATGAAATTGGGCGATGAATGGAAAACGGCTTTTAAAACTAAATTTGGTTTATATGAATGGTTGGTTATGCCGTTTGGTTTGACTAATGCACCCAGCACTTTTATGCGTTTGATGAATGAAGTCCTCAGGCCTTTCATAGGTTTGTTTGTTGTTGTATATTTTGATGATATCTTGATTTACAGCAAGTCTATGGAAGAGCATTTCGAACATTTGCGTGCTGTTTTTAATGCGTTGCGTGCAGCTCACTTGTTTGCTAACATGGAAAAATGCATCTTCTGCACACAACGTGTTTCGTTTCTTGGTTATGTTGTTACTCCACAGGGCATTGAGGTGGATAGCAGCAAGATTGATGCAATTCGGGAATGGCCTACACCGACGACGGTTACGCAGATTCAGAGTTTTCTTGGGCTTGCAGGTTTCTACCGTCGATTCGTACGAGATTTTAGCTCTATTGCAGCACCTCTACATGAGCTTACAAAGAAAGGTGTGCCTTTTACTTGGACTGATTCCCAGGAACTCGCCTTCACTACATTGAAAGATAAGTTAACACATGCTCCTCTTTTGCAATTGCCTGATTTTGGTAAAATATTTGAGCTCGAATGTGATGCCAGTGGTATTGGGTTAGGTGCTGTTCTGTTACAAGAAGGAAAACGGTTGCTTATTTCAGTTAAAAATTAAGCGGTGCTAGTTTGAAATATTCTACTTATGATAAAGAACTTTATGCTTTAGTGCGTACTTTGCAAACGTGGCAGCACTATCTCTGGCATCGTGAGTTTATAATCCATTCTGATCATGAGGCTTTAAAACATATTCGTACCCAAACTAATCTGAACCGTCGTCATGCTAATTGGGTAGAATTCATTGAGTCTTTTCCTTACATCATTAAACACAAGAACGGGAAGGACAATGTGATTGCTGATGCTTTGTCTCGCCGATATAATATGCTGTCACAATTGGATTTTAAAATTTTTGGTTTACACACTATGAAGGATCAATATGTCGATGATAATGATTTTAAAGATGCTTATAAACATTGTATCACTGGTAAACCATGGGGGAAATTTCACATGCAGGATGGGTTCCTGTTTCGCGCTAACAAGCTGTGTATTCCAGCTAGCTCGGTTCGTCTTTTGTTGTTACAGGAAGCTCATGGAGGCGGACTAATGGGACATTTTGGCGTTTACAAAATGCTTGAGGTGCTGGCCACCCACTTCTTTTGGCCTCGGATGCGTCCTGATGTTGAGCGCTTGGTTGCACGATGCACTACATGTCAAAAGGCTAAGTCACGTTTGAACAACCATGGTTTGTATATGCCTTTGCCTGTCCCTACTTTACCTTGGCTTGATATTTCTACAGACTTTGTTTTGGGATTGCCTAAAACTAAGAAGGGGAGGGATAACATTTTTGTGGTTGTTGATAGATTCTCTAAAATGGCTCATTTCATTCCTTGTCATAAAACTGATGATGCTAGTCATGTTGCTGAATTGTTCTTTAGGGAGATTATTCGTTTACATGGTGTTCCTAAAACAATTGTGTCTGATCGTGATGCTAAGTTTCTAAGTCACTTTTGGAGATCTCTTTAGAACAAATTAGGCACTAAATTGCTGTTTAGCACAACTTGTCACCCACAAACTGATGGACAAACTGAAGTGGTCAATAGAACTTTGTCAACCATGCTTAGGGCTGTTTTGGATCAAAATCTGAACCGTTGGGAAGATTGTTTACCTCATGTTGAGTTTGCTTATAATCATGCAACACATTCTTCTACAAAGATGTGCCCTTTTCAGATTGTTTATGGTTATATTCCTCGGGCGCCTATTGATTTATTTTCGCTTGATGCTATGGACGCCCCACATATTGATGCCGTTGAACATGTTGACCATATGATTAACCTACATGAACAAACACAACAAACCATTGCTGCTACTAATGCTAAGTATCAAGTTGCTGGTAGTAAAGGAAGAAAACATGTTACTTTTGAACCCGGTGATATGGTTTGGTTGCATTTGAGGAAGGATCGTTTTCCTACTTTGCGTCGTTCGAAATTAATGCCTCGTGCTGCTGGTCCTTTTAAAGTGCTAACCAAGATTAATGATAATGCTTATGTCCTTGACCTGCCTGCGGAGTTTGGTGTTTCCACTAGTTTTAATGTTACAGATTTGAAACCATATGCGGGCGAGGATGAGGAGTTGCCGTCGAGGACGACTTCAGTTCAAGAAGGGGAGGATGATGAGGACATCACCGGTACATCTACACCAGCAGCACCTTCACCCCAAGCACCACCTTCAGGGCCGATCACTCGGGCTCGTGCAAGAGAGTTGAACTATGTCATGGTGCTAAAGAATGAAGGATATGTGGCTGGATTCGGACTGCGCACAAACGTCAACTTGTGACGGCCGCCACGACTTCATCCGGACTCCGTTTTGGGCAATCAAGTACTTGATGGAAAGCTTATCAAGTCTGCTTACAGATGGATCCGGACTCACCTTCATATCTTCACCGAGGCGGCCACAATCGTCATTTTGAGTCGGACTGTTTTCTGTCCAAGGTGCTGCGCCACCTTATTTTGGCCCAATGGGCCGTCTATCGAGTTGGGTCCATTAGGGACGCGTCCTAGGGTTGTAGCACGACCCCAACTCCCTTGTGGCCGTGCTATTAAACCCTATAGCCGTCATTAGCATCCTTGAGTTTTGTTTTACATCTAGCTTTAGCTACACCGAACACGCACAAATACGTGCTGTCCTCGTGTGATTCAGAACTCCACCTTCGAGTGATATTAAGATTGCTCGCCTTCTTTTTCTTGTTCGTTCTTTGATTGCGTACAGGAAGTTCTGATCTTGATTGCAACAGGGTCGGTATCCACAGGGAGTTGGTTCAGCGATTGCATTGGCGCTTCGGGTTCGCTCGTCGTAGTCGGATCGTGAGGGTCGATTTCCACCAAATCAAAATTATCCTCCACTCACCGAAAGATCGGGCACTTCAGCTCTATCACACCATCATTGATAGCAGGAGTTGCAACAACTTGATGAGTTCAGATTTGGTGGAGATGCTTGACTTGCCCACACACCATATTTCCCACCCATACTACTTTGAATGGTTCAACAATAGTGGTAAGGCCAAGGTAACAAAATCAGCACGTGTACATTTTTGTGTTGGGTCTTATCATGACTATGTTGATTTTGATGTTGTTCCTATGCAAGCATCATCTCTTTTGTTGGGTAGACCATGGGAATTTGATAATGATGCTGCACACCATGGTCGCACTAATTCATATACTTTCTTGCATAAGAACAAAAAAAATTACCTTGCTTCCTTTATCGCCTAGTGATATCAGGAAACATTTTCCTAAGCATGCGGCACATTATAAGAATAAACCAGCTAGCGTTGCACACGGTACCCCTGCTAGTACCCCATCTGCCGTGACTTCCTCTGCTGATCAACATAAGTATATTCAATTGAAAGAAGGTGTTTTTATTTCTACTACATCTGCTACTGCTGCGTTATGTGATAATCCTGATGCACCTTGCTATACTATGCTTTATCGAGATACGTGCCTTGCTACCATTGATACTATGCCTCGTACTATGCATTTTGCTGTCACTAACCTGTTGCTTTGAGTTTCTTTGAGTTGCTAGTCAGGTATGACTCCAATTCAAGAAGGAGAGGATGATGAGGACATCGCTATGCTGCATACAGGCCACACGCCACCTTCTCCAAGTTACAAGTCGTCGCTAACTCAGCCACCACGCCCGTCTCGGATTCAGCCTGCAATCCTGCACCATTTCGGCTATATATCCTCCATCCAACGTCCAAATGAGGCATTCTTGGATGCATTGGAATCGGGACGACGACGCCGTTCTTTTGTTTCTAATCCTAGCTCCAGAAGGGTCGTGGATAATTCTGTATGATCGTGACAAGGTGTTGCGCTACAAGTTTTGGGCCAACACTTGGCCTTGTATCGCGTCGGGCCTTCGGCTCATGTTGAGGACGCCCGCCCTGGTGTGCCCCCAACCCTAGGGTGCTCGTGGCTATTAGACTCAATAGCCACCGCCTTTTAGACTCGGGTTTTGCTTACATTATTTTGTGTGATACAGTTTCGTCGTTCATTGTTTTGTGGAATCCCAATTTTAGTGCTTAATTTTTCTTCTGCAGTTTGTCACTTCATTGAGTGCTGCGTTCTTTCGTGTTCTTACTCGTGTACTTTGTTTCACAGGCATGGATTAGCCTTCTTGGCGAGGTCAACCGGATTGTGACACGGTTGATAACTAGAGGACTTTTGGTGCTAAGATTGCAGGGATTCGGGTCTTTTGATATGAAGCCAGATCATTGCATCGTGCTCCGCCCAAAATGAGAGTATTATTCACCCTGACGGAAGATCGGGCACCCCCGTTCCCATTAGGGGGTTGAATTAGGGTTATCTAAAAAACTAAGTCTTATAGCACATATAAAATTCATTCAAATTTCTATCTAAATGTGCACTAGTTTTTTCTATGTATTGCTAACTCTACCGCTAAAAGTTTTGCACTCTAGGTTACAATCCTAGCAACTAGACATGGCAATTCTAGGAAAAGTAAATGTGGAATTTAGTGCAAAGATAAATGCAAAATCTAAAGAGATAGAGAAAGCAAACTCTGGACACGGCTATGTATCCTGAGGTATCAGAAAGCCATGGCTTTCCACTAGTCCTCATTGTTGGAGCCCGTATCAAAGGGAATGCCCGCACAATGGCATGAACTCCCCGGTTCAGTAACTCCGTAGGATAGCCTACGAGACTTCACGACTCGCAAGTGGGTCTTCGCTTGGCCTCTCCCGGATGCTCCTCACCGCCTCCACTTGGTTGAGCTTCGACAAAACGTCTATGGCTTCACCTCCCTAGTACAAGCACCGGCAGCCACTACACAAACTCGGTTGGAAGGTCTCACAAGACTTACAAGCCCCGGAACTTATAACTCTTGGTGCGCACAAGCATCGATATAAAGAGGTATGCAAATCTTGCCTAAACTCTAGACTAACACCTAATGCAATGCGCTACAAGGTCTAAACTAGCACTAATCAAGCACTAAGCTCTATGCTAATCACCTAGATCTTCTATTTAGCACTTTGGTGGAATGAGCACTAGGAAATGAGTAACACAAGAACCATCACCTTCACAATGCTCAAGCACACTTCAAATGGCCAGGGGGTTGGGGTATATATAGCACAAACACTTGAAAGAGTCTGTTGACACGAAAATCGGGCGGAGACAGATGCGCTAACACACGAACAAAGGCGTAACCTTGAAAACCGAGGCGTGCCAGTCAATCTGACCTGTCGATTGACAAGGATAGAAATTGGACGTAAGAAACAGCAAAAGAGCCGATTCTTTTCAAAGTCAAAATCGAACGGAAGTAACCATATTTCAAAACACAGAGAAAGAGCTAGGTTAGCCGATTCTGATATTCAACCAGCTGAAACCGATTGAAACAAAGCAATACAAGATAACTATAAAAGTGATTCGATATCGCTAACAAGGGCAACACTTAGAACATATTTAATCAGCTATCAGTTAAATTTCTAGGTTAAGTCTTGATAGGAGCCGATTACAATGTATTCTGAGCTGGATAGATTGTGATAAAAGCTAAAACAACAAGATAAAAACCTTGCAGATCTAGCAGATATCGATAATTTGTCGAATAAATCTAAACAAAGCAACAATGATGCGCCATATGCTAAAGCTTAGATGTTACTCAGTAGTCGCGGAACTTACGAGCAAGCCTTGGAGATCGAGATTACCTTGACATGCTCAGAAGAACTCATGAAAGAGAAACAAATGACGAAGTCGCCGACTTGTATGAAAACTGCGAGTAGTAAAAAGCATGTATGAAAGATTTGTTTGTTTGATGTAAGTATATCTTTCTCACAACCCTCAGGGTTTATATTTATGCCCTAGAGTTACAGCTCCTAGCCTATTACGGCATATACAAAACTTGACACAAACGGAAGAAACTCCCTAAATCGATAATTGTTAAGACACTGGAACGGCCCATCAATGGCCCAGCTTAAGCACACTAAGCAATCAATATCAGAAATCTCTGCCCTTTTCCAAAATTGGCCAAAACTTGATCCTCTGCTTCACTCCAATTCTACAATTCTTCTTTATTCGATTCCTGCTCCACATTGCCACATCCGATTCGACCTTCATCACTTGTTGTATTCCGATCTCAGAACGCCTTCCTTTTTCTCTTTGACGTCAGCTTTCATGCGTGTCAAAAAATGGCGTCAACATAGTCGTTGGTCAAATATCTCCAATGGCTAGTTTTCCGTTCCACGAGTCTTTTGATCCGACCGCCTCTAATGCACCGGTCGGATCATCCGATCCGTATAAGTCCCTTTGCTTACTAACTGTTGCGCCCCTCTGTCTTTGTCTCTGGTCGATTGATTTGACCCATGCATGCTTGTATTGGTCGGATCATCTGATCGCTTCAATCAAACACAAACTAGCCATTGCATCAACACTAACATGCGGTCGTTTGATCTGACCCTTTGCTCTGACCGCTGGTCGGATCATCCGATCCGTGTATTGCTCTCGCATCATGTCGCCTCGTCATGCTTCTCTGAGTAGCACTTTATATTTAGATTGAATCCTACGACCGCGCCTTCACCTCTTCGATCGGATCAATCAATCCATGCTCCGACCGCCTTCTTCTCCTCTCGATCGGATCAAGCAACCTCAGCGCTCGATCTTAGCCTTGATGCTCAATCGAACGATCACCAAATGCTCCGACCGCATGTTCCTTTGCTCGATTGGATCAATAGGTCTATGCATTGATTGCTTCCTCGCAACCCTAGGGCGGTCTATTGATCCGACCTATATAGGACCACTTCAGTCGGATCAATAGGTCCATGCACATGCTGTTGCAACTTCTTCTAACCCTAGGGCACTCGATTGATCCGACCCATGTAATCCAAGTCCGGTCGGATCGATAGGTCCGTGCAAGTTTTGCTGGGACTCATCCAATTCAAGCCCTTTGAATCCTTAGCATTTGGAACCTAAAAATACCTTCAAATATTTATCTTGACAATCATGTTAGTCCCAATGACTATGTTGGCATTAATCACCAAAATCATAAACATGGTTTAGGACCATTTTCCTTACAATCTCCCCCTTTTTGGTGAATGATGCCAACAGAACCAAAGCAAGAAAAAATAAATAAAAATTAATAATAACTACTTGTTATGAGGCAATGCAAGAGCAAGAACATATGATGATTGAAATGAGTTAATTAAAACCATGGCGAAACCATACCTTGCTCTTACCAATTTGGAGCCTTTAAACTTGAAATCCCCCTTTATGTGATCATTTGGACATAATGCTCCCACTTACTCCAATGGCACTTTTCTCCCTTTCTTGGACCAAATTCTTGCAATCTCCCCAAGCTAAAAATCTACGTAAAAATCTATGATCTTGCATATACTTGAGGTTCTTTCTTTCTTGCATGCTCTCCCTTTAGGGCAGCTGCCCCCTAAGGTGTACTTGCTTTGGTCACTAAAATTCTCCCCCTTTGGAATCAAACACCGGAAAGAAAGACAATAAAAGCACAAAGGAGAGTTTCATAGATCATGATCTTTTGGATATGGAAGACAATCAAGATCATGAACATAAAACTCTCATAACATAGACTAAGCTCCCCCTAAGTGTGTGCATATACAGAGTGGTTGGCAAAGCACATGCACAACTAGTCAATTAAGACAAGATGAAGAGTTTAATCTATATTATGCATGGAGATAGCTCTAAATGATTTCAAAAACATGATACCGATTTGAATGACGATCCAATAGAATTTAGATGCTTGCATATCTTTGGGATGTGTCCCTTGCAACATGAGATTTTACACATGATAAGCCTGTAAGCAATGTTAGTCTCAAAATCACAAACCATAAGATAGCTCCCCCTAAATATGTGCATACAAGTATTTGAATTACTTGTGAGAGACATGCACTAGTCAATAATGACATTGGGAAGTATCCTATGACTTGTAACTTCGGCACAAAGAATATGAACTAAGATCTAGTGTCATTTTCCAACAACTAATAAACCATGTAGGTTGCTCATGGGTTAGAGAGAAGCACAGGCAACCTATCATATGAAAGCCTATTGTAGGCAGTGCATTTGAATTTAAATATGCACATGCAATCATGGACAAGCATAGTAACTACACGCTAATTAAAATTGCATGAATTTAAATCTAGTTACCTTAGCTAATTTGGGAGGATTTGGGTATAAGATCAAATGATTTCCAACATGCTCCAAATCTTGCGCTACTTGGCTCTAGCTTGAAATGCTCTCCATTTGCGGCCAAGTCTCCAAATCCTCCCTAGTCCCGCGGGCTCTAAGTGGCCTTTGGAACCCAAACCTTCTTGGAGCCCTTCATGGTAGAGATGATATCCTTGGTTACCCAAATAGGTTTGTTGTACCCCTTGCCTTACTTGTTGATCATGTGAGCCACCACCTTGTCATCTTTCTTCTTTAGTAGGTAGGGTGTGCTCTACTTCTTGCCAACCTTTGCGTAAGGCTTAGTGTTGGTGTTGGAGATGATTTGCTTCTTTTGTTCCCTTTTCTTCTTGTTTTTGCACTCATAGGACTTGTGGCCTTCTTGATGGCATGAGTAGCAAGTCACGGTTTCACCCTTCTCAAGCTTCTTCACCATATTTGGACGATTATCTTGATAAGGCTGTTTCTTGCTACTCTTGCCCTTTCCTTTGTTCTTAAAGCTTGACAAGTCCTTCTTGAGATTCTCTAATTTTTGCTTGAGCTCATCATTTTATTTAGCAATGAGATCATCACAATTTTCTATAACAACATTCTCATTGCAAGATGATGAGCAAGATTCATCAATTAAATCAATGCAAGAAGTAGATGCATCCATTTTTGGTTTGTCTTCAAATAAAGGTGTGGATGCATGGGGTGAGGTAGTTTTAGCATTTTCAAGGCTCTCAATTCTAATTGTTAGCTCATCATTCTCATTTAAGAGTAGATCAAAATTTTCAGCTAATTTTTGATAATTGGATGATGAGCTAGCCAATTTTTCCTTGAGATCCTTATTTTTGGAAACTAGTTTCTTAATAGCGACCTCTTGTTCATGAACAAGTTCTGCAAGCTCTTAGGAGAGGGGTCATCATCACTTACATTGCTGTCACTCATACCTTTGGCCATAACACAACTATGCGATGAACTTGATGATGGCAAGAAAGACCTTGACTTGCGCTGGTTGTCTTCCTAATTTGTGCTAGAAGCATCCCAACTGACATTCTTATTGACTTGATCAAAGTGCATTCCAATGCTTGTGAGGGCTCCTTGCTCTTCTTCTGCTTCTCCTTCCTTTCTTTTCTTTGTCGCATGCGTCTCTTCTCCATGAGTGGGCAAAATTCAATAAAATGACTCTTCTCACGACACCCAAGACATCTATATTTCTTAACTTCCTTCATCTTTAAGTGGTGAGAAATCTTGCTCATGGAGATCTCATACTTCTCTAGCTTCCATAGTAGCTTTGTTACCCCCATCATAATTTCTTTGACTTCTTCATCATCTGAGGGAGCGCTTTTACTAGCTTCATCATCATCCTTTTCCTCATCATCACTATCTTCTTCACTTGAACTTGAAGCTTCGCTTGAACTTGAACTTGATTTATGCTCTTGAGATTTCTTTCTTGACTTGGAAGATTCCTGGTTTTCTTCTTTCTTCTCCTTCTCTTCTTCTTTGCTTTATGTGACAACTTCTTGACTTGAAGTTGAAGGAGAAGGATCTTTGGTGATCTTCATAGACATCTCATGAGCAATAATCTTGTTCAATGCTTTTGTGGGCTTCTTTTCACCAATTTTCTCAAAGTGAAGGCATGTGATAATTGGTGCATATTTTTATTTGGGAAGAACCGAGATGATCTTTTTTGTGACGTCAGTATCACTTAGCTTGGTCAAATCTAATGAATTTATCTCATTGACAATAACACTTAAACGTGAGTACATGTCATTAAGGTTCACTAGACAATATGATAAAATCATCAAACTCCTTTTTGAGCAAGCTATATCTTTCTTCCCTAATGTCACTTGAGCCATTGTGAAGCTTCTTTACAGTTGTTCAAATTTTAAGGGCACTCTTGAGGTCGTACACTCTATTGAACACCTCCATGCTAAGAGATTCAAGAATTGAATTCCGAGCAATGGCATTAAGGAATATGATCCCCAGCTCTGATACCAATTGAAGGGACCGTGACACCCTAAGAGGGGGGGCGATGAATTAAGGTTCACTAAAAGCTAAGTCTTAGAGCACATATAAAAACCTATTCCAATCTCTATCTAAATGTGCATTTAGTTTTTCTATGTGTTGCTAACTCTACCGCTAAAAGTTTTGCACCGTAGGTTCAAATCCTAGCAACTACACATGAAAATTCTAGGAAAGGTAAATACAGAATTTAGTGCAAAGATAAATGTGGAATGTAAAGAGATAGAGAAAGCAAATTCTCGACACGGCGATATATCCTGAGGTATCAGAAAGCCATGACTTTCCACTAGTCCTCGTTGTTGGAGCCCTTATCAAAGGGAATGCCCGCGCAAGGGCATGAACTCCCCGGTCGAGTAACTCCGTAGGATAGCCTACGGAGCTGCCCCACTGTTGGTATATCTTAACGTCACTACCAGATTGGTGTATCCGTCAATGCTGTAAGAAGATGCCTGGTGACATTCTAACGAATGCGAATGAATCCGCAAGTGCACGAATGTGCCATTGCAGCACTTATGAGTTATATCTTGATATGATAGACCAAAGCTCAACAGGGGTAAAGATAATAGAAGGGTAGTGTGACACACGGGAGAATAATACTCATGGTAAGATAGTCTAAGGCTAGGGCGAAAGACTAAGAGTTAGCTCTAGGTTCTAATGTACTTCCTATATACTGCACATGTCATGGTAGAGAGGCAATCATACACATTATACAAAGTAAGCCTATGCACCTAGGTACATGGGGAGATGAGCCCCCTCGCCACTTACGCATGACCACATTGCGAGGTTGCCACTCATTTACGAACTCCTACAGGGTATCCGAACATGGGGGGTTTCAAAAGGGTCCAACAAGGTTGTCACCACCTGCGGCCTAGCCCGGCCAAACCGTGGGGCACACTCATATCAAATGGAAGCCAACAACCCAAGCGCCATGCTCACATTGCCGAATGACGATCTAGTCCCCTCATGAGTATGCTTATTAGAACTAGAACCATCCAATACGAGGATCATTGGACCTATGCCGTGGCATAGATCATGGAGGCTTTATATTGCATGAAAGCATACTCTACACGAACTAGTGCAAAGTCTAATACATATGAGGACACTAAATTCAAGGCGATCAATGCAAGGGTATATGATTGAATCAAGAGCATATAAGCCAAGCATGTGTAGAAGGCAGGAACTTGAACACAACTCACGCATATCATGATGAAGACAAACACTATATAGGAAAGATGTATCTTTAAAGTAGATCAAAGTCATCCTAGAACTAGAAGATACAAGAGTCATACCCTTAGCTCCGGTGAGAACTGGAACCTATGTAGAACTACTCTAGTCTAACTCCACTATCCTAAAGACTAAAAGTGAGAGAGAGTGCTTTAACTTTTGGAGCTTAGAATGGAGCCCCTCCTCTCATATTATTGGCACCAGGAGGTCGGTGCAGGAGAGGAATCTTCTAGGAAAATTCCCTAGAGAGGACACGTGGCGGCACGAGGTGAGGGGAGACAGCCCTGGTTCGGCCGAACCAGGGGGTCAGTCGACCTATGGTGGCCCCCGTCACACCCGCCTTTAGCTAGCACACTGATAGGTGCGTCCTCAAGTGGGTATGGGGGTGCCTCAGGTGTTTCTTTGCAGTTTAACCCTTGAGGTGAGCCCCTCAATCCGTGTGCCTGCACCTGATTGGCCGACAGTGTGTTTCTTCTCCCTCTTCGGGGCCCATGGATCCATGTGCTGCCCAGGTGGCGCCCTTTCATTGGTTGGAGTTGTGTTTCTCCACCACAAGAGTGCATGTTCCCCATCCTTTTGTATTTATTTCACCTATACTCATATAATCTCAAGGACATGCGGAACTACATTATTCCAAACCAAATATGCGAGCAAGAGATGTTAGTTTTTCTTTATTATTGAGAATATTGACGGTCGTGTTTGGTACTTAACTGCCGTCAACACCCACTCGCAAGTGGGTCTCCACTTGGTCTCTCCCAGATGCTCCCCCAAGCTAGCCTCTTGCTCGTCCTGAGTAAGCACTAGGACTTAGGTTTGGTTGATCAAGAGTTGCTACTATGTTTTTTCTAACTTATGCCATGCTTACAACAAAATATTCCACCATGGATTGAATGAGTTGGTATTTAATCTTACCTCCTACCTTACTCTGTGTGGCAATAAGATTCACCTTGTCTTGGGCGATTGAGAAATAGAATGGTATTATAGAGTACCAATCACTTATGCCATGCTTACAACAAAATATTCCACCATGAATTCAGTGAGTCGGTATTTAATCTTACCTCTTACCTTACTCTGTGTGGCAATAAGCTTCACCTTGTCTTGGGCGATTGAGAGATAGAATGGTATTATAGAGTACCAATCACTTATTCCTTGACCAACTGTCAATCCAGAGGTTTTGCAAAGTTTTTCAAAAGAAATCAAAGTTCCTTAAATGATACTCTCGGATCGGTCAACGTGTATGATCCCCCACCAAGGCTTGGTTTTGCCTTTCTTTCACAACCTACTCCTAATAGGCTTATATGTGGATCTATAGGTAGGGAAGATGGAAGCATACCTATTTCTCATATTTTGCGAAGTCAAAGACCGAATCCTTTGGAGAGGCAATTCATACAACCTAATCAAGATGTGCATGTGTGTGGATGGTGGATAGTGTATGGAGTTTCTTTTTCTTTTTTTGACATGCCTTATGAGCATGTGGCATACCTTTTTGGGTATGCATCTTTTATTATTTTTTTTGACATAGCCCATGTCTCTGTTGCAAGAATAACTTTGGAGAGAGAGGTCATAGAGAAACATTGAGCTTTTATTTTGTGGATGGATGGATGGCATGTTTGTTAACTTTTAGTGTAGAAGTTTAGCATGTGGTGGTGGTGTGTACGTGATCTTGATCGTGGGAGTATGAAAAGCATCCCACAAAGGGTCACAACAATTTGACGAAGCTCAATGAGATAACAAGCATCATATGTAGAGGCTATAAGATAAGATCAACATATGGCCTTGGATACGAATTTTCTCATCATTGAGGAACTCGTCACTTTGTCATTTTTAAAAACAAAACTCTGGACATAAAGCATCATGTAGAACAAGATCACAGCAACTTTATTGTACCATATCATATCTCACAACAAACTAGACTTGGATCATGCTTTTTGCTACCCACAAGTTTAAGGTTAAGGTTTGATCATGCAAGCCAACAAACTCAAGAGCATGGGTAGGATATCAAATTGTAACTTAGGCACATGAGAGAAAACCAACAGTGAAACTATTTATCATTTCAAGCATGAAGAACTAAAACATTCTTACCGCGCTGAAGAAAGTAGTAAATGTTTTTGGGTTTTTTATTTATTTATTTATTATCATGCATATTCTGAAAGCGGAAAAGATACAAGTTACCTCCTGTGGGGTCCTCCCCAAAGCTAGAATTAGGCTACTACTGTTGATAGGTGTGTAACCCTGCTCAACAGCGGCAAGCCCTCATCTCCTCCATCTAGTACTGCTCGAGCTGCTTCACTAGCTAAAAATCCAAACTTGCAAAACAAAAGTGCGAGTATGTGGTTGCATCCAAATGGGCAATGTTCTAGGACTTCACCCAAATGGTTGTTCTCCCAACCTCAAACCCACAGCAAAGAACAAAATAGAGGAAGAGAGTTTCCTTGCTTCTCTTCCTAAGTGAAATTTGTCGAAAGAATCAAGAACCAATTTCAGGAGAGGAATGCATGCCATGGATGGACAAGACTCCTCTTCCCCTTTAGCCCAAGGGCGATTGGAAGTCGTTGAGGCAAGTGAGGCCTAACATCAATTGACTCGGTCGAATCAGAGATTTGACGGACCCATGATAGGTCTCATTTGCTGCCCCTTTGGTGCAAAACTTCCTTGCAATCATGTGAGATTATGCAAGAGAGGTTTGGCCAAATTTTTTCCTTGAAAAAGACTCAAAAGATTTTTTGAACAAGATCAACTCAGTTTGTTATCATAATTTTATTTTAGAAAAGGGAAATGGCTAGAAAGAATTCTAGCATGCAAATGTGAAAAATCAAATATGCAATTGGGAAATCAAATTTTGAAAAGGGAAATATGATATAACTACTGATTTTACCTTTCAGCAAAGGACTCACCATTTTGAGTCCGATAAGCAAGACTCTTCTCCATCATGTTTAGCTCAATATTGTGTCATCCAATCCTGGAGAAGTGGATTCAGATGATTGTCTTTCATTGTCCACCACACCTTCTTTGATCTTTAGTTGTTGCAATGGTGTGGAGAATGGTTCCTCAAACTCTAGAGGCTGTGTGGCAGCTCTTCTCTTTGGTCTCTTTACCCAACGACGTGGTTCCTTGAACTTGTATTCTGTAATCTTTCCCTGAAGGTGAAGCTCAATTTTCTTACCATTCACATTGATCTTTGCCTTCACGGTGTTCAAGAATGATTGCCTAAGAATGAGTGATACTTCCGAGTTGGCTTCCATGTTAACGACCATAAAATCCATGGGGAGATAGGTGTCTCAGATTTTCACCGGGACACTCCATGCAATACCCACGGGATAGCAGTCAGTTTTGTCGACCATCTGCAAGCACATTTGATGAGGACATCAACGACAACAGGAGCGACTCTACACCAGCAGCACCAGCAATCCAGGCGCCACCTCCAGGTCCAGAAGCCCAGGCGCCACTTTCAGCCCAGGCGCCACCTCCAGGTCCAGATGCCCAGGCGCCACTTCCACCTGGGCCAATTACTTGGGCCCGTGCGAGAGAATTGAGCTTCATCATGCTGCTGAAGAACGAAGGCCCAGAAGAATAGAAGATGGCCCAACAGGAGTCCCAGGTGGGGGCACCTGACTGGTGGGGCCTACCTTGGGCGCGCCCCCACCCCCCCTTTGGGCGTGATTTCCCTCTCCACGCCGACCCTAGCGGCTGCGCCCCCTATTTAGATAGACCCCTCTTTTATTTTCAGACTTGGGTTTTGTTTTACATCTAGCTATAGCTACACCGAACACGCACAAATACGTGCTATCCTCGTTTGATTCAGAACCCCACCTTCGAGTGATATTAAGATTGCTCGCTTTCTTTTTCTTGTTCATTCTTCGATTGCGTACAGGAAGTTACTGATCTTGATTGCAACAGGTTCGGTAACCCAGGGAGTTGGTTCAGCGATTTCATTGACTCTTCGGGTTCGCTCGTCGTAGTCGGATCGTGAGGGTCTACTCCCACCAAATCGAAATTACCTCCACTCACTGAAAGATCGGGCACTTCAGCTCTATCAAGTGGTATCAGCTTTCCAGGTTGATCGGTGAGTTTTATCGAGTGTTGTTCCATTACCTACAGTCCACAAAAACCAAAAAAAATTCAGGTTAGATCATTGTCCCAACACCTTTCTTCGCCTTGCACTTTCTTTCAATAATTTGCGTTGTTGAATTTGTGTGCTTCGCGTTCAATTGTTGCTGGTTACTTTGTGCTTCCACCACTGCCGCCACCACCACCCGCTGCCGCCGCCACCACCACACGCCGCCGTCGCCGCTGCTCTACATCTTCACCACAAACCCTACAACCTCACGCCGCCGCCGCCACTTTTCCTACTCGGTTTCGCCGCCCCTACACCGAGCCCCCCACGACGCCCCTAAACCCTAAACCGAGTCCCCCATGCCTGCTCATCCGAGTCCTGCTCGGTTCGGCCGCCGCGTGTTCGCAGTTTGGAAAGAGACAGATAAAAAGGAAAGTTTGGAAAAGAAAGAAAAAGGAAAGAATCAAAAAAAAGAGAAGGAAACAACAAGTTGCCTCTTCTTGTTCGGTTTTTGGTTTGGAAGTTTTGTGCAGTTTCGAACACCTTCACGAAAACGGCCATAACTTTTTGCTCGGATCTCCGATTTCAGTGTTCTTTTTTTTTCCGGAAAGCCAGGTGAAGTCAGTTTTGTGGCCATAAAACGCCATTTACGCAGCGTAACGCGGCCCGGGAGATTTTTTGTTTCTGCATTCCACTTCCTTGTTACCTTCGCTTGATCCATAGCGCGTGGCAGTTGTTTCCAGCAGCTTTGTTACGTGTTTAGCACTATAATTCAGCTTTGCATTATTATTTGATTGTGCTAATCCTTGACTTGAGTGCAGACTACCTAGAACTACACATATTCCTACGACGAGCAGACTTTTGTTTCTCCAGGCAATCGCTACTCCAATCTCTCACAGGTGCTACTTGTTGTTTGCGATCGCCCCTGTTGCTTGGTAAGAACGGATAAGAACTTGATCGTAGCATCTTTGTGAGCATTCCACCCACACCTTTGTTGTCATAGGATTTGTTTTTGTGTTTGCGCTAACCATGTCAGGAGACGACGACAAGATGGACACCAAGCTGCAAGGCATGAGGACCGACCTTGATGGACTTAAAGATGACATAAAGACGCTGCACGAGAAGGTTGATTCCGCGATATCTTCATCCAACGAGTGTCTCGACCAGCTTGACCTTGCTTAGACAGCTGCCAAGTGTACATTTGACATCCTGACGGCCCGGCTTGACGCGATGAACACGACGCTTACGACGATGAACACGACACTCACAGACTTGTAGAAGGGTTATGGTGGTGACACGGAGTATGAGGATGGAGACCGCCGCCCTCGTGCCCGCCGTGTGGTATGTAATCCGGTTAATGATTCATTTGCTAAGATTAAATTTAAGATTCCTCCTTTTAATGGAAAATATGATCCTGCTGCATATCTTGATTGGGAGTTAGAGGTAGAACAAAAATTTTCATGCCATGATATTCCTGCTATGTCTCAAGTTAAGGCTGCTATTAGTGAATTTACTGAGTTTGCTTTAATTTGGTGGCGTGAATATAAACTCAAACATCCCACTGCTGTTCCTTCTACTTGGGCTCAATAAAAGGCTGCTATGCGACATCGTTTTGTTTCTTCTTATTATGCCCGAGATTTGCTTAACACTATGCAGCGATTCCAGCAAGGCCAATGATCCGTTGAGGAGTATTACCAAGAGTTACAAAAGGGTATGATTTGTTGTGGTTTGTTTGAACAGGATAATGCTGCTATGGCACGATTTCGTGGTGGGTTGAACAGGGAAATTCAGGATATACTTGATTATAAGGAGTATAATGATATGACCACATTATTTGAATATGCTTGCAAAGCTGAACGTGAAGTGAAGGGGCGCCGTTCGAAGACATATACTAACCCTTTTGCAGGAAGAAGCCCGTCGTCCAGCTCCACGTCTTCAACTCGAGCGCCCTCTACACCTAGCACTATACCGTGCGAGAAGACGACGAAACCTGCAGCACCCCCAACACCAGGCACAGCTTCTTCCTCAGGACATACACGAGATGTTTGGTGTTTTCGTTGCCAAGGGTTTGGGCACATGATTCGGGACTGCCCCAACACGCGTGCTTTGATCATACGTGACGATGGTGAGTACTCTTCTGCTAGTGATTCTGATGAACCTCACCATACTATGATTGCCACTAACCATGCAGATAATGAGGCGATCCATGCTACTCCCGGTGACGCAGATAGGTATGAAAGTCTTGTTGCCCAGCGTGTTCTTAGTACACAGGTCACCCCGTTAGGGAAAAATCAGCGACACACTCTTTTCCATACAAAGGGTGTTGTGCAGGAGCGGTCGATTCGCATCATCATTGACAGCGGTAGCTGCAACAACTTGACGAGTACTACGCTGGTAGAGAAGTTGTCCTTACCCACCCGTAAGCATTCGCATCCCTATCATATTCAGTGGCTTAATGATGGTGGAAAGATTAAAGTAACACAGTCGGTACATGTTCCGTTCTCCATAGGTGCCTATTCTGATTTTGTTGATTGTGATGTTATTCCTATGGAGGCATGTTCTTTGTTACTTGGTAGACCTTGGCAATATGATACTGATAGCGTTCATCATGGTTGTTCGAATCATTATTCTCTCATGTTTAAAGGTCAGAAAATAATTATACATCCCATGACACCCGAGCAAATTGTTAAAGATGTCCTTACTCGAGCCGCTAAAAATGCTAAACAACTTGCACCATCACCATCAAATTTGACACCTTCTGAAATCAAGTTGAATGTGCCTGTTTTATTTGCTGCACGTGCTGATTTTGATGATCTTTGTGTTGATGAGCTACCTTGCTATGCACTTGTATGTTCTAGTGTGCTCATTTCACTTGATGATGTACCATCTTTGGATATTCCCCCTGTGGTTGCTAACCTTTTGCAGGAGTACGCTGATGTTTTTCCTAAAGATTTACCATAGGGACTACCTCCGCTTCGTGGCATTGAGCACCAGATCGACTTCATTCCAGGCGCACAGCTTCCGAATCGCGCCCCGTACCGCACAAATCCCGACGAGACGAAAGAGATTCAGCGCCAGGTATAGGCGTTGCTTGACAAAGGGTACATTCGTGAGTCTCTTAGTCCTTGCTCCGTTCCAGTGTTACTTGTTCCAAAGAAAGATGGATCGTGGCGTATGTGTGTAGATTGTCGTGCTATCAATAACATCACCATTCGTTATCAATATCCTATACCACGCCTTGATGATATGCTAGATGAGCTTAGTGGTGCCTGATAGAGCTGGAGTGCCCGATCTTTCGGTGAGTGGAGGATAATTTTGATTTGGTGGAAGTCGACCCTCACGATCCGACTACGACGAGCGAACCCGAAGCGCCAATGCAATCGCTGAACCAACCCCCTGTGGTTACCGACCCTGTTGCAATCAAGATCAGAACTTCCTGTACGCAATCAAAGAACGAACAAGAAAAAGAAGGCGAGCAATCTTAATATCACTCGAAGGTGGAGTTCTGAATCACACGAGGACAACACGTATTTGTGCGTGTTCGGTGTAGCTAAAGCTAGATGTAAAACAAAACTCAAGGATGCTAATGACAGCTATAGAGTTTAATAGCACGGCCACAAGGGAGTTGGGGTCGTGCTACAACCCTAGGACGCGTCCCTAATGGACCCAACTCGATACACGACCCATTGGGCCAAAATAAGGTGGCGCAGCACCTTGGGCAGAAAACAGTCCGACTCAAAATGACGATTGCGGCCACCTCGGTGAAGATATGAAGGTGAGTCCGGGTCCATCTGAAAGTAGACTTGATAAGCTTTCCATCAAGTACATGATCGCCCAAAACGGAGTCCGGACGAAGTCGTGGCGGCCGTCACAAGTTGACGTTCGTGCGCAGTCCGAATCCAGCCACATATCCTTCATTATTTAGCACCATGACGTAGTTCAACTCTCTTGCACGAGCCCGAGTGATCGGCCCTGAAGGTGGTGCTTGGGGTGAAGGTGCTGCTGGTGTAGATGTACCGGTGATGTCCTCATCATCGTCCCCTTCTTGAACTGAAGTCGTCCTCGACGGCAACTCCTCATCCTCGCCCGCATATGGTTTCAAATCTGCAACATTAAAACTAGTGGAAACACCAAACTCCGCAGGGAGGTCAAGGACATAAGCATTATCATTAATCTTGGTTAGCACTTTAAAAGGACCAGCAGCACGAGGCATTAATTTAGAACGACGCAAAGTAGGAAAACGATCCTTCCTCAAATGCAACCAAACCATATCACCGGGTTCAAAAGTAACATGTTTTCTTCCTTTACTACCAGCAACTTGATCCTTAGCATTAGTAGCAGCAATGGTTTGTTGTGTTTGTTCATGTAGGTTAATCATATGGTCAACATGTTCAACGGCATCAATATGTGGGGCGTCCACAGCATCAAGCGAAAATAAATCAATAGGCGCCCGAGGAATATAACCATAAACAATCTGAAAAGGGTACATCTTTGTAGAAGAATGTGTTGCATGATTATAAGCAAACTCAACATGAGGTAAACAATCTTCCCAACGGTTCAGATTTTTATCCAAAACAGCCCTAAGCATGGTTGACAAAGTTCTATTGACCACTTCAGTTTGTCCATCAGTTTGTGGGTGACAAGTTGTGCTAAACAGCAATTTACTGCCTAATTTGTTCCAAAGAGATCTCCAAAAGTGACTTAGAAACTTAGCATCACGATCAGACACAATTGTTTTAGGAACACCATGTAAACGAATAATCTCCCTAAAGAAACAATTCAGCAACATGACTAGCATCATCAGTTTTATGACAAAGAATGAAATGAGCCATTTTAGAGAATCTATCAACAACCACAAAAATGCTATCCCTCCCCTTCTTAGTTCTAGGCAATCCCAAAACAAAGTCCATAGAAATATCAAGCCAAGGTAAAGTAGGGACAGGCAAAGGCATATACAAACCATGGTTGTTCAAACGTGACTTAGCCTTTTGACAGGTAGTTCATCGTGCAACCAAGCGCTCAACATCAGGACGCATCCGAGGCCAAAAGAAGTGGGTGGCCAGCACCTCAAGCGTTTTGTAAACGCCAAAATGTCCCATTAGTCCGCCTCCATGAGCTTCCTGTAACAACAAAAGACGAACCGAGCTAGCTGGAATACACAGCTTGTTAGCCGCGAAACAGGAACCCATCCTGCATGTGAAATTTCCCCCATGGTTTACCAGTCATACAATGTTTATAAGCATCTTTAAAATCATTATCATCGACATATTGATCCTTCATAGTGTGTAAACCAAAAATTTTAAAATCCAATTGTGACAGCATATTATATCGGCGAGACAAAGCATCAGCAATCACATTGTCCTTCCCGTTCTTGTGTTTAATGATGTAAGGAACAGACTCAATGAATTCTACCCAATTAGCATGACGACGGTTCAGATTAGTTTGGGTACGAATATGTTTTAAAGCCTCATGATCAGAATGGATTATAAACTCACGATGCCAGAGATAGTGCTGCCACATTTGCAAAGTACGCACTAAAGCATAAAGTTCTTTATCATAAGTAGAATATTTCAAACTAGCACCGCTTAATTTTTCACTGAAATAAGCAACCGGTTTTCCTTCTTGTAATAGAACAGCACCTAACCCAATACCACTGGCATCACATTCGAGCTCAAATATTTTACCAAAATCAGGCAATTGCAAAAGAGGAGCATGTGTTAACTTATCTTTCAATGTAGTGAAGGCGAGCTCCTGGGAATCAGTCCAAGTAAAAGGCACACCTTTCTTTGTAAGCTCATGTAGAGGTGCTGCAATAGAGCTAAAATCTCGTACGAATCGACGGTAGAAACCTGCAAGCCCAAGAAAACTCCGAATCTGCGTAACCGTCGTCGGTGTAGGCCATTCCCGAATTGCATCAATCTTGCTGCTATCCACCTCAATACCCTGTGGAGTAACAACATAACCAAGAAACGAAACATGTTGTGTGCAGAAGATGCATTTTTCCATGTTAGCAAACAAGTGAGCTGCACGCAACGCATTAAAAACAGCACGCAAATGTTCTAAATGCTCTTCCATAGACTTGCTGTAAATCAAGATATCATCAAAATATACAACAACAAACAAACCTATGAAAGGCCTGAGGACTTCATTCATCAAACGCATAAAAGTGCTGGGAGCATTAGTCAAACCAAACGGCATAACCAACCATTCATATAAACCAAATTTAGTTTTAAAAGCCGTTTTCCATTCATCGCCCAATTTCATTCGAATCTGATGGTAACCACTACGCAAATCAATCTTAGTAAAAATAATGGCACCACTAAGCTCATCTAGCATATCATCAAGGCGTGGTATAGGATATCGATAACGAATAGTGATGTTATTAATAGCACGACAATCTACACACATACGCCACGATCCATCCTTCTTTGGAACAAGTAACACTGGAACGGAGCAAGGACTAAGAGACTCACGAATGTACCCTTTGTCAAGCAACGCCTGGACCTGGCGCTGAATCTCTTTCGTCTCGTCGAGATTTGTGCGGTACGGGGCGCGATTCGGAAGCTGTGCGCCGGGAATGAAGTCGATCTGGTGCTCAATGCCACGAAGTGGAGGTAGTCCCGATGGTAAATCTTTGGGAAAAACATCAGCGTACTCCTGCAAAATGTTAGCAACCGCAGGGGGAATATCCAAAGATGGTACATCATCAAGTGAAATGAGCACACTAGAACATACAAGTGCATAACAAGGTAGCTCATCAACACAAAGATCAACAAAATCAGCACGTGTAGCAAATAAAACAGGCGCATTCAACTTGATTTCCGAAGGTGATGGTACAAGTTGTTTAGCATTTTTAGCGGCTCGAGCAAGGTCATCTTTAACAATTTGTTCAGGTGTCTTGGGATGTATAATTATTTTCTGACCTTTAAACATGAGAGAATAATGATTCGAACGACCATGATGCAAGCTATCAGTATCATATTGCCAAGGTCTACCAAGTAACAAAGAACATGCCTCCATAGGAATAACATCACAATCAACAAAATCAGAATAGGCACCTATGGAGAACGGAACACGTACCGACTGTGTTACTTTAATCTTTCCACCATCATTAAGCCACTGAATATGATAGGGATGCGGATGCTTATGGGTGGGTAAGGACAACTTCTCTACCAGCGCTGTACTCGCCAAGTTGTTGCAGCTACCACTGTCAATGATGATGCGAATCTACCGCTCCTGCACAACACCCTTTGTATGGAAAAGAGTGTGTCGCTGATTTTTCTCTGGTGGGGCGACCTGTGTACTAAGAACACGCTGCACAACAAGACTTTCATACCTATCTGCGTCACTAGGAGTAGCATGGACCGCCTCATTATCTGCATGGTTAGTGGCAATCATAGTATGGTGAGGTTCATCGGAATCACTAGCAGAAGAGTACTCACCATCGTCACGTATGATCAAAGCACGGGTGTTGGGACAGTCCCGAATCATGTGCCCAAAGCCTTGGCAACGAAAACACCGAACATCTTGTGTACGTCCCGAGGAAGAAGCTGCGCTTGGTGTAGGTTTCGTCGAAGGTGCTGCAAGTTTCGTCGTCTTCTCACGCGGCGTAGTGCTAGGTGTAGAAGGTGCTGGAGTGGAAGATGTAGAGCTGGACGACGGGCTTCTTCCTGCAAAAGGGTTAGTATATGTCTTCGAACGGCGTCCCTGCACTTCACGTTCAGCTTTGCAAGCATATTCAAATAACGTGGTCATATCATTATACTCCTTATAATCAAGTATATCCTGAATTTCCCTGTTCAATCCACCACGAAATCGTGCCATGGCAGCATCATCCTGTTCAAATAAACCACAACGAATCATACCCTTTTATAACTCTTGGTAATACTCCTCAAGGGATCGTTGGCCTTGCTGGAATCGCTGCATGGTGTTACGCAAATCTCGGGCACAATAAGAAGGAACAAAACGATGTCGCATAGCGGCTTTTAATTGAGCCCAAGTAGATGGAACAGCAGTGGGATGTTTGAGTTTATATTCACGCCACCAAATTAAAGCAAACTCAGTAAATTCACTAATAGCAGCCTTAACTTGAGACGTAGCAGGGATATCATGACATGAAAATTTTTGTTCTACCTCTAACTCCCAATCAAGATATGCAGCAGGATCATACTTGCCATTAAAAGTAGGAATCTTAAATTTAATCTTCGCAAATGAATCATTAACCGGATTACGTACCACACGGCGGGCACGAGGTTGGCGGTCTCCATCCTCATATTCCGTGTCACCACCATAGCCCTTCTGCAGGTCCGTGAGCGTCGCGTTCATCGTCGTGAGCGTCGTGTTCATCGCATCAAGCCGGGCCGTCAAGGAGCACAAGGAGGACGACCTGCAGCCGGGCTCGACGACGACGCCGCCGCCGCCGAGGAGCGCGAGCGCCAAGCCTTGTACCATGTCGCAGCTCTGCTTCCCCTACGCGAAGACAACGCCTTCCGCGAGCCCGCCGTAGGTAAGCTCGAGCCCTTCCTTCTCGCTCAACCTTGAACGCCACCGCCAAGTCTTTTCCGCTGCCGCCAACGCCCCTGGTCATCCAAGTCGCCGCCTTTTCTCCTTGCCTGTGGCTTGGCCTTCGCGCCTCGCAAGTTCTTGTGCAGGGACACGCCTTAGAAACCCATACCAAGGCCTAGAGCCCGAACGCGCGACGAACGCTGCTTTGCGGCACTTCGTCGAGTGCTCACCGCGTGCTCGTCCTTCCGCCTTGACCTGCCGCAACAAAACCTTAGAAGGTCAACACCTTGGACTTGAACACGGTGAACGTGTGTGCGCCAACCTCCCGCACCTATTCGTGCCCTTGTCGCCGGAAGAGGAGCGAATTGGCGTCGCGCTGCCCCCGTGCTGCTGCCTATGTCGCCGGCCATCGCACCGAGGAGTTCTTACAGGTGCTCTGCACGGTTGCCGTCGACGTTGCCATGGCCACGGCCTTGCCGTGTGACCACGAGCACCATCTGTGCAGCCGCCACTGCTTACGCACTGCTTTGTCGTGCCGCAAACCGCTGCCACCTTGAGTGCATACAAACTGTTCGACAAAAAGCCACAGTGAACACCAAGCCCCCAAGCCGACTCCTTTTCCTCCTGTTTTTGCTTGTGAGCTGAGTTAGTTCAACAATGGTTCATGCTCGATGCACTTGCTAGCTTTTACACTACCCAGCCAACATCGAATGCATTTGGTTTTACTACCTTTACAATGTGAGAACGCCGAGCACGGCCGCACCTCGGGCGTGGTTCACCACGGGCCGTGCACGTGCCTGCTTGCCAGCCTTGTGCCGCTGCTCTGCCGCTTGCTGCGCTAGCCTTGACCAAGCCTAGGCCTTTGGCCATGAGCCGCCATCGTGTCGGTGCTCGCTATGCTCGCCATGGCCACCGCCGCAAGCTAACTAACCCGCCTTCGCGTAGTGACCCGTGCGAGTCCCAAGCCGTTGTCTTTTAACCACAAGCTTGTTCCCCTCAACCCTCCATGCCGTAGACGTCCGCCGCCAGCCACCGAGCGCCGCCGCTGGAGCCACGCGTCGCCACAAGGAGGAGCCACACGCCGGACCGCACGAGACCCAGCCGTTAACCCGTCAGTCTTGCCCCGTTGACCCTAGTTTGATCCGCTGACCAAGGTCGTGACCCTCTGCCCGTTGACTTAGTCAACTTTGACCAAGTCAACGATGACATCACCAGAGCCCGTGATGATGTCATCAACCCCAGACCGTCGCCTCTACCTGCTCGACTCGCGGTCTAACCCCGAGCGGATGACTGACACCTCCGAGCTGCTAACTTGTGATCTAGCTTTTATTCCTTTTCCCGGAATGATTTATAAATCCCGAAAATGAATTTAAACTTCAGAAAATCATAATAAATTAACCGTAGCTTAGAAAAATATGAAACCAATTTCAGTATTTTTCTAAAATCATGACGAACACGATAGGATAGAGTTTGCTGTTATTTGGCTTTCTATTGGTTCTCATTTGGAGTTTATTTGTAAGTAGTTGCCGTTGTTTATTTATTTATGTGTCCAATAGGATCGACGGAGGTCCCGAACTACTTCGACTACTTCGACGACGTCGACTACGCTGAAGCGAAGAGACAAAGGACCTTGCTCTAGGTTCACGCCCATCCTGACTCTTTAACCTATTAGGCATTGCTGAGTAGAATGCTAGCGCTTTGCTTATATGATGATGATGAATGAGCCATGCATAGCCTATTTATATATCCTGATTCCTTGTATACCTACTACTATATATATGATCGCTATGCTGCTGTTTGCATGTGTATGGGATATTGTGGAATAGGATTCTTGGCGTGTGTGGGGATAAAACTGGCAGGAGAAGGTGTTTTTGGGAAACTTGGCGGGGGCGAGCATTTTATAACAACTCGATCTTTGATCGAGGTGCCGGGAGACCCCTGCTCTCGAGGGGGTCCCACACTGTGCTTATGCCGGGCACATGGATGGATAGGAGCATAGGAGTTGGCGGTGGTACCTATAGTGGGTACTGCGATCTGCGTTCCTCTGTGGGGGATACGCCTTTTGGACGATGACGCTCGCCCCGGCCTGAAACCGAGTGGGGTAACCACTCTTTGGGCCCCACGTACTTACCGCTTACCCATATGAACGGGTTCCAGCCTTCCTATATAGCGCGATGCCTGCACTGCGAGAAGATCAGGTGGATGGTGTACGGGAACGGGAGAGACCGTTTCCCTGAAGGACTATAGCCCCGACTGGCCCCCGAGGGAGAGTTCAACACAGCTTCCGAAGCATTGGATTGCGAGCCGATGGACCGAGACAGGAAGGGCAGGCAGGCGTCGTTGCGGTTAGGGTCTGTGCTGTGGGTTGCGTCTCGAGTTGGCGACGGCCATCTCGCAGCCCGAGTGGGTCCAGTTGCACAAGCTCTGCAGAGTCTAGAATCTATACGTATAGCCGCGTCCTCGGTATGGACATTGCCCATTGCACTGTTACCTCTCATATTTGGGATCTTCTACCTCCCCCTTTATTAGCCTGATTTGAGAGTGATTAAGGTCCGCAGCTACGGACGGGGAAAAGGAAAGCATGCTCCCTTTTCTTTCAGGATCCGGTCGTAGTTGGTGAGGTGCGAGGGGAGGGAGCTCTCGCATCGACTTAGACGAGTGTGGAGAAGGAGACGGGAGTCCGATGTGCCGGAATAGCCCGATGTGATGTGAGATGGGATTGGATGGATATATTGGAGATTTATATTTATACTTTTGCTGCTGCATAGGAAACCTCTGCCTTTCCTTGAACTACTTTTATACCCTTAGAATATAGGCCACTTAAAGCTTGCATACAGATGGTGACGTGAACCTATCCCATTCCTTGGGGATAGTTTGTGAGCATGCAGGGTAGAACTTGAAGACAAATCCGATGTCTGAAGAAGGGTTGTGTGCTTCGCTCAAGTTGCCTGTGGTGTTGATCGAAGATGAAGACTTGAAGCTAGCTACCGCTACGCAGGATTTCCGCTTGTCGCTTAGCTCGACGGGCTTGTACTCTACTCGTATTTCCATGATGGTATGGATGTAAATCTATTCTATGTAATCTAATTCATTGTATGGATATGATATTATGCTGAGATGAGTTCTGTACGTGATAGCTACTGATCCAGGGACTATCACAATGGTACAGGGAGTCGGATTTTCGATTACGAAAATCCGGGTCGTCACAGTCCTCGTGTGATTCAGAACCCCACCTTCGAGTGATATTAACATTGCTCGCTTTCTTTTTCTTGTTCGTTCTTCGATTGCGTACAGGAAGTTGCTGATCTTGATTGCAACAGGTTCAGTAACCCAGGGAGTTGGTTCAGCGATTGCATTGGTGCTTCAGGTTCGCTCGTCGTAGTCGGATCGTGGGGGTCTACTCCCACCAAATCGAAATTACCTCCACTCACCGAAAGATCGGGCACTTCAGCTCTATCAACATTCTTGTAGGGCCAAGGGACGATAATTGATTTCATAATAGATTACCTTCGACATGATGCTAACACATGATCCAAGGTCACAAAGACAATGCTTGGCATGGTACTCCCAGATCGAGCATTCCAACATCGGGTAGCCAGGATCATCCGTCCTTCTTGGCCTAAGTTTCATGCCTTTCTCCTCTTCATACTTTGCTGCAATGTTAGCGTAGTGCAGGTTCCGAGAAGGTATTTCCCACTTCTCGGTCACCACATAAACATTTTCACGAAAAGGTTCGGGTTGCCCCAAATTCTCCTCGATCCTAGAATAAGGCATAGCAACATTGAACTAAGTTGTCTTAGTTTCTAGCATATTATTCAAGCTCAGTTGGTTCTTAAAAGTAGAGGATATGCTTTCTAAAGTTGGTTCGTTGACAGCAAGCCGTTTAGAGAGGGTTTCAATTATTTTTGCTTGGCCAAACACGAGATCTTCCAAGGAGGATTGAATAGATTTGACATCATTACATGTGTTACCTCCTTGGTGTGATCGATCGCACTCCTGGCCTCTTCTGAATGATACACATTGTTGTTGTCGTTCATGTCTAATACGTCTGGATGAGGTTGAAGTTGCACATCATTCCACCCTTGGTTGAGATCACCTTCTTAATTAGATTAGTGGCATTTTCAATGGTCAGAGATAAGAAGGCTCATCCAGCAGCAGCATCAATATAGTCACTGTCTGACAAGGTCAACCCATTGTAGAAGTTGTGAAGAATGAGCCAATCATCCATCCCATGGTGAGGACAGGCCAAGATGTAACCTTGAAGCCTTTCCCACGCCTCAGGTATTGACTCCATAGCTGCTTGCTGGAATATGGAAATTCTCTCATGAAGGGCATTGGTTTTGCCCAAAGGGAAGAACTTCGTTAGGAACGTCGTAGAACATTTATCCCAAGAGTCTATCCTCTCTCGGTTCATGTAGAACCACTGCTTCGCTCTCCTGAGTAGAGAAAACGGGAACAACCAGAGGCGAATAGCAACTTCACTCACCCCTCTAATAGTGAAGGTGCTGCATAGCTCTAAAATTTGTTGGAGATGGGCGCTTGTGTCCTCGTTGGCTCTCCCATGGAATGGGCTAGCATGCAGCATATTGATCAGACCAATCTAGATCTCAAAGTTTACGTTCCCAGTGTCAACCTTAGGCCCAATAGAAACTTGGGTGGACAAGGGAGATGAAAACTCGGTGAGCGTCTTCTGGGCCATCACATTGAATGTTGATGGTGCAATGAAAGCTAGTTTGGTTGCCGAGTGGATTATTCAAGGAGGGATGATACAAGAATGTACTCTTCCCACCAATGACTTCAGGTTCTTGATGAAAATTATCGCAAGCTGTCACCAGTACACTACCTGTTTTCACTTGAGAGAGAAAACAAAGCAAGGATAAACCTATATGGGTAATAGCTACGAATCAAGGATACATCATATAACATTAGTAAAATTCGTAACAGTGCCTTTTCGGGCAACAACGCCAGAAATGCTTGTTGATATTTCTTAGCGTCACTACTAGATTTGTGTATTCAGCAATGCTACAAGAAGATGCCTAGTGACATTCTAACGAATGCGAATGAATGTGCAAGTGCACAGATGTACCATTGTAGCACTTCACACATGAATATTCCCAAGGTTATTGTAACATCCTAGATTTTCCTGGAATGTTATATGTGCAAAAATGTGGAATTTTAAAAACTTTTTCGTGCATTGTTTGTTTCCTAGTTAGAACACCCTAAGAGTGTCTTCTTGTGCCCTTATCTAATTCCTAGTAATTAATTAAACCTTTAGTTTATTCTTTAAGACCATTTAATTGTTAGTGTGAATTTGGATTTTATTAGAAGTCTCCATTGTTTGTTTGAGTACGATTTATATTTGAAATATAAATCAAAACATAGTTATCTATCGACCCTATCTAACTTGGACCTTGCCCCTGAGACCAACCGGTTAACTCGCTAACCCGGCGTGGGTATTTATGCTAGCCCAACTCGACGTCCAAGTTGAAGCGTGCTAACTAGACCTACCTAACATGTCGGCCTGCTAATATGCTAACACCATCGATCCCGCTAATTCCTCCGATCTGTGTGATCCCAAGCCCATTTGAAAATCCTTACATGAATTATGATTTTATTTCCTGACTCTTCGAATTAATTCTTCGCTAATTAATTTGATTTCAAAAAATAGTCTCATTTGTAACGGTTTTTCACTGGCTTACTTTGAATTATGTTGTCATTCTCCGGCTTCACGAATTAGTTCCTTGCGAATTAACTTGTACCTGGAAAATTTGTCTAATTCATTTGTACCGAGTTTACGACATAAATTGCTATCAATTTATTTCACGAGCTATCAATGTCTTGGACTAACAAATTCGCAAGCGCACGGAGACCGTTGTAGCCTTTCACCAGGGGAGTAAAAACCTGGATGTCAAATCCAAGGAACGGTAGACGCGACTAGCCTAGAATTTTCTAACCGGACCCACTGAGGAGCTAAAGGATAAAGAGGGAAGAGAGCTGAATCTTAGTTAGCCACTTACTACCTCAGTTAACTTAACTTAACCTAACCTGATCTACTACGACGGCTAGAGCGGGAGGAACTCAGAATGAGATGAGATAGGGGGGTTCCTTCAGGCTCAGCACTATTGTTATGAGTACACCCGAACATGGTGGATTACGAAGGACGGACAGGGCTGCCACCACCTGCTGCCTACCACTGCAGTCCCGTGGGATGCAAAACAACTATAGGCAGCTAGCTAGCATAGACACCACGCCTAAGCTTTCAGCTACTAACCTCCACCCAACGCGAAGGGCTTATGAGGAAATCCCAAATAAGTGTCACTGTCACCCACGCAGACTAAAGATCCCATAGATCAAAGATAGAAAAGATAAATTACTGAAAATAATAAGTAAACTAGCGAATTACTGAGGTAAGAGACAAAGGAACTTACTGAAGATAACTCCTGAACTTTATTCCTCGGGGCCGGAAGAATGTTGAGGGAAGCCTAGATAATTCCCAAACTCCCTCTGCAAGCTTGGCTGTCACCCAAGCGCTCATTGTTGGTGTTCTACCGACAATCCCTCCGAGGGGTATCCCTAGGTAGTAGAGTTTTGGTGGGGTGCTCGCCGAATCTGGAATTCAATGGTTACGTGACACGAGATTTATACAGTTTGGGCCGCTGACTAGGCGTAATACCCTACGTCTTGTTGCTGATCTTGTATTGCGTAGAGCGAATAAAAGTACAAGTTTGCCTTTGTGTGGTGTGTCTCTTAGTCTTGTAACCTTGTTCTGTCTCTATGAGATTGTCTATTAATCTTTCTTGAGAGGGTCCCTGCCCGGCCTTATATACTGGCGAGCAGGGTTACACGATGGAAAGAGTGGAATCCTGGTGTGGCCATCCTGTGCCACAGTCTCTACTCATTGTCATATCCTCTCTTGGAGTCTTTCTGCGTTCGTGTGGGCCCTAGGCCTCCATGTCTAACAAGCCCCCGAGCGCTTCATAGCCGAGTTCTTCCTTGTCTTGTAGTGCTTAGCCTTTCAGTTCGAGTACTTCCTGAACCTTCTTGAGGATCTTCTAGTACTTGCTGAGCTTTCTTGAGCCATGCTTTTGTCTGGTGAGGAGGATCAAAAAGTACTCATGACTTAGGGTTAGATGCATAATGAAAGTCCTCGAAATTAAAGTAGGCTAGGAGTATTAGATAGATCTTTAAGTTTAGGAGCTCTTCTAAAAATAAAGATCCAAATAATATCTTTTTCTCTTTTAAAAGCTGGACAATGTCTGTTATCCAAATAAATGTTTTTCCTAGGTTTCTGTGCCCTTTTGCTATAAAGGTAACTGTTTAGGTTTTTTTATTTTTCACTTGGCGAAGAAATTGCCGTTTTCCCATTAACTTCGGTCTGCCGCCGCCGTCTGCTTTGCTTGCTCTCTCTTGCTTGATCTATCTTTCCTTGAGCCGCCGAGCGTGATGCGTGAGAAGAAGCCTGTCACATCGAGGGATGCCCCTAGGAGGGCTCATAAGAAGAAGAACATCAAGCGGAAGCATGCCAGCTCAGATCCTGTTCTTCCTCCTCCGAAGCTTGGGAGGGTCGATGGTCCGCATTATCTGTCGCGGCCTACTTATATCAAGAGGTCAGTGGTCAAGCATTCCGATCTTGAGCATCTTGTGGGTCTTGGTCTTTTACAGGACCAAGCGATCCTCCAATGGGCTGCCCCTCCACCGACCGAGACGCATCCCATGGATCCGGTCGACAAGATCTGTGTTTTTACTTCCTTTGTGGAGAGGGGTCTTGGATTTCCCTCCTACCATTTTCTTCACAACCTCCTTGACTTTTATCATCTGGAACTCGAGAACCTTGATCCCAATAGAGTCTTTCACATCTCTGTTTTTGTCCACTTTTGTGAAGCTTTTCTTGGTATTTATCCAGAGTTTGACTTGTTTCACGAGTTGTTTGTCCTTGTCCCCTTTCCGAAAGAGTTCTCTGTTTCTCTTGTTGGTGGGGCAGTAGTTCAATTTCGACTGGGAGCGAGACAGTATCTCGACTACTCTTTGGCCCCGACTGGTACCGAGTGGAGGCAATCATGATGGTATGTTGGGAACTATCCCCCTGCTTTTCTAGAGTTTACTTGGAAGGCCCCTGTGACTGAGCCTTGCTAGAGTGAAGTCCCAACTAGTGGTGAGTCCAACAAGTTACGCCTTGTTTAAGACTATCGAGTACTTGAAGAAGCAAGGGGTGACAGTTGCGTCAGTTGTGTACAACTGGATCGAGCGCAGGTACAACCTCTGAGCTTGCGAGAGAGTTTTGGCTATGAGTACAGAGGTCGTAGTGACCCTTCTCGTATGGCTGCTGAGGAGTTGTCTGAGGAGGAGATCTTGGAGCGGGTTCGGCTAATACTTCCTGGATTTCAAGAGAAGCCCTATGTCCTGCAGCTGTATCATCGAGAACATCCTTCCTGTCAGGTAATTGGTAGAGTTGTTGATAGAGCTGAAGTGTCCGATCTTTCGGTGAGTGGAGCTAAATTCGATTTAGTGGAAGTAGACCCTCACGATTCGACTACGACGAGCGACCCTGAAGCACCAATGCAATTGCAGAACCAACTCCCTGGATTACCGAACCTGTTGCAATCAAGATCAACAACTTCTTGTACGCAATCGAAGAACGAACAAGAAAAAGTGATAGAGCTGAAGTGCCCGATCTTTCGGTGAGTGGAGGTAAATTCGATTTGATGGAAGTAGACCCTCACGATCCGACTACGACGAGCGAACCCGAAGCGCCAATGCAATCGCTGAACCAACTCCCTGGGTTACTGAACCAGTTGCAATCAAGATCAGCAACTTTTTGTTTGCAATCGAAGAACGAACAAGAAAAAGAAGGCGAGCAATCTTAATATCACTCGAAGGTGGGGTTTTGAATCACACGAGGACAGCACGTGTTTGTGCGTGTTCGGTGTAGCTAAAGCTAGATGTAAAACAAAACCTAAGACTTCTTGGCGGCGGCTAGGGGGTATATGATAGGTGGAGGACGACCAAAGGGGTGCTAGGGTCGTGCTCCAACCCTAGGACGCGTCCCTAATGGACCCAACTGGATACACGGCCAGTGTGCCAAAATAAGGTGTCGCAGCACCTGGACAGAAAAACTTTCGGTCAATGATTTGACGATTGCGGCCGCCTCAGGATAGATATGGACACCAGGCTAGATCCATATGAAAGTAGACTTCATAAGCTTTCCATCAAGTACTTGAACGCGCCAAACGGAGTGCGGATGAAGTCGTGGCGGCCATTGAAAGTCAGGACTTTCCTGCAGTCCGAATCCACCGTTTCCAAAACGTGTTGGATTCAATCTCTTTATTTCCTTAGACCAAAAGTGACGTGATAGCCTGGTGTAAAACGTGGAAACACTTGGACTTGGTCCCCAATCAACCTCTTTGGTCCTCCATGCCTTCCTTGTATGTTTAACACTCTTCATGTGCGTCATGTCCTCATCATCCTCCCCTTCTCGACGAAAAGCCGTCCTCGGCGTCAATTGTACGTGAAACCAATCCTGCATAACACAAAGGAGAACGGGGTTTCGAAAAACAAGGAAACCGAAAATATTAAGAGGAGGGATGTCACTATGTTTCGGATTCACGAAAGTGTAATCTCGTATAGAACTTTTAGCAAACATGTATGCTTCTTGATCGGCCAACACGCGATGTTTTTCAACACGATCCTGCACAAGATTAGTACCAACAAAAGACAAAGCAGGCATAGATAGTAACCAGCAAGGCTCCCCTTCTTTGGATTGAACATGTTTCTTTAAAACAAAGCTAGAGAAATTGGATGTGACATGATTCTTGTTATTGCAGCCCTCTAAGTTATCACACTGTTGTCCAACCAAAGAAGATTTCAGATTTGCCAATGATTATATTTGCCAATGAAGTGATATGTATTGCTAGATAAGGATGGCAATTCGGGATATGCAAGAAATCTCTCCTCCAAACAATTTAGATTACATAGTACATCAAATTCAATATAACCTAAAGTATTTAAAGAAGATAGCAATTTTTGTTCATCATTTGCACAAGTAATTGGAACAAACATTTTATTTTCAGCAGAATTATATGGCTCCAAAGCATGTGTATCATCATTATGAAGTAATTGTGGCAGAGGAATAGAAGAATCACTATCACACAACTCTTCTCTATCACAAGGAACATCAAGCAAATGATCTTTTGACAAAGGCAAAATTAGTAAGGGTTCTTTCGATAGTTGCTCTATGTTATCATGTTGAATTTTAGCACAAGGGTGTGATTTTAAAACATGTACAACAGAAGCATTATCACACAAATCATCTTTATCACAGGTAGCAACAAGCATATCATCATGTGACAAAGATACGTCAAGAGATGGTTCCACTAACAATTTCTCTATGATAGCATGAGGTGTGAAAAAATTCAGCACAGTAGAAGTGGTCTCACCATCCGTGTTGGAGCACCTGTGGTCGACGATGTTGTAGGTGTGGTCGTCTTCTCACGCGGTGTAGTGCTAGGCGTGGATGGCGTAGGGAGAGCAGGATCTGCACTGGATGTCGGGCTTTGTCCTGCAAAAGAGTTAGTATATGCCGTCGAGCGGCGTCCCTGCACTTCACGTTCAGCTTTGCAAGCATACTCAAGTAATGTGGGCATATCAACATAATCATTATAATCAAGTATGTCCTGAATTTTGCGGTTCAAACCACCGCGAAAACGTGCCATAGCAGCGTCATCCATCTCAAATAAACCACAATGAATCGTACCTTTTTGTAGCTCCTGGTAATACTCCTCAACAGATTGTTGACCTTGCTGAAATCGCTGCATTTGTTTAAGCAAATCTCGGGCATAATATGAAGGTACAAATCGATGTCGCATAGCAGCTTTTAATTGAGTCCGAGTGGTTGGAATAGAAGTGGGATGTTTTAGCTTATAATCACGCCACCACATTAAAGCAAAATCAGTAAATTCACTAATAGCAGCTTTAACTTGAGCACTAGCAGGAATATCATGGCATGTAAAATTATGTTCTACCTCCAATTCCCAATCAAGATATGCAGCAGGATCATATTTGCCATTATAAGAGGGTATATGAAATTTAACCGTAGCAAATGAGTCAATGTGTGAATGACATACCACACGGCGGGTACAACTGTGGCAATCTCCATCGTCTAGCTCCATGTCACTATCATAGTCCTTGTGCAACGCCGTGACCGACGTGGACCATGCATCGAATCGTGCCACGATGCCGTTGACGTCTCCTGACATGATTAGCGCAAACACAAAACAAATCCTACGGCAACAAAGGTGTGGATGGAATGCTCACAAAGATGCTGCGACCAAGTTCTTATCCGTTCTTACCAAGTAACAGGGGCGACCTGCAAGCAACAAGTAGCACCTGCGAAAGATTGGAGCAGCGATTGCCTAGAAAAACAAAAGTCTGCTCGTCGTAGGAATATGTGTAGTTCTGGGTAGGCTGCACTCAAGTCAAGGATTAGCACAATCAAACAATAAATGCAAAGCTGAATAATAGTGCTAAACACGTAACAAAGCTGCTAGAAACAAGTGCAACGCGCTATGGAGCAAGCAAAGGTAACAAGGAAGTGGGTATGCAGGAACGGGAAATCTTCCGGAGCCCGGTAAGCTGTGTAAACGGTGTTTTTTGGCTTCGAAACCGAATTCACGAGGCAAAGCCAGGTGGACCATATAGGAGAATTTTGTAAGCTTTTCAAGAAAAAAAAGAACGCTGAAAACGGAGATCCGAGCGAAAAGTTATGGCCGTTTTTGTGAAGGTGTTCGAAACTGTACAAAACTTCCAAACGTAAACCGAGCAATATTAGGCAACTTTGTTGTTTCCCTTTTTTTATTCTTTCCTTTTTCTTTCTTTTCCTTTTTTATATTTCCTTTTTTGTTTCTTTCCTTTTTTGTTTCTTTTTTTTCCAAACTTCGAACACGCAGCCGAGTAGGACTCGGTGTGGGAGGCGCGGCCGAGGGAGGGAGGGTTTCGGTTTTTTTAGGGGGGTGTGGAGTTGTAGGGTTTGAGTGGGACTCGATGAGAGGGAAAGTGGCTGCGGCTGCGATGTGAGGTGGCAACGGCGAGGTAAAGCGGCGGCGGCGAGGAAGGGCGGGCGGCGGCGAGGTAAAACTGCGACGGTGAGGTGGGGCGGCCCCGGTGATGGAAAAGCGGCGGAAGCACAAAGTGACCAGCAACAATTGAACGCGAAGCACACAAATTCAACAACGCAAATTATTGAAAGAAAGTGCAAGGTGAAGAAAGGTGTTGGGACAATGATCTAACCTGAATTTTTGTTTGGTTTTTGTGGACTGTAGGTAAAGGAACAACACTCGATAAAACTCACCGATCAACCTGGACTTTTGATACCACTTGATAGAGCTGAAGTGCCTGATCTTTCGGTGAGTGGAGGTAAATTCGATTTGGTGGAAGTAGACCCTCACGATCCGACTACGACGAGCGAACCCGAAGCGCCAATGCAATCGCTGAACCAACTCCCTGGGTTACTGAACCTGTTGCAATCAAGATTAGCAACTTCCTGTATACAATCGAAGAACAAACAAGAAAAAGATGCCGAGCAATCTTAATATCACTCGAAGGTGGGGTTCTGAATCACACGAGGACAGCACGTATTTGTGCGTGTTCGGTGTAGCTAAAGCTAGATGTAAAACAAAACCCAAGACTTCTTGGCGGTGACTAGGGGGTATATGATAGGTGGAGGACGACCAAAGGGGTGCTGTTGTCGTGCTCCAACCCTAGGACGCGTCCATAATGAACCCAACTTGATACATGGCCCGTGTGCCAAAATAAGGTGTCGCAGCACCTGGACAGAAAAACCTTCGGTTAATGATTTGACAATTGCGGCCGCCTCAGGATAGATATTGACACCAGGCCGGATCCATATGAAAGTAGACTTCATAAGCTTTCCATCAAGTACTTGAACGCCCCAAACGGAGTTAGGATGAAGTCGTGGCGGCCGTTGAAAGTCAGGACTTTCCTGCAGTCCTAATCCAGCGTTTCCAAAACGTGTTGGATTCAATCTCTTTATTTCCTTAGACCAAAAGTGACGTGATAGCCTGGTGTAAAACGTGGAAACACTTGGACTTGGTCCCCAATCAACCTCTTTGGTCCTCCATGCCTTCCTTGTATGTTTAACACTCTTCATGTGTGTCATGTCCTCATCAAAAAGAAGGCGAGCAATCTTAATATCACTCGAAGGTGGAGTTCTGAATCACACGAGGAGAGCACTTAGTTGTGCGGTTTTGAATGTAGCTAAAGCTAGATGTAAAACAAAACTCAAGTCTAAAAATAAAAGATGGATCTATCTAAATAGGGGCGCAACCCCTTGGGTCGGCGTGGAGAGGGGGAATCACGCCCAAGGGGAGTGGGGGCGCGCCCAAGGTGGGCCCCACCAGTCAGGCGCCCCCACCTTGGACTCCTGTTGGGCCAGCTTCTATTCTTCTGGCCTTCGTTCATCAGCAGCATGACGAAGCTCAATTCTCTCGCACGGGCCCGAGTAATTGGCCCAGGTGGAAGTGGCGCCTGGGCTTCTGGACCTAGAGGTGGCGCCTGGGCTGAAAGTGGCGCCTGGGCTTCTGGACCTGGAGGTGGCGCCTGGATTGTTGGTGCTGCTGGTGTAGAGTCGCTCGTGTTGTCGTTGATGTCCTCATCATCCTCCCCTTCTTGAACTGAAGTCATCCACGATGGCAGCTCCTCATCTTCTCCCGCATACGGCTTGAAATCTGCAACATTAAAACTAGTGGAAACACCAAACTCCGCAGGCAGGTCAAGGACATAAGCATTATCATTAATCTTGGTTAGCACTTTAAAAGGACCAGCAGCACGAGGCATTAATTTAGAACGACGCAAAGTAGGGAAACGATCCTTTCTCAAATGCAACCAAACCATATCACCCAGATCAAAAGTAACAAGTTTTCTCCCTTTACTACCAACAACCTGATATTTAGCATTAGCAGCAACAATGTTTTGTCGAGTTTGTTCATGCAAATTAATCATATGTTCAACATGTGCAACCGCATCTAAGTGTGGAGCGCCATCAACATCAAGCGAAAACAAATCAATAGGGGCCCGAGGAATATAACCATAAACAATATGAAAAGGGCACATCTTTGTAGAGGAATGCGTAGCATGATTATAGGCAAACTCAACATGAGGCAAGCAATCCTCCCAACGTTTCAAATTTTTATCTAGGACAGCCCTAAGCATAGTTGACAAAGTTCTATTAACCACTTCAGTTTGTCCATCAGTTTGAGGGTGACAAGTTGTGCTAAACAGCAATTTAGTTCCCAATTTATTCTAAAGCGATCTCCAAAAATGACTAAGAAACTTAGTATCACGATCAGAAACGTTTGTATTTGGAATACCATGTAAGCGAATAATCTCTCTAAAGAACAATTCAGCAACATTACTAGCATCATCAGTCTTATGACAAGGTATGAAATGAGCCATTTTGGATAAACGATCAACAACCACAAAAATACTATCGCTCCCCTTCTTAGTTCTAGGCAGTCCCAAAACAAAATCCATAGAAATATCAAGCCAAGGGGAAGTAGGAACGGGTAGAGGCATATACAAACCATGGTTATTCAATCGAGATTTAGCTTTTTGACATGTAGTGCAGCGTGCAACCAAGCGCTCGACATCAGGGCGCATCCGGGGGCAAAAGAAGTGGGCGGCCAGCACCTCAAGCTTTTTGTAAATGCCAAAATGTCCCATTAGTCCGCCTCCATGCGCTTCCTGTAACAACAAAAGACGAACCGAGCTAGCTGGATCACACAGCTTGTTAGCACAAAATAGGAACCCATCCTGCATGTGAAATTTGCCCCATGGTTTACCGGTCATACAATGTATAAAAGCATCTTTGAAAATCATTATCATCGGCATATTGATCTTTCATAGTTTGCAAACCAAAAATTTTAAAATCCAATTGGGATAGCATAGTATATCGTCGAGATAAAGCATCAGCAATCACATTTCCCTTCTCGTTCTTGTGTTTAATGATGTAAGGAAAAGACTCAATGAATTCTACCCAATTAGCATGATGACGGTTCAGATTATTTTGGGTACGAATATGTATTAAAGCTTCATGATCAGAATGGATTATAAACACACGATGCCAGAGATAGTGCTGCCACATTTGCAAAGTACACACTAAAGCATAAAGTTCTTTATCATAAGTAGAATATTTCAAGCTAGCACCGCTAAAGTTTTCACTGAAATAAGCAACCGGTTTTCCTTCTTGTAAATAAATAGCACCTAACCCAATACCACTGGCATCACATTCTAGCTCAAAAATTTTACTAAAATCAGGCAATTGCAAGACAGGAGCTTGTGTTAACTTATCTTTCAAAATGGTAAAGGTGAGCTCCTGTGAATCACTCCAAGTAAATGGTAGCCCTTTCTTTGTAAGCTCGTGGAGAGGTGCGGTGATAGAGCTGGAGTGCCCGATCTTTCGGTGAGTGGAGATAATTTTGACTTGGTGGAAGTAGACCCTCACGATCCGACTACGACGAGCAAACCCGAAGCGCCAATGCAATCGCTGAACCAACTCCGTGTGGTTACCGACCTTGTTGAAGCAAGATCAGCCTAATCACGAAGATCAATTCCTGTACGCAATCGAAGAACGAATAAGAAAAAGAGGCGAGCAATCTTAATATCACTCGAAGGTGGAGTTCTGAATCACATGAGGACAGCACGTATTTATGCGTGTTCGGTGTAGCTAAAGCTAGATGTAAAACAAAACTCCAGACTTCTTGGCGGTAGCTAGGGGGTATATGAGAGGTGGAGGACGACCAAAGGGGTGCTGGGGTCGTGCTCCAACCCTAGGACGCGTCCCTAATGGACCCAACTTGATACACTGATAGAGCTGAAGTGCCCGATCTTTCGGTGAGTGGAGGTAAATTCGATTTGGTGGAAGTCGACCCTCACGATCCGACTACGACGAGCGAACCCGAAGCGCCAATGCAATCGCTGAACCAACTCCCTGGTTTACTGAACTTGTTGCAATCAAGATCAGCAACTTCCTGTATGCAATCGAAGAACGAACAAGGAAAAGAAGGCGAGGAATCTTAATATCACTCGAAGGTGGGGTTCTGAATCACACGAGGACAACACGTGTTTGTGCGTGTTTGGTGTAGCTAAAGCTAGATGTAAAACAAAACCCAAGACTTCTTGGCGGTGGCTAGGAGGTATATGAGAGGTGGAGAACGACCAAAGGGGTGATGGGGTCGTGCTCCAACCCTAGGACGCGTCACTAATGGACCCAACTTGTTACACGGCCCGTGGGCCAAAATAAGGTGGTGCAGCACCTGGACAGAAAAACCTTTGGTCAATGATTTGCTGATTGCGGCCGCCTCGGGATAGATATGGACATGAGTCAAGATCCATATGAAAGTAGACTTAATAAGCTTTCCATCAAGTACTTGAACGCCCCGAACGGAGTGCGGATGAGGTCGTGGCGGCTGTTCAAAGTCAGGACTTCCCAGCAGTCCGAATCCAGCGTTTCCAAAACGTGTTGGATTCAATCTCTTTATTTCCTTAGGCCAAAAGTGACGTGATAGCCTGGTGGAGAACGTGAGAACACTTGGACTTGGTCCCCAATCAATCTCTTTGGTCCTCCATGCCTTCCATGTGTGTTTAACACCCTTCATGTGTGTCATGTCCTCATCATCCTCCCCTTCTTGACGAAAAGCTGTCCTCGGCGTCAATTGTACTTGAAACTGATCCTGCACAACACAAAGGAGAACAGGGTTTCGAAAACCAAGGAAATCAAAAATATTAAGGGAGAGATGTCACTATGTTTCCAATTGGCAAAAGTGTCATCTCGCATAGAACTTTTAGCAAGCATGTAAGCTTCTTGATCGGGCGACACACGATGTTTTTCAACAAGATCCTGCACAAGATGAGTACCAACAAAAGACAAAGCAGGCATAGATAGCAACCAGCAAGGCTCCCCTTCTTTGGATTGAACATGTTTCTTTAAAACAAAACTAGAGAAATTGGATGTGACCTGATTATTGTTATTGCAGCCCTCTAATTTATCACATTGTTGTCCAACCAAAGAAGATTTCAGATTTGAACAAATATAAACTCGATGCACCATATATTCTCCGTTGTGATTATATTTGCCAATGAAGTGATATGTATTGCTAGATAAGGATGGCAATTCGGGATATGCAAGAAATCTATCCTCCAAACAATTTAGATTACATAGAACATCAAATTCAATATAACCTAAAGTATTTAAAGAAGATATCAATTTTTGTTCATCATTTGCACAAGTAATTGGAACAAACATTTTACTTTCAGCAGAATTATATGGCTCCAAAGCATGTGTATCATCATTATGAAGTAATTGTGGCAGAGGAATAGAAGAATCACTATCGCACAACTCTTCTCTATCACAAGGAACATCAAGCAAATGATCTTTTGACAAAGGCAAAATTAGTAAGGGTTCTTTCGATAGTTGCTCTATGTTATCATGTTGAATTTCAGCACAAGGGTGTGATTTTAAAACGTGCACAACAGAAGCATTATCACACAAATCATCTTTATCACAGGTAGCAACAAGCATATCATCATGTGACAAAGATACGTCAAGAGATGGTTCCACTAACAATTGCTCTATGATAGCATGAGGTGTGGAAAAATTCAGCACAGTAGAAGTGGTCTCACCATCCGTGAGTGGAGCACCTGTGGTCGACGATGTTGTAGGTGTGGTCGTCTTCTCACGCGGTGTAGTGCTAGGCGTGGATGGCGTAGGGAGAGCAGGATCTGCGCTGGATGCCGGGTTTCGTCCTGCAAAAGAGTTAGTATATGTCGTCGAGCGGCGTCCCTGCACTTCACGTTCAGCTTTACAAGCATATTCAAACAATGTGGTCATATTAGCATAATCTTTATTAGCAAGTATGTCCTGAATTTTGTGGTTCAAACCACCCCAAAAATGTGCCATAGCAGCGGTATCCGACTCAAATAAACCACAACGGATAATACCCTTTTGTAGTGCCTGGTAATATTCCTCAACAGATTTTTGGCCTTGCTGAAATCGCTGCATTTGTTTAAGCAAATCTCGGGCATAATATGAAGGTACAAATCGATGTCGCATAGCAGCTTTTAATTGAGACCAAGTGGTTGGAATAGACGTGGGATGTTTTAGCTTATAATCACGCCACCACATTAAAGCAAAAAGAGTAAATTCACTAATAGCAGCGTTAACTTGTGCACTAGCAGGAATATCATGGCATGAAAATTTTTGTTCTACCTCTAACTCCCAATCAAGATATGGAGCAGGATCATATTTTCCATTATAATATGGAATTTGAAATTTAACCGTAGCAAATGAGTCAATGTGTGGAGGACATACCACACGGCGGGCACAACCGTGGCGATCTCCATCGTCTAGCTCCATGTCACTGTCATAGTCCTTGTGCAACGCCGTGACCGACGTGGACCACGCATCGAATCGTGCCACGATGCCATTGACGTCTCCTGACATGATTAGCGCAAACACAAAAACAAATTGAAGGACCGAAACGGTGACCAGAGAGGGGGGGGGAGTGAATGGGAGCCGATAAAAATTCTTTCCAACCAATCCGGCTATTCTCCCAAATCAACTCCGATGCTTCCGAAAGCGATCTTGCCAAGATCACGTAGCCACTGTCAAGCTACTGACCCTAGGAACAAGAAACCCGCAGCGGAACTCGAATCGATCGAAACGAACACAAAACGAACCAAAACAAGACTTGATTCAACACACCCAGGGGGGTCGGTTAAACCGGGTCAGGGGGGCGGTTAAACCGCCCTGGCCTGGGAACCTCGGGAAAAAGTCAAATCGAAAGTGGATCTCCCAAACCGCTTGAGCTCTTGAGGCAAGATTTTGGTCAGATGATTTAGACCTCCAGTGGATTGTTTTCCCAAAAGATCTCGGCCTCTAACTCGCTACAACTCCCCCAAAAATCCGCCAAAGAAATCCGAGAGAAAACACCCTAGGAAGTGAAGAACGAAAATCCTCCAAAAATAGCTCCGAAAATATCTCCGAAAATAGAAAAAGAAAAGGGAGCTCGTGGATTCAAATCATGGCACAAAGATGAGCAGCACAAACTCAATCACAAAACCATGAATTCACCTATACAAACTAGGAATGATTCGAAATAGTTCTAGGTGAAGGGGATGAAGGGGAAACTAGTTCAAAGGAGAAAACCAAAGAGAACTAAAGAGATAACTAGAAGAGATAGCAGCCACCATGCCCTGGGGGCCTATTAGTAGTCCAAGTGGTGGTGCTCTAAAGACTAAACTACCCCTAAGTGATACATACCCCTCAGGGGCAAATTTGACATTTGGTTTCAGATATTTTCCGGCTGGGACACCTTCCACCGCAAGCTAGCTTCCCTCCGACGCAAGCCTTGCAGTCACGCCGCGTGTCCTCCGGATCGAAGCTCCTCGACGCCGTTTTTGAGCCGGCCCAGGGGTGGCGGTTAAACCGCGCTTGGCTGATGCCACAGCCCATTGGCCCATCTTCGCCACGTCGAGTCCTCGATCCTTGGTTTTGAGGCCCAAACCAAGGGAAACCATCCACCGATGATTTTGTGGCCAAATCACCAAACCCCGACCCTTCAAGAAGAAGCGAAAGGGCTCAACACCATCGGCAAAAGAGCAAAGCACAAAACACAAGTCTCAAATCTCCAAATCACTTTTCAGAACACTCAAAGCACTCCCCCTGCAAAGATGCAACTCCCCCTGAACAAGTGAACTTGTGCGTGCGAAAAACACTCGAAAATGCTCAAAATCCCACAAATCATGTGCTCACTGCACAGGGGCGATTAAACCGCCCAGGGGGGCGGTTAAACCGCCCCTGACAGATAACCAAACCCAAAATTGCAAAATTTGCACAAGCAAACTCGCAACGATGCCGTTTCAACTTGAAAACCTTCCAAACATGCCCAGCAAGATATTCCAATGCTCAAACTCTCTGAAACTTCACAAATTTTCAAAAACTCTCATTTTGGCAAAACTCTCACTTCTCACACAAATCCAACAAATTCTAGCGCAAAAGCTTTCTCACAAATTCAGCAACTTCTCCCCCTTGCAAAATGCTCCAGAAATTCTCCCCCTTGTTGACAATGCACAAATCAAGGAAAAATGTACAAAATGCAACTACAAGCTTCTCAAATATACAATGAGCAATACAAAATTCTATCTCATGTCATGTCAAAGCACGGAGCCATGTGTTCACTTCTCATGGGAGACTTCTCCAGCAAACAACATGCAACCGCTTAGCACCCATGTGCGCAAGTGTGTGCAATGGTGAAGGCATAGAAAAATGAGCATAATTTTCTGCAAATATATCTTTTTCTCATCTTTCTTCTTTCATGCATAGGCACTCATGTTTCAAGTTTTTCAAATTAAGCATGGTACATGAAATGTCTTTGCGACAAAAAGAAGCTTATGCTCCTCCACAAGATAAAGCATGGGCTAAACATTTACAATGACAAAGATCTTTGACCCAATTGAAAAGAATATCACATCCTGGCATGCTCTTAAGCAAGATATAGCCATTTCGGCTCAAACAAGACATGCAAAGGCATTTACTCATGGGTGAAAGAGTTTAAGTTCAGTTTGTCATTTTAATTCAAAAAGAGACTATCTCAATAGAATATATATCAAAACCATCAAGAGCATAGCCATCCATACAATCAATCCCTAGCCAGCCTGCCTAGACTCTAAAATGTAGCAAGTTGTAGCAATTACTGCATATAGGAGAAGCTCATCCTAATATATGATACAAATGCAGCATGATATATCACAAGATGCAAAAATGAAGAACTAGACATCAAGATACAAAAACAAAAAAATGTACATCAAGATATAAAGATGGTACAATAGTATACATATGCTACCAGAGAAGCCTCCAAAACTCAGCTTAGAAAAACACACACACTCCAAGTTCCCCTCGCAAGAGGGTGAAGGTAGCTTGGTCAAGTGGTTTGGGGAAAATGTCTGCAAGCTGGTTTTGGGTAGAAACATGGGCATGCTCAAACTCAAAACACAAGCGCGATCAAAGCACAAATACAAAGCTCCCCCTGGAATGTGCAACCAAAATGCAAATCCAAGGTTCAGGTTCAAATTTCAAACACCCATGAAATGCACAACCAAAGTGCCAACTCAGCAACCTCACAAACTCATGCTATCCAAAAGCTCTAAGCAAGATCCTCTCCTTTCCAAATCAAGTCGAGCAAATACTCCCCATTAAATAAAGCCGAGGTCCCCCTCAATCAAAGACACCTAGAAAAACTAGAAAAGGTGTACAAAAGCAAATGGAAAGCTCCATCATAAAAAGGAAGAGAAATCTCAAATGAGCAAATTGCAACAAAATATACCAACTAAAAGGATACCAGATAAACAAATGTACAATATGCTACACAAAACATAAAAATCATGACACAAGCACAAAGCAAGCTAAATATACACAGATGAACACAAGAGTGTACAAGGGATATACTCACAAATACATAGTGTACAAGGGCCACATCGGGGCCATCCAAAAAGGTGTGGAGAACCATCAAACCTTGATCATGCAAAAGACCAAGAGTCACCAAGCTCATGTCCTCCATACCTCACACCTGCACAATCAAAAGCGAGAACGAGAACGAGCGAATGACTCAACACTAGGGTTAGCACAGAAGGAGTTAAACCAATGTCGGGCCACCTACTCAAAAGAGGGATTAGCAAAATCAACTCTACCACGTGAAACCCTCTCGTCTCTCACCATCGGACCTCTAGCACCACGCGGGGGAAAACGTGGCCTAGACTCTCTCCTAGCCTCGAAGCTACGGTCGAAGCTCCCTGAACCAAACTGACCACGAACCGGAGGCCGCCTAGCAAACTCACGACTAGCTGGAACACCACGACTGCCAAACGAAGGAACTGTACGCACAAAGGCCTCTCTCCTAGGCAAGGGTGAACGAGACACAGGCACACTACGGGAAGAGTGGTACCTGTCCCTGTTCCCCATCTCCTTCTCTCGTCTCACCTCCCTCTTCTTCCTCCAGCAAAACTCCTCTAGGTGACCATCCCTTCCACAATGATCACAATGGAAGCGGACTGGCTTTGGCTTTGGGGTTTCTCTCGGCTGTGGCTTCTCTCTCGGCTAGTAAACCCCACTCTTCACAAAGGTCACTCTCTTTTGGAAGTCGCTTGTCTTTTGGGGAAACTTGGGGGGATCTGGAGTGGTGTCAAGCTTGTTCAACAGGTGGTTGGGTTTAGGTGTGAAGCTGTTCTTTGAAGGAGTTTTCTCTGGTGGTGTTGAGCTGTTTGTGGTGGAACTGGTTTGTTCTCTCTCTTTCTCACCACTACACTCACCAGCTTTCTCAGAACGTAGACCACGACCATCAGCTCTCTTGAACCCAGCAATCAACATCTTAAGCTGTGGCTCGCGACCCAACAACCAACCCAAAGATTGACGCAACTCATCATTTTCATCTTGCAAACGATCAACAGATTGCGCCAGCTCAACATTCCTCAAAGCAACAACATCGCAAGCCGAACAAGAGTTTGCAATAGGAGATTTCAATTCAGCCTCTAAGGAACTAATTATGGTACGAGATTCAAGCAACTGAGCATGCAAAGTAGGACAAGAAGTACAAGCACCTAATAAAGATGATCTAGACTTCAACTCAGCAAGCTCAACCCTAGCACCTTCTAGTTCATCAAGGCATGTCATGTGTTTGTCCTTAAGAGCTACCAAATCAGCAAGATGCACATCACAAAAAGAGCATTCAATCTCATCAGAAACAATAGGAGCATCTTTCAGCACACCAATCTCAGACTCAAGCTCAGCTATTCTCTTTCTAGACTCACCAAGCAAAGACTCAAAATCCATCACCTTCTTTCCAGTCTCAGAAAGTAAGGCCTCAAGCTCAGCTACTCTTTCCTTGGACTCTCCTAGCAAAGACCTAAACTCTCTCTTCTTCTTGTTGGTCTTCCTAAGCACATCATCGCGATTATCGACCAACTGCTCTAATCTAGCAATCTCCTTACGCAAAGAGGTGGGATCGATCAATACCTCATCCTCGGAGTCGGAGTCGGAGTCGTAGTCGGAGACGTTCTTGTTGTTGGAGTCGTGTGCCATGGTGTAGAAGTTCATAGCGACCCCCGAAAGCCCATTGAAGTTGCGGTTCTTGTGCTTCTTCTCCTTGCGGTGGCCGCGGTCTTCTTCCTCGCTACTTGAGCTTGACGAGGTGTCGGTGTTCTCCTCCTTGTTCTTGTGCTTGGAGTGGTGCTTGTCCTTGGAGCGGTGCTTGTGCTCATCTCGCGGGCGGTGCTTGTGTTTCTTGATTTCCTCGGGGCACTCGACGATGAAGTGGCCCATCTTTCCGCATCAGTAGCACGTACTCCCAGCACGCCTCGAACCCTTGCGGTTCTAGTACATCCTCTCAAACCTCCTCGTGAGCAATGCGAGATCCTCCTCGCTCAGCACCTCATACTCCTCATCTGTAAGAGACACAAGTGAATGATAGAGCTGAAGTACCCGATCTTTCGGTGAGTGGAGGATAATTTTGATTTGGTGGAAGTCGACCCTCACGATCCGACTACGACGAGCGAACCCGAAGCGCCAATGCAATCGCTGAACCAACTCCCTGTGGTTACCGACCCTGTTGCAATCAAGATCAGAACTTCCTGTACGCAATCAAAGAACGAACAAGAAAAAGAAGTGAGCAATCTTAATATCACTCGAAGGTGGAGTTCTGAATCACACGAGGACAACACGTATTTGTGCGTGTTCGGTGTAGCTAAAGCTAGATGTAAAACAAAACTCAAGTCTAAAACTACAAAAGGAGTCTATCTAAATAGGGGGCGCAGCCCCTAGGGTCGGCCGTGTAGGACGGCGGCGTGCTACAGTACCCGCGGGTACTGTTGACGCCTAGGGTTGCTGAGTTGGGCCTCCTGTTGGGCCAACAGCCCAAATGACGATGGCGCAGCGCCTTGGCAGATTCTGGACGTCCACTTGTTTCGACGATTCCCGTTGACTCAGTAGGAATTTGGGCATGAGACCGGTGCCATTAGAAAGTGCGTCTCCTTAGATTTCCATCCATATGTAGAACGCCCAAAACGGACAACGTATGTGGTCGGGGCGACAAAAACATCACGGACTGCTCCAGAACTCCGAGATGGACTCGAACTTGAGTTGTTTTGGGCCTCCACCTTGGTGACTCGAATTGAATTAGCCTTGGGCCTCCTTCATGACTTGGACAATCTTGTTGGACTCCTCCTTCGCTAATGCATGACCCACTCATGGTCGTATGCATGTGTGTCATGTCCTTATCATCCTCCCCGTCTTGACGAAAAGCCGTCCTCGGCGCCAATTGTACTTGAAACCGATCCTGCATAACACAAAGGAGAATGGGGTTTCGAAAAACAAGGAAATCGAAAATATTAAGAGGAGGGATGTCACTATGTTTCCAATTCGCGAAAGTGTCATCTTGCGTAGAACTTTTAGCAAACATGTATGCTTCTTGATCGGCCAACACGTGATGTTTTTCAACACGATCCTGCATAAGATTAGTACCAACAAAAGACAAAGCAGGCATAGATAGTAACCAGTAAGGCTCCCCTTCTTTATAGTAAACTTGTTTCATGAAAATAGAACTAGAGGAATGTAAATTAGGATGTGTAGTATGGCTGTCCTCTAATTGATCATAATCTGTCACAATAAAAGGAGTACTCATATCGCAACCAATATAGACTCTTTGTATCATATATTGTCCTTTGTTGTCATATTTGCCAATAACATGATAAGTGTGTTTAGCAAACCAAGGCAAATCAGCATTGTGAAAAAATTTCTCTTGCAAACAATCTAGATTACACAAATCATCAAATTCAATGTAACCCAAAGTATGTAAAGAAGACAACAATCTTAGTTCATCATTTGCGCTAGCAATATGCATAACATGTTTATTTTAGTACAAATGGTTGGTTCCAAAACATATAGAACTGAAGCATGATCAACCAATTCATCTTTATCACAAGGAACAACAAGCTCATCATCATGTGACAAAGATTCGTCAAAAGATGGTTCCACTAACAATTGCTCTATGATAGCATGAGGTGTGGAAAAATTCAGCACAGGAGAAGTGGTCTCACCATCCGTGAGTGGAACACCTGTGATCGTGGGCGCTGTACGTGTGACCGTCCTCTCGCACGGTGTAGTGCTAGGCGTGGATGGCGCAGGGAGAGCAAGATCTATACTGGATGCCGGGCTTCGTCCTGCAAAAGAGTTAGTATATGTCGTCGAACGGCGTCCCTGCACTTCACGTTCAGCTTTGCAAGCATATTCAAGCAATGTGGGCATATCAACACAATCTTTATAATCAAGTATGTCCTGAATTTCGTGGTTCAAACCATCGCGAAAACGTGTCATAGCAGCGTCATCCGTCTCAAACAAACCACAACGAATCATACCTTTTTGTAGCTCCTGGTAATAGTCCTCAACAGATTGTTGACCTTGCTGAAATTGCTGCATTTGTTTAAGCAAATCTCGGGCATAATATGAAGGTACAAAGCGATGTCGCATAGCAGTTTTTAATTGAGCCCAAGTGGTTGGAATAGCAGTGGGATGTCGTTGTTTATAATCACGCCACCACATTAAAGCAAAAAGAGTAAATGCACTAATAGCAGCTTTAACTTGTGCGCTAGCAGGAATATTATGGCATGAAAAATTCTGTTCAACCTCTAATTCCCAATCAAGATATGCAGCAGGATCATATTTGCCATTATAAGAGGGTATATTAAATTTAATCATTCCAAATGAGTCAATGTGGGGAGGACATACCACACGGCGGGCACAACCGTGGCGATCTCCATCGCCTAGCTCCATGTCACTGTCATAGTCCTTGTGCAACGCCGTGACCGACGTGGACCACGCATCGAATCGTGCCACGATGCCGTTGACGTCTCCTGACATGATTAGCGCAAACACAAAAACAAAAATCCTAGGACAGCAAAGGTGTGTATGTGTGTATGAGATGCTCACAAAGATGCTGCGATCAAATTCTTATCCGTTCTTACCAAGCAACAGGGGCGACCTGCAAGCAACAAGTAGCACCTGCGAAAGATTGGCGCAGCGATTGCCTGGAGAAACAAAAGTCGGCTCGTCGTAGGAATATGTGTAGTTCTGGGTAGGCTGCACTCAAATCAAGGATTAGCACAATCTAACAATAATGCAAAGTTGAATTATAGTGCTAAACACGTAATCAAGTTGCTGGAAACAAAGTGCAGAAGTGGAAACAAAGCGAAGGAGGGCGATCAAATTCGGTTTGGGAAAACTGAGGGGCGACAGTTTGGGGGGGGGGGGTGGGGGCACGAGTCTTGCGATCTGCAGGAGGCCTTGTCAGGGGCTGTTTCGAAGTTCCTGCTGTTTTTTTTCGCACTTTCCTTTTTCTTTTTAGTTTCCAAACGAAACAGACGTGAGCAAAAGAAAACCGATCAGGGCCGGCGGCACGTTCTGGAGGCGCGCACGTTCCCTTTTTTAGTAACTTTCCTTTTTTTTTGAACTTTCCTCACTTTTTTTCTTGACTTTCCTTCCGTTTTTTTTGACTTGCCAAAACAACCAGCGGAGAGACCGAACAAGGAATAAAAGGAAGCCGAATTTTTGGTAGAGGGAGTACGTGATGGGGGGTGCGTAGCGATCTGGTTGGGATGGGGGGACGACAGGGGCTGTTGCTGGTGCGAGGAACGGCGGCGGCGAAACACAAGTAACCAGCAACAATTGAACGTAGAAAGCACACAAATTCAACAATGCAAATTATTGAAAGAAAGTGCAAGGCTCAAAAGGTTGCTGGGACAAAGATCTAACCTGATAAATTTTTGTTTTGGTTTTGTGGACTGTAGGTAATGAAAAACACTCGATAAACTCACCGATCAACCTGGACTCTTGATACCACTTGATAGAGCTGAAGTGCCCGATCTCTCGGTGAGTGGAGGATAATTTTGATTTGGTGGAAGTCGACCCTCACGATCCGACTACGACGAGCGAACCTGAAGCGCCAATGCAATCGCTGAACCAACTCCCTGTGGTTACCGACCCTGTTGCAATCAAGATCAGAACTTCCTGTACGCAATCAAAGAACGAACAAGAAAAAGAAAGCGAGCAATCTTAATATCACTCAAAGGTGGAGTTCTGAATCACACGAGGACAGCACGTATTTGTGCGTGTTCGGTGTAGCTAAAGCTAGATGTAAAACAAAACTCAAGTCTAAAACTACAAAAGGAGTCTATCTAAATAGGAGGCGCAGCCCCTAGGGTCGGCCGTGTAGGACGGCGGCGTGCTACAGTACCCGCGGGTACTGTTCACAGCCTAGGGTTGCTGAGTTGGGCCTCCTGTTGGGCCAACAGCCCAAATGACGACGGCGCAGCGCCTTGGCAGATTCTGGACGTCCACTTGTTTCGACGATTCCCGTTGACTCAGAAGGAATTTGGGCATGAGACCGGTGCCATTGGAAAGTGCGTCTCCTTAGCTTACCATCCATATGTAGAACGCCCAAAACGGACACCTGACTCGAATTGAATTAGTCTTGGGCCTCCTTCATGACTTGGACAATCTTGTTGGACTCCTCCTTCGCTAATGCATGACCCACTCATGGTCGTATGCATGTGTGTCATGTCCTCATCAGTGAAGGCACAGCAAAGTGTCTGGAAGTGTTAGCCTGTCCATAACCAGAGCAACCGACTAGAGCCAGACTATGGGGATCAGTTGGACTCTTAGCCTTGGCAAGAAACCGTCTATCAACCTCTGAAGATTTAAACTTCGAGAAAAGCTCATCAACTCTCAAGGTTTCATAGTTAGCCGACTCCATGATCGCCTCAACCTTGGCACCCCACACGGACCGATCAAGGGAAAGCAAGAGCTTCAAAGCTCTGTCATGATCCGTGTATGGGAGTGCGGCAATGTTGGCTTTCAAGTTGTTGACTATGGCAGTAAAGCGCTGAAACATCGCAACAACCGACTCACCATCCAACTGCTCAAAGTTCTCGTACTCTCTACGATAAACCGAGAAAAGCCTAGCCTTAACATGACTATCACCACCATGGGCTACTTTGAGCTTTAGCCAGATCTGGCTAGCTAGGTCCTCGCCCAAAACTCTCTCAAACTCCTCAGCCGACAAAGCACGAAACAAGTAGTCGACAGCTCTAGCGTTGGCCTCGAATTTAGCTCTTGCACCCTGGGCATCTAAGTTGGTAGGATTGACATAATTTTCATCTTCGGTCACATCCCACAACAACTTTCCTTTGCCTCGCAAGAAAGCGCCCATACGCACAACCCAGTTCGGATAATTTTTCCCATCGAAGTGCGGAGGCCCGGAACCCCGGTCTTGGTACGCCATCTTTGGATCTTAGACTGGTTAGAGTCACAAAGACCCGTAACCTGCTCTGATACCAATTGAAGGACCGAAACGGCGACCAGAGAGGGGGGGGGGAGTGAATGGGAGCCGATTAAAATTCTTTCCAACCAATCCGGCTATTCTCCCAAATCAACTCCGATGCCTCCGAAAGCGATCTTGCCAAGATCACGTAGCCACTGTCAAGCTACTGACCCTAGGAACAAGAAACACGCAGCGGAACTCGAATCGATCGAAACGAACACAAAACGAACCGAAACAAGACTCGATTCAACACACCAGGGTTAACCGGGTCAGGGGGCGGTTAAACCGCCCTGGCCTGGGAACCTCGGGAAAAAGTCAAATCGAAAGTGGATCTCCCAAACCGCTTGAGCTCTTGAGGCGAGATTTTGGTCAGATGATTTAGACCTCCAGTGGAGTGTTTTCCCAAAACATCTCGGCCTCTAACTCGCTACAACTCCTGGAATCTCAAATCTAAGGAAGAACACCATGACCTCGAGTTCATCCCGAAAACTACAAATCCAAAGCGATTCCCGGCGTTTGGGGGCAAGAGATCACCAGCAAAAGAGGCACGAGGCACTCATACGTGAATCCCCCAAAGAAATCCAAGAGAAAACACCCTAGGAAGTGAAGAACGAAAATCCCCCAAAAATAGCTCCGAAAATACCTCCGAAAATAGAAAAAGAAAAGGGAGCTCGTGGATTCAAATCATGGCACAAAGATGAGCAGCACAAACTCAATCACAAAACCATGAATTCACCTATACAAACTAGGAATGATCCGAAATAGTTCTAGGTGAAGGGGATGAAGGGGAAACTAGTTCAAAGGAGAAATCAAAGAGAACTAAAGAGATAACTAGAACAGATAGCAGCCACCATGCCCTGGGGGGCCTATTAGTAGTCCAAGTGGTGGTGCTCTAAAGACTAAACTACCCCTAAGTGATACATACCCCTCAGGGGAAAATTTGACATTTGGTTTCAGATATTTTCTGGCTGGGACACCTTCCACCGCAAGCTAGCTTCCCTCCGACGCAAGCCTTGCAGTCACGCCGCGTGTCCTCCGGATCGAAGCTCCTCGACGCCGTTTTTGGACCGGCCCAGGGAGAGGCGGTTAAACCGCCCCTGGGATGGCGGTTAAACCGCCCCTGGCTGATGCCACAGCCCATTGGCCCATCTTCGCCACGTCGTGTCCTCGGTCCTTGGTTTTGAGGCCCAAACCAAGGGAAACCGTCCACCGATGATTTTGTGGCCAAATCACCAAACCCCGCGCGCAAGCTTCGGTCGTTAGCCGCCACCTTGCACCGGCTTCTCGTCCGCGTACGAGCTTCGGTTGTGAGCCGCTACCTCGCACCGGAACCACGTCCCCTTGCTCGTTCTTGCCAGCATGTGAACCGCACTTGATCCATCTGGCCACCGGGTCCCTCGAACCAAGCCTACTTGTCTCCCCACTCCTCGGAGGCCGCCATGGATAAGACCTTTCACGCCTGTTCTTCACCTACACCAATGCAATCAAGCCGCATTCTACACCTACAATACTTGAGTCAAGGGAAACGTCAATCCACACCACGTTGTCAATCACTCATCACCCCAGGAAGCGACCATCCACCGGTCCTCGGACACACCGGGTCCTCAATCTCCCCCTTGATGAGTGCATTGACAACACACACATAGTAACCATTGATATAAAGAAAATATAAAAGAAATCGAAAACAAGACTTAAGCAAGTGACTAAAAGCAAGAACAAGCCGAGAACAAAGTCACTTCGCAAGAGAAAGCTCCAGAAACGCCGACCCTTCAAGAAGAAGCGAAAGGACTCAACACCATCGGCAAAAGAGCAAAGCACAAAACACAAGTCTCAAATTTCCAAATCACTTTTCAGAACACTCAAAGCACTCCCCCTGCAAAGATGCAACCCCCCTGAACAAGTGAACTTGTGCGTGCGAAAAACACTCGAAAATGCTCAAAATCCCACAAATCATGTGCTCACTGCACAGGGGCGATTAAACCGCCCAGGGGGGCGGTTAAACCGCCCCAGACAGATAACCAAACCCAAAATTGCAAAATTTGCACAAGCAAACTCGCAACGATGTCGTTTCAACTTGAAAACCTTCCAAACATGCCCAGCAAGATATTCCAATGCTCAAACTCTCAGAAACTTTACAAATTTTCAAAAACTCTCATTTTGGCAAAACTCTCACTTCTCACACAAATCCAACAAATTCTAGCGCAAAAGCTTTCTCACAAATTCAGCAACTTCTCCCCCTTGCAAAATGCTCCAGAAATTCTCCCCCTTGTTGACAATGCACAAATCAAGGAAAAATGTACAAAATGCAACTACAAGCTTCTCAAATATACAATGAGCAATACAAAATGCTACAAGTTAGAGAAGAGGCAAACAAGATAGCTCATCATGTGACACGGGCATTGCCATCAAGAAGGTGGATACATATGTCCAATTGACAAAGCCATGAGCAAGTTGTGTAGTTTTATCAAAAATGTCACCACATGAGCAAAGTCCTAACCATGGATTGTTCAAGCAAAAATGAACTTCATCTCACCAAAAACATGAAAGGACAAGCATTCTTGACAAAAGATCATCATAAACGCCCAAGTTCTATCTCATGTCATGTCAAAGCACGGAGCCATGTGTTCACTTCTCATGGGAGACTTCTCCGGCAAACAACATGCAACCGCTTAGCACCCATGTGTGCAAGTGTGTGCAATGGTGAAGGCATAGAAAAATGAGCATAATTTTCTGCAAATATATCTTTTTCTCATCTTTCTTCTTTCATGCATAGACATCTCATGTTTCAAGTTTTTCAAATTAAGCATGGTACATGAAATGTCTTTGCGACAAAAAGAAGCTTATGCTCCTCCACAAGATAAAGCATGGGCTAAACATTTACAATGACAAAGATCTTTGACCCAATTGAAAAGAATATCACATCCTGGCATGCTCTTAAGCAAGATATAGCCATTTTGGCTCAAACAAGACATGCAAAGGCATTTACTCATGGGTGAAAGAGTTTAAGTTCAGTTTGTCATTTTAATTCAAAAAGAGACTATCGCAATAGAATATATATCAAAACCATCAAGAGCATAGCCATCCATACAATCAATCCCTAGCCAGCCTGCCTAGACTCTAAAATGTAGCAAGTTGTAGCAATTACTGCATATAGGAGAAGCTCATCCTAATATATGATACAAATGCAGCATGATATATCACAAGATGCAAAAATGAAGAACTAGGCATCAAGATACAAAAACAAAAAAATGTACATCAAGATATAAAGATGGTACAATAGTATACATATGCTACCAGAGAAGCCTCCAAAACTCAGCTCAGAAAAACGCATACACACCAAGGATACCAGATAAACAAATGTACAATATGCTACACAAAACATAAAAATCATGACACAAGCACAAAGCAAGCTAAATATACACAGATGAACACAAGAGTGTACAAGGGATATACTCAGAAATACATAGTGTACAAGGGCCACATCGGGGCCATCCAAAAAGGTGTGGAGAACCATCAAACCTCGATCATGCAAAAGACCAAGAGTCACCAAGCTCATGTCCTCCATACCTCACACCTGCACAATCAAAAGCGAGAACGAGAACGAGCGAATGACTCAACACTAGGGTTAGCACAGAAGGAGTTAAACCAATGTCGGGCCACCTACTCAAAAGAGGGATTAGCAAAATCAACTCTACCACGTGAAACCCTCTCGTCTCTCACCATCGGACCTCTAGCACCATGCGGGGGAAAACGTGGCCTAGACTCTCTCCTAGCCTCGAAGCTACGGTCGAACCTCCCTGAACCAAACTGACCACGAACCGGAGGCCGCCTAGCAAACTCACGACTAGCTGGAACACCACGACTGCCAAACGAAGGAACTGTACGCACAAAGGCCTCTCTCCTAGGCAAGGGTGAACGAGACACAGGCACACTACGGGAAGAGTGGTACCTGTCCCTATTCCCCATCTCCTTCTCTCGTCTCACCTCCCTCTTCTTCCTCCAGCAAAACTCCTCTAGGTGACCATCCCTTCCACAATGATCACAATGGAAGCGGACTGGCTTTGGCTTTGGGGTTTCTCTCGGCTGTGGCTTCTCTCTCGGCTAGTAAACCCCACTCTTCACAAAGGTCACTCTCTTTTGGAAGTCGCTTGTCTTTGGGGGAAACTTGGGAGGATCTGGAGTGGTGTCAAGCTTGTTCAACAGGTGGTTGGGTTCAGGTGTGAAGCTGTTCTTTGGAGGAGTTTTCTCTGGTGGTGTTGAGGTGTTTGTGGTGGAACTGGTTTGTTCTCTCTCTTTCTCACCACTACACTCACCAGCTTTCTCAGAACGTAGACCACGACCATCAGCTCTCTTGAACCTAGCAATCAATATCTTAAGCTGTGGCTCGCGACCCAACAACCAACCCAAACATTGACGCAACTCATCATTTTCATCTTGCAAACGATCAACAGATTGCGCCAGCTCAACATTCCTCAAAGCAACAACATCGCAAGCCGAACAAGAGTTTGCAATAGGAGATTTCAATTCAGCCTCTAAGGAACTAATTATGGTACGAGATTCAAGCAACTGAGCATGCAAAGTAGGACAAGAAGTACAAGCACCTAATAAAGATGATCTAGACTTCAACTCAGCAAGCTCAACCCTAGCACCTTCTAGTTCATCAAGGCATGTCATGTGTTTGTCCTTAAGAGCTACCAAATCAGCAAGATGCACATCACAAAAAGAGCATTCAATCTCATCAGAAACAATAGGAGCATCTTTCAGCACACCAATCTCAGACTCAAGCTCAGCTATTCTCTTTCTAGACTCACCAAGCAAAGACTCAAAATCCATCACCTTCTTTCCAGTCTCAGAAAGGTAGGCCTCAAGCTCAGCTACTCTTTCCTTGGACTCTCCTAGCAAAGACCTAAACTCTCTCTTCTTCTTGTTGGTATTCCTAAGCACATCATCGCGATTATCGACCAACTGCTCTAATCTAGCAATCTCCTTACGCAAAGAGGTGGGATCGGTCAATACCTCATCCTCGGAGTCGGAGTCGGAGTCGTAGTCCGAGACGTTCTTGTTGCTGGAGTCGTATGCCATGGTGTAGAAGTTCATAGCGACCCCCGAAAGCCCATTGAAGTTGCGGTTCTTGTGCTTCTTCTCCATGCGGTGGCCGCGGTCTTCTTCCTCGCTACTTGAGCTTGACGAGGTGTCGGTGTTCTCCTCCTTGTTCTTGTGCTTGGAGTGGTGCTTGTCCTTGGAGCGGTGCTTGTGCTCATCTCGCGGGCGGTGCTTGTGTTTCTTGATTCCCTCGGGGCACTCGACGATGAAGTGGCCCATCTTCCGCATCTGTAGCACGTACTCCCAGCACGCCTCGAACCCTTGCGGTTCTGGTACATCCTCTCAAATCTCCTCGTGAGCAATGCGAGATCCTCCTCGCTCAGCACCTCATACTCCTCATCTGTAAGAGACACAAGTGAAGACGCAGCAAAGTGTCTGGAAGTGTTAGCCTGTCCATAACCAGAGCAACCGACTAGAGCCAGACTATGTGATGTGAACCCACTAGGGGTTTGTTCCCGATCTTTCGGTGAGTAGGGGATAACTTCGATTTGAACTGGAGAGACGTTCACGGCCCGACTACAACCGTCCAAGGACGCTGCGCCTTAGCAACCGATACACCAACTCCAGCGGTTGCGGCGATCTTGTGGAGCACGATCAACCAAACCACTAGGGTAATTCCTGCAAGCAATCGAAGAACAAGCAAGAACAAGTGTAGAACCAAGCAACTCAATTGCAAAATCTACCAATTTGAACTCACAAAGGTGGGGTTCTGGATACAAGGAGGCGACCGGCGCGCTCACAAGGAAGTAGCAATGGCTAAACTTTCAACTAAACAAAACCCAATCTGTTTGTGGCAGCTATGGAGGCATATGAGAGGGAGGAGGACGACCTGGACGTGTTGGGGGTCGTGTCTCCTGAAGATTTGCATATCTGCTGGCTGTTTTTCAGTTGTTTGATCTTGCTGCTGCATTTGTGTGAAAAAAGAAGAAGAAGGCAAGAGAAAAAAAGAAAAAAAAAGAAAAGGAAAAGAAAAGAAAAGGAAAAGAAAGAAAAGAAAAGAAAGAGAAGAGATAAGGAAAAATAAAAGGGGTTGTTTATTGTGTTTCACTTGCAGTTCAGGTGGTGCTTTTGTGACTTTCTTTGTGTCCAGGCTCGCGTCTCTAGCACGGTCTAGGCTAGGACCAGCACAGTACCGCCGTTGAACATTTATTCAGCTTGCTTTTGTGACTAATGTGGTGCTAGTACTTCCTTGATTCAGCCCACCTATAGCTCCACATATTTCGACTACAACTTCGCAGGTCTTGTTGCTGCGGCACCGATACACTTTCTTCAAGGTTCCCGTCTCATTGGTTGCCATCACCTCCTGTATTGCTACATAAGAACTTGTAAGAGCTTGTTTTGAACAAGGACATTTTGAGAGTTTTACAACAGCCACATCCTAGTAGTTGACAGGAGGATACATATTATTTTTGTGTTTCTTGTTTCCATCTAATCATGGCAGGAGATACGGAGATTTTTGAGCAAACAAAGCTACACCTTCAGATTGAGGACGTTATTTACTTCTTGCCTTCCTATGCTGGTGAGTTTGATCCTAAAGCATACATTGATTGGGAGCTCAACATAGATAAAGAGCTTAGAAAATATGATTTGTCTGAAGAACAAAAAGTGATTGCTGCTTCTACTATTTTAACTAGTTATGCTTTATCTTTTTGGAAGCACTTGTTGAGACATGATAAAGTTCCTAAAACATGGAAGGATATGAAAAGAATTTTTAGAGAAACTTATGTTCCTGAATATTATGCTAATTATATGCTTGATAAATTAAATAGCTTTGAACAAGGTAAAAGACCGTTGATGTATACTATCATGATCTGAAATTCTGTATGTTGCGTTGTGGTTTGGAAGAATGTGAAGAAGCTACTGAAATCAGATTTTTAAAGGGGCTTAATACTGAAATTCAGGATAGACTATTGCATGAAACATATGATTCTCTATCTTGTCTGATTGCCCTTGCTTCTAGAATTGAGATGGAACTTGCAAATGAATTAAGTGAAAAGAAATTGGCTGAATTGTTACCTACTTGTGACAAAGAAGAGTTCTTCGCTACTGATTCCCAGATTACAACACCACAACTAGAGATAGAGCGCACTAGTTTTCCCCTTGTTGTCCATAACATTTTGCAGGAGGATGGAAACAATACCATTGAGTGTGTTGAGCAGCTTGAGAAACTACACGTGCTGCCAAAGTCGGAAAAGAATGATTGTGCAGCAACTACCACGTTTGAGGAGAGCGGCGAGCAAAGCCACACATTCATTGCTGAAAACACTTGTTGTGAGTATGATCATGTTCCACTTATATCTATAACACAACTAGTGCATGGTCATGATATTTCTATTCTTGATGATACGCATGCTGAAATGAGACGTGTTCATTGCATTGCAAGTGAGAAAGAGGAGTTGAATATCTTATCTTCTTTAAATTGTTTAGGTTATATCGAACTTGATTTTCTTTCTGACCTGAATAGTTTGGAGAATGATTTATATGAGAAATCTGGTTTGCTATGTATTAATCATCTTTCGTTTCATGCGACTGGCAAATATGATAGTAAAGGACAATATTTGGTGCACAAAGTTTATATTTGCTCTATTCTGAAATCTCCTTTGGGGCTACAATACCATGATGAAATAGAGGGCTGCGCTAACGCTAATAATGCTTTCCAAAGTTTTTCTAGTGTTTGTCTTATGCAACAAGATCAGCTCAAAGAAAGGGAGCATTGCTCATTGTGGTCGTGCAACATAGTCGTCGCTCCAAATTACAACATGAAACCAAGCACCTTTGAATGCCACTGGAGCAAGTCGAGGACGACTTGCAGCCAAGAAAGGGAGAATGATGAGGACATCACCAGGTCCAGTATGACCATATTAATGGTTTATAAACCAAAGGTGAATCGATCCTATATCGTGATAATGTTAGTTACATGCGATGAATTGATGCTGCGCCATGATATGTGTTCTTTCTCATTTTCAGAAATAAATGCATGGATTAAAAAGAGTGTCAAACATACATGGAAGGCATGGAGGACTAAAGAAGTTGATTGGGGACCAATTCGAAGTATTCCCATGTCCCCCACCAAGCTACCACGTCACATTGGCCTAAGGAAGGAAAGAGATCAAATCCAACACGTTTTGGAAAGCCTCGATTCGGACTGCAGGAAAGTGCCAACTTGCGACGGCCGCCATGACTTCATCCGGACTCCGTTTTGGGCGTTCAAGTACTTGATGGAAAGCTGATCAAGTCTACTTTCATATGGATCCAGACACATGTCCATATCTGCTCCGAGGCGGCCGCAATCGTTGATTTACTACAGAGACCTTTTCTGCCCACGGTGCTGCGTCACCTGATTTTGGTCCGATGGGCCGTGTACCAAGTGGGGCCCAATAGGGGCGCGTCCTAGGGTTGAGACACGACCCCCAACACGTCCAGGTCGTCCTCCTCCCTCTCATATACCTCCATAGCCGCCACAAACAGATTGGGTTTTGTTTAGTTGAAAGTTTAGCCATTGCTACTTCCTTGTGAGCGCGCCGGTCGCCTCCTTGTATCCAGAACCCCACCTTTGTGAGTTCAGATTGGTAGATTTTGCAATTGAGTTGCTTGGTTCTACACTTGTTCTTGCTTGTTCTTCGATTGCTTGCAGGAATTACCCTAGTGGTTTGGTTGATCGTGCTCCACAAGATCGCGGCAACCGCTGGAGTTGGTGTATCGGTTGCTAAGGCGCAGCGTCCTTGGACGGTTGTAGTCGGGCCGTGAACGTCTCTCCAGTTCAAATCTAAGTTATCCCCTACTCACCGAAAGATCGGGAACAAACCCCTAGTGGGTTCTCATCACTATGGGGATCAGTTGGACTCTTAGCCTTGGCAAGAAACCGTCTATCAACCTCTGAAGATTTAAACTTCGAGAAAAGCTCATCAACTCTCAAGGTTTCATAGTTAGCCGACTCCATGATCGCCTCAACCTTGGCACCCCACACGGACCGATCAAGGGAAAGCAAGAGCTTCAAAGCTCTGTCATGATCCGTGTATGGGAGTGCGGCAATGTTGGCTTTCATGTTGTTGACTATGGCAGTAAAGCGCTGAAACATCGCATCGACTGACTCACCATCCAACTGCTCAAAGTTCTCGTACTCTCTATGATAAACCGAGAAAAGCCTAGCCTTAACATGACTATCACCACCATGGGCTACTTTGAGCTTTAGCCAGATCTGGCTAGCTAGGTCCTCGCCCAAAACTCTCTCAAACTCCTCAGCCGACAAAGCACAAAACAAGTAGTCGACAGCTCTAGCGTTGGCCTCGAATTTAGCTCTTGCACCCTGGGCATCTAATGATGAGGACATGAAATACATGAAGCGTGTTAAACACACATGGAAGGCATGGAGGACCAAAGAGGTCGATTGGGGACCAAGTCAAAGTATTCCCACGTTTTACACCAGGCTATCACGTCACTTTTGGTCTAAGGAAATAAAGAGATTGAATCCAACACGTTTTGGAAACGCTGGATTCGGACTGCAGGAAAGTCCTGACTTTCAACGGCCGCCACGACTTCATCCGGACTCCGTTTGGGGCGTTCAAGTACTTGATGGAAAGCTTATGAAGTCTACTTTCATATGGATCCGGACTCATGTCCATATCTGTCCCGAGGCGGCCGCAATCGTCAAATCATTGACCGAAGGTTTTTCTGTCCAGGTGCTGCGACACCTTATTTTGGCCCACGGGCCGTGTATCAAGTTGGGTCCATTAGGGACGCGTCCTAGGGTTGGAGCACGACCCCAGCACCCCTGTGGACGTCCTCCCCCTATCATATACCCCCTAGCCGCCGCCAAGAACACTTGAGTTTTGTTTTACATCTAGCTTTAGCTACACCGAACACGCACAAATACGTGCTGTCCTCGTGTGATTCAGAACCCCACCTTCGAGTGATATTAAGATTGCTCGCCTTCTTTTTCTTGTTCGTTCTTTGATTGCGTACAGGAAGTTCTGATCTTGATTGCAACAGGGTCGGTAACCACAGGGAGTTGGTTCAGCGATTGCATTGGCGCTTCGGGTTCGCTCGTCGTAGTCGGATCGTGAGGGTCGACTTCCACCAAATCAAAATTATCCTCCACTCACCGAAAGATCGGGCACTTCAGCTCTATCAAGTGGTATCAAAAGTCCAGGTTGATCGGTGAGTTTATCGAGTGTTTTCCTTACCTACAGTCCACAAAACCAAACAAAAATTATCAGGTTAGATCCTTGTCCCAGCACCCTTTTTAGCCTTGCACTCTCTTTCAATAATTTGCATTGTTGAGTTTGTGTGCTTCGCGTTCAATTGTTGCTGGTTACTTTGTGCTTCCGCCGCCGCCGCCACCACCTCCCGCCGCTGCTGCCACCACCACACGCCGCCGCCGCCGCTGCTCTACATCTTCACCACAAACACTACAACCCCACGCCGCTCATCCGAGTCCTACTCGGTTCGGCCGCCGCGCGTTCGCAGTTTGGAAAGAGATAGAAAAGAAAAGGAAAGAAAAAAAAGGAAAGAAAAAAAAGAAAAAAAGGAAAGTTTTGAAAAGAAAGAAAAAGGAAAGAATAAAAAAAAGGAATCAGCAGTTCGGTTTTCGTTTGGAAGTTTCTTTTTGGCAGTTTCGAACACCTTCACGAAAACGGCCATAACTTTTCGCTCGGATCTCCGATTTCAGCGTTCTTTTTTTTTCGGAAACCTTACGACATTTCAGTGCCGAGTGCTGTCGGTTTTGAGGCCAAAAAACGCCGTTTACACAGCGTAACGTGGCCTGAGAGATTATCCGTTTCTGCATACCCACTTCCTTGTTCCCTTTGCTTGCTCCATAGCGCGTTGCACTTGTTTCCAGCAGCTTTGTTACGTGTTTAGCACTATTATTCAGCTTTGCATTATTGTTTGATTGTGCTAATCCTTGACTTGAGTGCAGCCTACCCAGAACTACACATATTCCTACGACGAGCCGACTTTGTTTCTCCAGGCAATCGCTGCTCCAATCTTTCGCAGGTGCTACTTGTTGCTTGCAGGTCACCCCTGTTGCTTGGTAAGAACGATAAGAATTTGATCGCAGCATCTTTGTGAGCATCTCATACACACACATACACACCTTTGCTGTCCTAGGATTTGTTTTTGTGTTTGCGCTAATCATGTCAGGAGACGTCAACGGCATCGTGGCACGATTCGATGCGTGGTCCACGTCGGTCACGGCGTTGCACAAGGACTATGACAGTGACATGGAGCTAGACGATGGAGATCGCCACGGTTGTGCCCGCCGTGTGGTATGTCCTCCACACATTGACTCATTTGCTACGGTTAAATTTCAAATTCCATCTTATAATGGCAAATATGATCCTGCTGCATATCTTGATTGGGAATTAGAGGTTGAACAGAATTTTTCATGCCATGATATTCCTGCTAGTGCACAAGTTAAAGCTGCTATTAGTGCATTTACTCTTTTTGCTTTAATGTGGTGGCGTGATTATAAACAACGACATCCCACTGCTATTCCAACCACTTGGGCCCAATTAAAAACTGCTATGCGACATCGCTTTGTACCTTCATATTATGCCCGAGATTTGCTTAAACAAATGCAGCAATTTCAGCAAGGTCAACAATCTGTTGAGGACTATTACCAGGAGCTACAAAAAGGTATGATTCGTTGTGGTTTGTTTGAGACGGATGACGCTGCTATGGCACGTTTTCGCGGTGGTTTGAACCGCGAAATTCAGGACATACTTGATTATAAGATTGTGTTGATATGCCCACATTGCTTGAATATGCTTGCAAAGCTGAACGTGAAGTGCAGGGACGCCGCTCGACGACATATACTAACTCTTTTGCAGGACGAAGCCCGGCATCCAGTATAGATCTTGCTCTCCCTGCGCCATCCACGCCTAGCACTACACCGTGCGAGAGGACGGTCACACCTACAGCGCCCACGATCACAGGTGTTCCACTCACGGATGGTGAGACCACTTCTCCTGTGCTGAATTTTTCCACACCTCATGCTATTATAGAGCAATTGTTAGTGGAACCATCTCTTGACGAATCTTTGTCACATGATGATGAGCTTGTTGTTCCTTGTGATAAAGATGAATTGGTTGATCATGCTTCAGTTCTATATGTTTTGGAACCAACCATTTGTACTGAAAATAAACATGTTATGCATATTGCGAGCGCAAATGATGAACTAAGATTGTTGACTTCTTTACATACTTTGGGTTACATTGAATTTGATGATTTGTGTAATCTAGATTGTTTGCAAGAGAGACTTTTTCACAATGCTGATTTGCCTTGGTTTGCTAAACACACTTATCATGTTATTGGCAAATATGACAACAAAGGACAGTATATGATACAAAGAGTCTACATTGGTTGCGATATGAGTACTCCTTTTGTTGTGACAGATTATGATCAATTAGAGGACAGCCATACTACACATCCTAATTTACATTCCTCTAGTTCTATTTTCATGAAACAAGTTTACTATAAAGAAGGGGAGCCTTGCTGGTTGCTCCCTATGCCTGCTTTGTCTTTTGTTGGTACTAATCTTGTGCAGGATCATGTTGACAACCATATTGTGTCGTCCGATCCAGAAGTCTATATTCCTGCTGAAATGTCTATGCGAGATGACACATTTGACAATTCGAAGCATGGTGACCCTTCTCCTCCCAATACATTTGGTTTCTTTTGTTTTCGCAACCCCGTTCTCCTTTGCGTTGTGCAGGATCAGTTTCAAGTACAATTGACGCCGAGGACGGCTTTTCGTCAAGAAGGGGAGGATGATGAGGACATGAAATACATGAAGCGTGTTAAACACACATGGAAGGCATGGAGGACCAAAGAGGTCGATTGGGGACCAAGTCAAAGTATTCCCACGTTTTACACCAGGCTATCACGTCACTTTTGGTCTAAGGAAATAAAGAGATTGAATCCAACACGTTTTGGAAACGCTGGATTCGGACTGCAGGAAAGTCCTGACTTTCAACGGCCGCCACGACTTCATCCGGACTCCGTTTGGGGCGTTCAAGTACTTGATGGAAAGCTTATGAAGTCTACTTTCATATGGATCCGGACTCATGTCCATATCTGTCCCGAGGCGGCCGCAATCGTCAAATCATTGACCGAAGGTTTTTCTGTCCAGGTGCTGCGACACCTTATTTTGGCCCACGGGCCGTGTATCAAGTTGGGTCCATTAGGGACGCGTCCTAGGGTTGGAGCACGACCCCAGCACCCCTGTGGACGTCCTCCCCCTATCATATACCCCCTAGCCGCCGCCAAGAACACTTGAGTTTTGTTTTACATCTAGCTTTAGCTACACCGAACACGCACAAATACGTGCTGTCCTCGTGTGATTCAGAACTCCACCTTCGAGTGATATTAAGATTGCTCGCCTTCTTTTTCTTGTTCGTTCTTTGATTGCGTACAGGAAGTTCTGATCTTGATTGCAACAGGGTCGGTAACCACAGGGAGTTGGTTCAGCGATTGCATTGGCGCTTCGGGTTCGCTCGTCGTAGTCGGATCGTGAGGGTCGACTTCCACCAAATCAAAATTATCCTCCACTCACCGAAAGATCGGGCACTTCAGCTCTATCATCTAAGTTGGTAGGATTGACATAATTTTCATCTTCGGTCACATCACACAACAACTTTCCTTTGCTTCGCAAGAAAGCGCCCATACGCACAACCCAGTTCGGATAATTTTTCCCATCGAAGTGCGGAGGCCCGGAACCCCGATCTTGGTACGCCATCTTTGGATCTTAGACTGGTTAGAGTCACAAAGACCCGTAACCTGCTCTGATACCAATTGAAGGACCGAAACGGCGACCAGAGAGGGGGGGGGGAGTGAATGGGAACCGATAAAAATTCTTTCCAACCAATCCGGCTATTCTCCCAAATCAACTCCGATGCCTCCGAAAGCGATCTTGCCAAGATCACGTAGCCACTGTCAAGCTACTGACCCTAGCAACAAGAAACACGCAGCGGAACTCGAATCGATCGAAACGAACACAAAACGAACCGAAACAAGACTCGATTCAACACACCTAGGGGGCAGTTAAACTACCCTGGCCTGGGAACCTCGGGAAAAAGTCAAATCGAAAGTGGATCTCCCAAACCGCTTGAGCTCTTGAGGCGAGATTTTGGTCAGATGATTTAGACCTCCAGTGGAGTGTTTTCCCAAAACATCTCGGCCTCTAACTCGCTACAACTCCCGGAATCTCAAATCTAAGGAAGAACACCATGACCTCGAGTTCATCCCGAAAACTACAAATCCAAAGCGATTCCCGGCGTTTGGGGGCAAGAGATCACCAGCAAAAGAGGCACAAGGCACTCATACGTGAATCCCCCAAAGAAATCCAAGAGAAAACACCCTAGGAAGTGAAGAACGAAAATCCCCCAAAAATAGCTCCGAAAAATACCTCCGACAATAGAAAAAGAAAAGGGAGCTCGTGGATTCAAATCATGGCACAAAGATGAGCAGCACAAACTCAATCACAAAACCATGAATTCACCTATACAAACTAGGAATGATCTGAAATAGTTCTAGTTGAAGGGGATGAAGGGGAAACTAGTTCAAAGGAGAAAACCAAAGAGAACTAAAGAGATAACTAGAAGAGATAGCAGCCACCATGCCCTGGGGGGCCTATTAGTAGTCCAAGTGGTGGTGCTCTAAAGACTAAACTACCCCTAAGTGATACATACCCCTCAGGGGAAAATTTGACATTTGGTTTCAGATATTTTCTGGCTGGGACACCTTCCACCGCAAGCTAGCTTCCCTCCGACGCAAGCCTTGCAGTCACGCCGCGTGTCCTCCGGATCGAAGCTCCTCGACGCCGTTTTTGGGCCGGCCCAGGGAGAGGCGGTTAAACCGCCCCTGGGATGGCGGTTAAACCGCCCCTGGCTGATGCCACAGCCCATTGGCCCATCTTCGCCACGTCGTGTCCTCGGTCCTTGGTTTTGAGGCCCAAACCAAGGGAAACCGTCCACCGATGATTTTGTGGCCAAATCACCAAACCCCGCGCGCAAGCTTCGGTCGTTAGCCGCCACCTTGCACCGGCTTCTCGTCCGCGTACGAGCTTCGGTTGTGAGCCGCTACCTCACACCGGAACCACGTCCCCTTACTCGTTCTTGCCAGCATGTGAACCGCACTTGATCCATCTGGCCACCGGGTCTCTCGAACCAAGCCTACTTGTCTCTCCGCTCCTCGGAGGCCGCCATGGCTAAGACCTTTCGCGCCTGTTCTTCACCTGCACCAATGCAATCAAGCCGCATTCTACACCTACAATACTTGAGTCAAGGGAAACGTCAATCCACACCACGTTGTCAATCACTCATCACACCAGGAAGCGACCATCCACCGGTTCTCGGACACACCGGGTCCTCAATCTCCCCCTTGATGAGTGCATTGACAACACACACATAGTAACCATTGATATAAACAAAATATAAAAGAAATCGAAAACAAGACTCAAGCAAGTGACTAAAAGCAAGAACAAGCCGAGAACAAAGTCACTTCGCAAGAGAAAGCTCCAGAAACGTCGACCCTTCAAGAAGAAGCGAAAGGGCTCAACACCATCGGCAAAAGAGCAAAGCACAAAACACAAGTCTCAAATCTCCAAATCACTTTTCAGAACACTCAAAGCACTCCCCCTGCAAAGATGCAACTCCCCCTGAACAAGTGAACTTGTGCGTGCGAAAAACACTCGAAAATGCTCAAAATCCCACAAATCATGTGCTCACTGCACAGGGGCGGTTAAACCGCCCAGGGGGGCGGTTAAACTGCCCCTGACAGATAACCAAACCCAAAATTGCAAAATTTGCACAAGCAAACTCGCAACGATGCCGTTTCAACTTGAAAACCTTCCAAACATGCCCAGCAAGATATTCCAATGCTCAAACTCTCAGAAACTTCACAAATTTTCAAAAACTCTCATTTTGGCAAAACTCTCACTTCTCACACAAATCCAACAAATTCTAGCGCAAAAGCTTTGTCACAAATTCAGCAACTTCTGCCCCCTTGCAAAATGCTCCAGAAATTCTCCCCCTTGTTGACAATGCACAAATCAAGGAAAAATGTACAAAATGCAACTACAAGCTTCTCAAATATACAATGAGCAATACAAAATGCTACAAGTTAGAGAAGAGGCAAACAAGATAGTTCATCATGTGACACGGGCATTGCCATCAAGAAGGTGAATTCATATATCCAATTGACAAAGCCATGAGCAAGTTGTGTAGTTTTATCAAAAATGTCACCACATGAGCAAAGTCCTAACCATGGATTGTTCAAGCAAAAATGAACTTCATCTCACCAAAAACATGAAAGGACAAGCATTCTTGACAAAAGATCATCATAAACGCCCAAGTTCTACCTCATGTCATGTCAAAGCACGGAGCCATGTGTTCACTTCTCATGGGAGATGATAGAGCTGGAGTGCCCGATCTTTCGGTGAGTGGAGGATAATTTTGATTTGGTGGAAGTCGACCCTCACGATCCGACTACGACGAGCGAACCCGAAGCGCCAATGCAATCGCTGAACCAACTCCCTGTGGTTACCGACCCTGTTGCAATCAAGATCAGAACTTCCTGTACGCAATCAAAGAACGAACAAGAAAAAGAAAGCGAGCAATCTTAATATCACTCGAAGGTGGAGTTCTGAATCACGAGGACAGCACGTATTTGTGCGGCCGTGAATGTAGCTAAAAGCTAGATGTAAAACAAAACTCAAGTGTTCTTGGCGGCGGCTAGGGGGTATATGATAGGGGGAGGACGTCCACAGGGGTGCTGGGGTCGTGCTCCAACCCTAGGACGCGTCCCTAATGGACCCAACTTGATACACGGCCCGTGGGCCAAAATAAGGTGGCGCAGCACCTGGACAGAAAAACCTTTGGTCAATGATTTGACGATTACGGCCGCCTCGGGATAGATATGGACATGAGTCCGGGTCCATATGAAAGTAGACTTCATAAGCTTTCCATCAAGTACTTGAACGCCCCAAACGGAGTCCGGATGAGGTCGTGGCGGCCGTCGAAAGTCAGGACTTCCCTGCAGTCCGAATCCAGCGTTTCCAAAACGTGTTGGATTCAATCTCTTTATTTCCTTAGACCAAAAGTGACGTGATAGCTTGGTGTAAAACGTGGGAACACTTGGACTTGGTCCCCAATCAACCTCTTTGGTCCTCCATGCCTTCCTTGTATGTTTAACACTCTTCATGTGTGTCATGTCCTCATCATCCTCCCCTTCTTGACGAAAAGCCGTCCTCGGCGTCAATTGTACGTGAAACCAATCCTGCATAACACAAAGGAGAACGGGGTTTCGAAAACATAGGAAACCAAAAGTATTGAGACGAGGATTGTCACCACGTTTCCGATTGGCGAATGTGTCATCTCGCATAGACATTTTAGCAAGCATGTAGGTTTCATGATCAGACGACACACAATGTTTATCAACATGATCCTGCACAAGATTAGTACCAACAAAAGACAAAGCAGGCACAGTTTGTGACCAGCAATGCTCCCCTTCTTGGGAGTAAACTTGGTGCACCAAAATAGAGCTAAAGGAATATGGAAGAATATTTGTAGTATTGCTGCCCTCTAGTGGATTAAAATTTTGCACAACGAAAGGATAATTCAGATTTGCACAAATGTACACTCGATGTATCATATATGCTCCCTTGTTGCTATATTTGCAAATAATATGATATGTATGTCTAGAAAAGCATGGCAAATCAGCATATTTAAAAAGTCTCTCTTCTAAACAATCTAGATTACACAAATCATGAAATTCAATGTAACCCAAAGTATGTAAAGAAGACAATAGTTTTAGCTCATCATTGGCACTAGCAATATGCATAACATGTTTATGTGCAGCAGAAATATTTGGTAAAAAATGTAGCACTGCTGCATTATCAAACGATTCATCTTTATCACAAGAAACAGCAAGCACATCATGCGACAAAGATAAATCAAGAGATGGTTCCACTAACAATTGCTCCATCATAGCATGAGGTGTGGAAAAATTCAGCACAATAGAATTAGTCTCACCATCCGTGAGTGGAGCACCAGTGGTCGACGGTGTTGTAGGTGTGGTCGTCCTCTCACACGGTGTAGTGCTTGGCGTGGATGGCTTAGGAAAAGCAGGATCTGCGCTGTATGCCGGGCTTCGTCCTGAAAAATAGTTAGTATATGTCGTCGAGCGACGTCCCTGCACTTCACATTCAGCTTTGCAAGCATATTCAAACAATGTGGTCATATCAGCATAAGTATTAAAATTAAGTATGTCCTGAATGTCACGGTTCAAACCACCGCGAAAACGTGCCATAGCTGCGTCATCCGTCTCAAACAAACCACAACGAATCATACCTTTTTGTAGCTCCTGGTAATAGTCCTCAACAGATTGTTGACCTTGCTGAAATTGCTGCATTTGTTTAAGCAAATCTCGGGCATAATATGAAGGTACAAAGCGATGTCGCATAGCAGTTTTTAATTGAGCCCAAGTGGTTGGAATAGCAGTGGGATGTCGTTGTTTATAATCACGCCACCACATTAAAGCAAAAAGAGTAAATGCACTAATAGCAGCTTTAACTTGTGCACTAGCAGGAATATCATGGCATGAAAAATTCTGTTCAACCTCTAATTCCCAATCAAGATATGCAGCAGGATCATATTTGCCATTATAAGATGGAATTTGAAATTTAACCGTAGCAAATGAGTCAATGTGTGGAGGACATACCACACGGCGGGCACAACCGTGGCGATCTCCATCGTCTAGCTCCATGTCACTGTCATAGTCCTTGTGCAACGCCGTGACCGACGTGGACCACGCATCGAATCGTGCCACGATGCCGTTGACGTCTCCTGACATGATTAGCGCAAACACAAAAACAAATCCTAGGACAGGAAAGGTGTGTATGTGTGTGTATGAGGTGCTCACAAAGATGCTGCGATCAAATTCTTATCCGTTCTTACCAAGCAACAGGGGTGAACTGCAAGCAACAAGTATTACCTGTGAAAGATTGGAGCAGCGATTGCCTGGAGAAACAAAGTCGGCTCGTCGTAGGAATATGTGTAGTTCTGGGTAGGCTGCACTCAAATCAAGGATTAGCACAATCTAACAATAATGCAAAGTTGAATTATAGTGCTAAACACGTAACTATGCTGCTGGAAACAAGTGCCACGCGCTATGGATCGAGCAAAGGTAACAAGGAAGTGGGATGCAGAAACGGAAAATCTCTCGGGCTGCGTTACACTGTGTAAACGACGTTTTTTGACCTCAAAACCGACCGCACCTGGCACTGAAATTTCGTAAGGTTTCCGGGAAAAAAAAGAACGCTGAAATCGGAGATCCGAGCGAAAAGTTATGGCCGTTTTCGTGAAGGTGTTCGAAACTGCCAAAAAGAAACTTCCAAACGAAAACTGAACTGCCGATTCCTTTTTTTATTCTTTCCTTTTCCTTTCTTTTCAAAACTTTCCTTTGTTTTCTTTTTTTTCTTTCCTTTTTTTCTTTCCTTTTCTTTTCTATCTCTTTCCAAACTGCGAACGCGCGGCGGCCGAACCGAGTAGGACTCGGATGAGCGGCGTGGGGTTGTAGTGTTTGTGGTGAAGATGTAGAGCAACGGCGGCGGCGGCGTGTGGTGGTGGCAGCAGCGGCAGGAGGTGGTGGCGGCGGCGGCGGAAGCACAAAGTAACCAGCAACAATTGAACGCGAAGCACACAAACTCAACAATGCAAATTATTGAAAGAGAGTGCAAGGCTAAAAAGGGTGCTGGGACAAGGATCTAACCTGATAATTTTTTGTTTTGGTTTTGTGGACTGTAGGTAAGGAAAACACTCGATAAACTCACCGATCAACCTGGACTTTTGATACCACTTGATAGAGCTGGAGTGCCCGATCTTTCGGTGAGTGGAGGATAATTTTGATTTGGTGGAAGTCGACCCTCACGATCCGACTACGACGAGCGAACCCGAAGCGCCAATGCAATCGCTGAACCAACTCCCTGTGGTTACCGACCCTGTTGCAATCAAGATCAGAACTTCCTGTACGCAATCAAAGAACGAACAAGAAAAAGAAAGCGAGCAATCTTAATATCACTCGAAGGTGGAGTTCTGAATCACGAGGACAGCACGTATTTGTGCGGCCGTGAATGTAGCTAAAAGCTAGATGTAAAACAAAACTCAAGTGTTCTTGGCGGCGGCTAGGGGGAATATGATAGGGGGAGGACGTCCACAGGGGTGCTGGGGTCGTGCTCCAACCCTAGGACGCGTCCCTAATGGACCCAACTTGATACACGGCCCGTGGGCCAAAATAAGGTGGCGCAGCACCTGGACAGAAAAACCTTTGGTCAATGATTTGACGATTACGGCCGCCTCGGGATAGATATGGACATGAGTCCGGGTCCATATGAAATTAGACTTCATAAGCTTTCCATCAAGTACTTGAACGCCCCAAACGGAGTCCGGATGAGGTCGTGGCGGCCGTCAAAAGTCAGGACTTCCCTGCAGTCCGAATCCAGCGTTTCCAAAACTTGTTGAATTCAATCTCTTTATTTCCTTAGACCAAAAGTGACGTGATAGCTTGGTGTAAAACGTGGGAACACTTGGACTTGGTCCCCAATCAACCTCTTTGGTCCTCCATGCCTTCCTTGTATGTTTAACACTCTTCATGTGTGTCATGTCCTCATCAGGAGACTTCTCCGGCAAACAACATGCAACCGCTTAGCACCCATGTGTGCAAGTGTGTGCAATGGTGAAGGCATAGAGTCATGAAATGTCTTTACGACAAAAAGAAGCTTATGCTCCTCCACAAGATAAAGCATGGGCTAAACATTTACAATGACAAAGATCTTTGACCCAATTGAAAAGAATATCACATCCTGGCATGCTCTTAAGCAAGATATAGCCATTTCGGCTCAAACAAGACATGCAAAGGCATTTACTCATTGGTGAAAGAGTTTAAGTTCAGTTTGTCATTTTAATTCAAAAAGAGACTATCTCAATAGAATATATATCAAAACCATCAAGAGCATAGCCATCCATACAATCAATCCCTAGCCAGCCTGTCTAGACTCTAAAATGTAGCAAGTTGTAGCAATTACTGCATATAGGAGAAGCTCATCCTAATATATGATACAAATGCAGCATGATATATCACAAGAAGCAAAAATGAAGAACTAGACATCAAGATACAAAAACAGAAAAATGTACATCAAGATACAAAGGTGGTACAATAGTATACATATGCTACTAGAGAAGCCTACAAAACTCAGCTCAGAAAAACGCACACACACCAAGTTCCCCTCACAAGCGGGTGAAGGTAGCTTGGTCAAGTGGTTTGGTGAAAATGTCTACAAGCTGGTTTTGAGTAGAAACATGGGCAAGCTCAAACTCAAAACACAAGCGCGATCAAAGCACAAATACAAAGCTCCCCCTGGAATGTGCAACCAAAATGCAAATCCAAGGTTCAGGTTCAAATTTCAAACACCCATGAAATGCACAACCAAAGTGCCAACTCAGCAACCTCACAAACTCATGCTATCCAAAAGCTCTAAGCAAGATCCTCTCCTTTCCAAATCAAGTCGAGCAAATACTCCCCATTAAATAAAGCCGAGCTCCCCCTCAATCAAAGACACCTAGAAAAACTAGAAAAGGTGTACAAAAGCAAATGGAAAGCTCCATCATAAAAAGGAAGAGAAATCTCAAATGAGCAAAATGCAACAAAATATACCAACTAAAAGGATACCAGATAAACAAATGTACAATATGCTACACAAAACATTAAAATCATGATACAAGCACAAAGCAAGCTAAATATACACAGATGAACACAAGAGTGTACAAGGGATATACTCAGAAATACATAGTGTACAAGGGCCACATCGGGGCCATCCAAAAAGGTGTGGAGAACCATCAAACCTCGATCATGCAAAAGACCAAGAGTCACCAAGCTCATGTCCTCCGTACCTCACACCTGCACAATCAAAAGCGAGAACGAGAAGGAGCGAATGACTCAACACTGGGGTTAGCACAGAAGGAGTTAAACCAGTGTCGGGCCATCTGCTCAAAAGAGGGATTAGCAAAATCAACTCTACCACGTGAAACCCTCTCGTCTCTCACCATCGGACCTCTAGCACCATGCGGGGGAAAACGTGGCCTAGACTCTCTCCTAGCCTCGAAGCTACGGTCGAACCTCCCTGAACCAAACTGACCACGAACCGGAGGCCGCCTAGCAAACTCACGACTAGCTGGAACACCACGACTGCCAAACGAAGGAACTGTACGCACAAAGGCCTCTCTCCTAGGCAAGGGTGAACGAGACACAGGCACACTACGGGAAGAGTGGTACCTGTCCCTATTCCCCATCTCCTTCTCTCGTCTCACCTCCCTCTTCTTCCTCCAGCAAAACTCCTCTAGGTGACCATCCCTTCCACAATGATCACAATGGAAGCGGACTGGCTTTGGCATTGGGGTTTCTCTCGGCTGTGGCTTCTCTCTCGGCTGGTAAACCCCACTCTTCACAAAGGTCACTCTCTTTTGGAAGTCGCTTGTCTTTGGGGGAAACTTGGGAGGATCTGGAGTGGTGTCAAGCTTGTTCAACAGGTGGTTGGGTTTAGGTGTGAAGCTGTTCTTTGGAGGAGTTTTCTCTGGTGGTGTTGAGGTGTTTGTGGTGGAACTGGTTTGCTCTCTCTCTTTCTCACCACTACACTCACCAGCTTTCTCAGAACCCAGACCACGACCATCAGCTCTCTTGAACCCAGCAATCAACATCTTAAGCTGTGGCTCGCGACCCGACAACCAACCCAAACATTGACGCAACTCATTATTTTCATCTTGCAAACGATCAACAGATTGTGCCAGCTCAACATTCCTCAAAGCAACAACATCGCAAGCCGAACAAGAGTTTGCAATAGGAGATTTCAATTCAGCCTCTAAGGAACTAATCATGGTACGAGATTCAAGCAACTGAGCATGCAAAGTAGGACAAGAAGTACAAGCACCTAACAAAGATGATCTAGACTTCAACTCAGCAAGCTCAACCCTAGCACCTTCTAGTTCATCAAGGCATGTCATGTGTTTGTCCTTAAGAGCTACCAAATCAGCAAGATGCACATCACAGAAAGAGCATTCAATCTCATCAGAAACAATAGGAGCATCTTTCAGCACACCAATCTCAGACTCAAGCTCAGCTATTCTCTTTCTAGACTCACCAAGCAAAGACTCAAAATCCATCACCTTCTTTCCAGTCTCAGAAAGTAAGGCCTCAAGCTCAGCTACTCTTTCCTTGGACTCTCCTAGCAAAGATCTAAACTCTCTCTTCTTCTTATTGGTCTTCCTAAGCACATCATCGCGATTATCGACCAACTGCTCTAATCTAGCAATCTCCTTACGCAAAGAGGTGGGATCGGTCAATACCTCATCCTCGGAGTCGGAGTCGTAGTCATAGTCGGAGACGTTCTTGTTGTTGGAGTCGTGCGCCATGGTGCAGAAGTTCATAGCGACCCCCGAAAGCCCGTTGAAGTTGCGGTTCTTGTGCTTCTTCTCCTTGCGATGGCCGTGGTCTTCTTCCTCGCTGCTTGATCTTGACGAGGTGTCGGTGTTCTCCACCTTGTTCTTGTGCTTGGAGTGGTGCTTGTCCTTGGAGCGGTGCTTGTGCTCATCTCGCGGGCGGTGCTTATGTTTCTTGATTTCCTCGGGGCACTCGGCGATGAAGTGGCCCATCTTCCCGCATCTATAGCACGTACTCCCGGCACGCCTCGAACCCTTGCGGTTTTAGTACATCCTCTCTGATGAGGACATGACACACATGCATACGATCATGAGTGGGTCATGCATTAGCGAAGGAGGAGTCCAACAAGATTGTCCAAGTCATGAAGGAGGCCCAAGGCTAATTCAATTCGAGTCACCAAGGTGGAGGCCCAAAACAACTCAAGTTCGAGTCCATCTCGGAGTTCTCGAGCAGTCCGTGATGTTTTGGTCGCCCCGGCCACATACGGTGTCCGTTTTGGGCGTTCTACATATGGATGGAAAGCTAAGGAGACGCACTTTCCAATGGCACCGGTCTCATGCCCAAATTCCTTCTGAGTCAACGGGAATCGTCGAAACAAGTGGACGTCCAGAATCTGCCAGGGCGCTGCGCCGCCGTCTTTTGGGCCGGTGGCCCGTGTATCGTGTTGGAGCCCATAGGGGCGTGACCATGGGGGTAGGTCACGACCTAGCCCCCATATATTCAGTAGCCGCCGTCACATTAGGGCTTGGAGTTTTGTTTTACATCTAGCTTTAGCTACACCGAACACGCACAAATACGTGCTGTCCTCGTGTGATTCAGAACTCCACCTTCGAGTGATATTAAGATTGCTCGCCTTCTTTTTCTTGTTCGTTCTTTGATTGCGTACAGGAAGTTCTGATCTTGATTGCAACAGGGTCGGTAACCACAGGGAGTTGGTTCAGCGATTGCATTGGCGCTTCGGGTTCGCTCGTCGTAGTCGGATCGTGAGGGTCGACTTCCACCAAATCAAAATTATCCTCCACTCACCGAAAGATCGGGCACTTCAGCTCTATCAAGTGGTATCAAAAGTCCAGGTTGATCGGTGAGTTTATCGAGTGTTTTTCATTACCTACAGTCCACAAAACCAAAACAAAAATTTATCAGGTTAGATCTTTGTCCCAGCACCCGTCTTCGCCTTTGCACTTTCTTTCAATATTTGCATTGTTGAATTTGCGTGCTTTCGCGTCGATTGTTGCTGGTCACTTTGTGTTTCCGCCGCCACCGCTCCACACCTCGCCGCCAATTTTCCTCTCTGCATCTCGCCAACTGCCGTTTTCTTCTTTTAGTGCGCCGGCATTTTTCCTTTCTGGAACGCGCCGTCCGTTCTTGGTCGCTCCCTCTTCGCCTTTCCTTTGTTTTCCTGATCGCTCTTTTTCCTTTTCGGTCTTTGTTCGGTTTGGCAAGTCAAAAAAAAAGGGATACGAAACCGAGAGACCGAACCAACTTCCCTGCCGTGCTTGCCTTTTTTTTTCCTTCCACGCTCCACGCGCCCCCCCCCCCCCCAAAATCGCGCTCTCTCGAGTCCCAACAGACACCCACTCGGTTTCCCTTCCCTTCTGATCGCCGATCCTTCCTCGTGATCTCCCCTTGTTCTGGTCGGTTTTGTTTTGGGCACGTGAACACGAAAAAAAAAAGAGTTCGAAGCCCCTACGACGCAGAAACGGTTGCGCGCCGTGCTTTCCTGCCTAGCACTGTCCCTTTCGTGGATTGGTCTCGATTTTTGGCACGTGAACAGAAAAGGGAAGCGTTCCGCCTCGTTTTCCTTTTGCTGCGCGCAGTTTTTAGTTTGTGTTGCCGTAATCACCCCCGTCCACCGTTTTGTCTCGTGCCGTTCCTGTCCAATCAAAAAAAAAAAGAGAAAAGTAAACATAAAAAAAGGAAAGTCTAAAAAAAAAGAAAAAAAGACACCGCGTCGACCACATCTCGGGGGTGAGCGTCGCCAGACTCCAAGCGCACGCCGCCGTTCCTCCCTGGATCGGTTTCTGGTTTCTTTGGCAAGTAAAAAAAAAGAGAAAGGAGAGCAATTTTGTGCCAAACCGAACAGAAGGGCGGCACCATCTTTGCACATCACGCAGAAAAGGGTGGGCGCGCGCCTGTCTCCTTCCATCTCTTGTTCCAACAATTTTTGTTCCGCTTTTGCACTTTGTGTCCAGCAGCCGTTGTTACATGTGTTTAGCACTATAATTCAACTTTGCATTATTGATTGATTGTGCTAATCCTTGATTTGAGTGCAGCCTACCCAGAACTACACATATTCCTACGACGAGCCGACTTTGTTTCTCCAGGCAATCGCTGCTCCAATCTTTCGCAGGTGCTACTTGTTGCTTGCAGGTCACCCCTGTTGCTTGGTAAGAACGGATAAGAACTTGATCGCAGCATCTTTGTGAGCATTCCACCCACACCTTTGTTGCCGTAGGATTTGTTTTTGTGTTTGCGCTAATCATGTCAGGAGACGTCAACGGCATCGTGGCACGATTCGATGCGTGGTCCACGTCGGTCACGGCGTTGCACAAGGACTATGACAGTGACATGGAGCTAGACGATGGAGATCGCCACGGTTGTGCCCGCCGTGTGGTATGTCCTCCACACATTGACTCATTTGCTACGGTTAAATTTCAAATTCCATCTTATAATGGCAAATATGATCCTGCTGCATATCTTGATTGGGAATTAGAGGTTGAACAGAATTTTTCATGCCATGATATTCCTGCTAGTGCACAAGTTAAAGCTGCTATTAGTGCATTTACTCTTTTTGCTTTAATGTGGTGGCGTGATTATAAACAACGACATCCCACTGCTATTCCAACCACTTGGGCCCAATTAAAAACTGCTATGCGACATCGCTTTGTACCTTCATATTATGCCCGAGATTTGCTTAAACAAATGCAGCAATTTCAGCAAGGTCAACAATCTGTTGAGGACTATTACCAGGAGCTACAAAAAGGTATGATTCGTTGTGGTTTGTTTGAGACGGATGACGCTGCTATGGCACGTTTTCGCGGTGGTTTGAACCGCGACATTCAGGACATACTTGATTATAAAGATTGTGTTGATATGCCCACATTGCTTGAATATGCTTGCAAAGCTGAACGTGAAGTGCAGGGACGCCGCTCGACGACATATACTAACTCTTTTGCAGGACGAAGTCCGGCATCCAGTGTAGATCTTGCTCTCCCTGCGCCATCCACGCCTAGCACTACACCGTGCGAGAGGACGGTCACACCTACAGCGCCCACGATCACAGGTGTTCCACTCACGGATGGTGAGACCACTTCTCCTGTGCTGAATTTTTCCACACCTCATGCTATCATAGAGCAATTGTTAGTGGAACCATCTCTTGACGAATCTTTGTCACATGATGATGAGCTTGTTGTTCCTTGTGATAAAGATGAATTGGTTGATCATGCTTCAGTTCTATATGTTTTGGAACCAACCATTTGTACTGAAAATAAACATGTTATGCATATTGCTAGCGCAAATGATGAACTAAGATTGTTGTCTTCTTTACATACTTTGGGTTACATTGAATTTGATGATTTGTGTAATCTAGATTGTTTGCAAGAGAGACTTTTTCACAATGCTGATTTGCCTTGGTTTGCTAAACACACTTATCATGTTATTGGCAAATATGACAACAAAGGACAATATATGATACAAAGAGTCTACATTGGTTGCGATATGAGTACTCCTTTTGTTGTGACAAATTATGATCAATTAGAGGACAGCCATACTACACATCCTAATTTACATTCCTCTAGTTCTATTTTCATGAAACAAGTTTACTATAAAGAAGGGGAGCCTTGCTGGTTGCTCTCTATGCCTGCTTGGTCTTTTGTTGGTACTAATCTTGTACAGGATCATGTTGAAAAACATCGCGTGTTGGCCGATCAAGAAGCATATATGTTTGCTAAAAGTTCTAAGCAAGATGACACTTTCGCGAATTGGAAACATAGTGACATCCCTCCTCTTAATATTTTCGGTTTCCTTGTTTTTCGAAACCCCGTTCTCCTTTGTGTTATGCAGGATCGGTTTCAAGTACAATTGGCGCCGAGGACGGCTTTTCGTCAAGAAGGGGAGGATGATGAGGACACCTTTGCTGTCCTAGGATTTTTGTTCTCCTTTGTGTTATGCAGGTATGATTCGTTGTGGTTTGTTTGAGACGGATGACGCTGCTATGGCACGTTTTCGCGGTGGTTTGAACCGCGACATTCAGGACATACTTGATTATAAAGATTATTTTGATATGCCCACATTGCTTGAATGTGCTTGCAAAGCTGAACGTGAAGTGCAGGGACGCCGCTCGACAAAATATACTAACTCTTTTGCAGGACGAAGTCCGGCATCCAGTGTAGATCTTGCTCTCCCTGCGCCATCCACGCCTAGCACTACACCGTGCGAGAGGACGGTCACACCTACAGCGCCCACGATCACAGGTGTTCCACTCACGGATGGTGAGACCACTTCTCCTGTGCTGAATTTTTCCACACCTCATGCTATCATAGAGCAATTGTTAGTGGAACCATCTCTTGACGAATCTTTGTCACATGATGATGAGCTTGTTGTTCCTTGTGATAAAGATGAATTGGTTGATCATGCTTCAGTTCTATATGTTTTGGAACCAACCATTTGTACTGAAAATAAACATGTTATGCATATTGCTAGCGCAAATGATGAACTAAGATTGTTGTCTTCTTTACATACTTTGGGTTACATTGAATTTGATGATTTGTGTAATCTAGATTGTTTGCAAGAGAGACTTTTTCACAATGCTGATTTGCCTTGGTTTGCTAAACACACTTATCATGTTATTGGCAAATATGACAACAAAGGACAATATATGATACAAAGAGTCTATATTGGTTGCGATATGAGTACTCCTTTTGTTGTGACAGATTATGATCAATTAGAGGACAGCCATACTACACATCCTAATTTACATTCCTCTAGTTCTATTTTCATGAAACAAGTTTACTATAAAGAAGGGGAGCCTTACTGGTTACTATCTATGCCTGCTTTGTCTTTTGTTGGTACTAATCAAGATGTATTGGGAGGAGGAGGGTCACCATGCTTCGAATTGTCAAATGTGTCATCTCGCGTAGAACTTTTAGCAAACATGTATGCTTCTTGATCGGCCAACACGTGATATTTTTCAATACGATCCTGCATAAGATTAGTACCAACAAAAGACAAAGCAGGCATAGATAGTAACCAGTAAGGCTCCCCTTCTTTATAGTAAACTTGTTTCATGAAAATAGAACTAGAGGAATGTAAATTAGGATGTGTAGTATGGCTGTCCTCTAATTGATCATAATCTGTCACAACAAAAGGAGTACTCATATCGCAACCAATATAGACTCTTTGTATCATATATTGTCCTTTGTTGTCATATTTGCCAATAACATGATAAGTGTGTTTAGCAAACCAAGGCAAATCAGCATTGTGAAAAAGTTTCTCTTGCAAACAATCTAGATTACACAAATCATCAAATTCAATGTAACCCAAAGTATGTAAAGAAGACAACAATCTTAGTTCATCATTTGCGCTAGCAATATGCATAACATGTTTATTTTCAGTACAAATGGTTGGTTCCAAAACATATAGAACTGAAGCATGATCAACCAATTCATCTTTATCACAAGGAACAACAAGCTCATCATCATGTGACAAAGATTCGTCAAGAGATGGTTCCACTAACAATTGCTCTATGATAGCATGAGGTGTGGAAAAATTCAGCACAGGAGAAGTGGTCTCACCATCCGTGAGTGGAACACCTGTGATCGTGGGCGCTGTAGGTGTGACCGTCCTCTCGCACGGTGTAGTGCTAGGCGTGGATGGCGCAGGGAGAGCAAGATCTACACTGGATGCCGGACTTCGTCCTGCAAAAGAGTTAGTATATTTCGTCGAGCGGCGTCCCTGCACTTCACGTTCAGCTTTGCAAGCACATTCAAGCAATGTGGGCATATCAAAATAATCTTTATAATCAAGTATGTCCTGAATGTCGCGGTTCAAACCACCGCGAAAACGTGCCATAGCAGCGTCATCCGTCTCAAACAAACCACAACGAATCATACCTTTTTGTAGCTCCTGGTAATAGTCCTCAACAGATTGTTGACCTTGCTGAAATTGCTGCATTTGTTTAAGCAAATCTCGGGCATAATATGAAGGTACAAAGCGATGTCGCATAGCAGTTTTTAATTGGGCCCAAGTGGTTGGAATAGCAGTGGGATGTCGTTGTTTATAATCACGCCACCACATTAAAGCAAAAAGAGTAAATGCACTAATAGCAACTTTAACTTGTGCACTAGCAGGAATATCATGGCATGAAAATTCTGTTCAACCTCTAATTCCCAATCAAGATATGCAGCAGGATCATATTTGCCATTATAAGATGGAATTTGAAATTTAACCGTAGCAAATGAGTCAATGTGTGGAGGACATACCACACGGCGGGCACAACCGTGGCGATCTCCATCGTCTAGCTCCATGTCACTGTCATAGTCCTTGTGCAACGCCGTGACCGACGTGGACCACGCATCGAATCGTGCCACGATGCCGTTGACGTCTCCTGACATGATTAGCGCAAACACAAAAACAAATCCTAGGACAGGAAAGGTGTGTATGTGTGTGTATGAGGTGCTCACAAAGATGCTGCGATCAAATTCTTATCCGTTCTTACCAAGCAACAGGGGTGAACTGCAAGCAACAAGTAGCACCTGTGAAAGATTGGAGCAGCGATTGCCTGGAGAAACAAAGTCGGCTCGTCGTAGGAATATGTGTAGTTCTGGGTAGGCTGCACTCAAATCAAGGATTAGCACAATCTAACAATAATGCAAAGTTGAATTATAGTGCTAAACACGTAACTATGCTGCTGGAAACAAGTGCCACGCGCTATGGATCGAGCAAAGGTAACAAGGAAGTGGGATGCAGAAACGGAAAATCTCTCGGGCTGCGTTACACTGTGTAAACGACATTTTTTGACCTCAAAACCGACTGCACCTGGCACTGAAATTTCGTAAGGTTTCCGGGAAAAAAAAGAACGCTGAAATCGGAGATCCGAGCGAAAAGTTATGGCCGTTTTCGTGAAGGTGTTCGAAACTGCCAAAAAGAAACTTCCAAACGAAAACTGAACTGCTGATTCCTTTTTTTATTCTTTCCTTTTTCTTTCTTTTCAAAACTTTCCTTTGTTTTCTTTTTTTTCTTTCCTTTTTTTCTTTCCTTTTCTTTTCTATCTCTTTCCAAACTGCGAACGCGCGGCGGCCGAACCGAGTAGGACTCGGATGAGCGGCGTGGGGTTGTAGTGTTTGTGGTGAAGATGTAGAGCACGGCGGCGGCGGCGTGTGGTGGTGGCAGCAGCGGCAGGAGGTGGTGGCGGCGGCGGCGGAAGCACAAAGTAACCAGCAACAATTGAACGCGAAGCACACAAACTCAACAATGCAAATTATTGAAAGAGAGTGCAAGGCTAAAAAGGGTGCTGGGACAAGGATCTAACCTGATAATTTTTGTTTTGTTTTGTGGACTGTAGGTAAGGAAAACACTCGATAAACTCACCGATCAACCTGGACTTTTGATACCACTTGATAGAGCTGAAGTGCCCGATCTTTCGGTGAGTGGAGGATAATTTTGATTTGGTGGAAGTCGACCCTCACGATCCGACTACGACGAGCGAACCCGAAGCGCCAATGCAATCGCTGAACCAACTCCCTGTGGTTACCGACCCTGTTGCAATCAAGATCAGAACTTCCTGTACGCAATCAAAGAACGAACAAGAAAAAGAAGGCGAGCAATCTTAATATCACTCGAAGGTGGAGTTCTGAATCACACGAGGACAGCACGTATTTGTGCGTGTTCGGTGTAGCTAAAGCTAGATGTAAAACAAAACTCAAGTGTTCTTGGCGACGGCTAGGGGGTATATGATAGGGGGAGGACGTCCACAGGGGTGCTGGGGTCGTGCTCCAACCCTAGGACGCGTCCCTAATGGACCCAACTTGATACACGGCCCGTGGGCCAAAATAAGGTGTCGCAGCACCTGGACAGAAAAACCTTCGGTCAATGATTTGACGATTGCGGCAGCCTCGGGACAGATATGGACATGAGTCCGGATCCATATGAAAGTAGACTTCATAAGCTTTCCATCAAGTACTTGAACGCCCCAAACGGAGTCCGGACGAAGTCGTGGCGGCCGTTGAAAGTCAGGACTTTTCTGCAGTCCGAATCCAGCGTTTCCAAAACGTGTTGGATTCAATCTCTTTATTTCCTTAGACCAAAAGTGACGTGATAGCCTGGTGTAAAACATGGGAATACTTTGACTTGGTCCCCAATCGACCTCTTTGGTCCTCCATGCCTTCCATGTGTGTTTAACACTGCTTCATGTATTTCATGTCCTCATCACCAAGAACACTTGGGTTTTGTTTATATCTAGCTTTAGCTACACCGAACACGCACAAACACGTGTTGTCCTCGTGTGATTCAGAACCCCACCTTCGAGTGATATTAAGATTGCTCGCCTTCTTTTTCTTGTTCGTTCTTTGATTGCGTACAGGAAGTTCTGATCTTGATTGCAACAGGGTCGGTAACCACAGGGAGTTGGTTCAGCGATTGCATTGGCGCTTCGGGTTCGCTCGTCGTAGTCGGATCGTGAGGGTCGACTTCCACCAAATCAAAATTATTCTCCACTCACCGAAAGATCGGGCACTTCAGCTCTATCAAAAGATGTGGGTGGAAAGCTCACAAAGATGCTGCGATCAAGTTCTTATCCGTTCTTACCAAGCAACAGGAGCGATCACAGACAACAAGTGGTACCTGTGAAAGATTGGAGCAGCGATTGCCTGGAGAACAAAAGTCTGCTCGTCGTAGGAATATGTGTAGTTCTGGGTAGGCTGCACTCAAGTCAAGGATTAGCACAATCAAACAATAAATGCAAAGCTGAATAATAGTGCTAAACACGTAACAAAGCTGCTGGTAACAAGTGCCACCCGCGATGGATCAAGGGAAGGCAACAAGGAAGTGGGCTGCAGAAACGGAAAATCTTCCGGGCCGCGTTACGCTGTGTAAACAGGCGTTTTTTGGCCTCGAAACCGAGCTCACCTGGCGCTACGCGGGGTGCCCTGTATAGGAAATTTCGTAAGCTTTCCGGGAAAAAAAAGAACGCTGAAATCGGAGATCCGAGCGAAAAGTTATGGCCGTTACAAAACGGGTGTTCGTAACGACACAAACCTGCCAAACGAAAAACCGAACTTTCCAAAAACGAACTGCGCTTTCCCTTTTTTTTAATTCTTTCCTTTGTCTTTCTTCTCAGAACTTTCTTTTTTTTTCTTTCCTTTCTTTTTTTTCCTTTTTTTTTCTTTCCTCAAACAGAAACACGAAACCGAGTAGGGTTCGGTTGGATTGGCGGCGCGTGGAGTGCGGCTTGGGAAAGGATAACGAAACCGAGTAGGGTTCGGTTGGAGGGGGTAACGGCGCTGGTGGTGATGATGATTGCGGCGGCGGTGGTGCTGGTGGCGAGGTAGGACAGCGGCGGCGGCGGCGGTGGTGGAGATGGGAAGCGGCGGAAGCACAAAGTGACCAGCAACAAATTAACGCGAAGCACACAAATTCAACAACGCAAATTATTGAAAGAAAGTGCAAGGCGAAGAAAGGTTTTGGGACAATGGTCTAACCTGAATTTTTTTTTTGGGTTTTGTGGACTGTAGGTAATGGAACAACACTCGATAAAAACTCACCGATCAACCTGGAAAGCTGATACCACTTGATAGAGCTGAAGTGCCCGATCTTTCGGTGAGTGGAGGATAATTTGATTTGGTGGAAGTCGACCCTCACGATCCGACTACGACGAGCGAACCCGAAGCGCCAATGCAATCGCTGAACCAACTCCCTGTGGTTACCGACCCTGTTGCAATCAAGATCAGAACTTCCTGTACGCAATCAAAGAACGAACAAGAAAAAGAAGGCGAGCAATCTTAATATCACTCGAAGGTGGAGTTCTGAATCACGAGGACAGCACGTATTTGTGCGGCCGTGAATGTAGCTAAAAGCTAGATGTAAAACAAAACTCGAGGATGCTAATGACGGCTATAGGGTTTAATAGCACGGCCACAAGGGAGTTGGGGTCGTGCTACAACCCTAGGACGCGTCCCTAATGGACCCAACTCGATACACGGCCCATTGGGCCAAAATAAGGTGGCGCAGCACCTTGGACAGAAAACAGTCCGACTCAAAATGACGATTGCGGCCGCCTCGGTGAAGATATGAAGGTGAGTCCGGATCCATCTGAAAGTAGACTTGATAAGCTTTCCATCAAGTACTTGATCGCCCAAAACGGAGTCCGGATGAAGTCGTGGCGGCCGTCACAAGTTGACGTTCGTGCGCAGTCCGAATCCAGCCACATATCCTTCATTCTTTAGCACCATGACGTAGTTCAACTCTCTTGCACGAGCCCGAGTGATCGGCCCTGAAGGTGGTGCTTGGGGTGAAGGTGCTGCTGGTGTAGATGTACTGGTGATGTCCTCATCAGGTAGTGATGATGATTGCGGCGGTGGAGGCGCTGGTGGCGAGGTAGGACGGCGGCGGCGGCGATGGTGGAGATGGAAAGCGGCGGAAGCACAAAGTGACCAGCAACAAATTAACGCGAAGCACACAAATTCAACAACGCAAATTATTGAAAGAAAGTGCAAGGCGAAGAAAGGTTTTGGGACAATGGTCTAACCTGAATTTTTTTTTGGTTTTGTGGACTGTAGGTAATGGAACAACACTCGATAAAAACTCACCGATCAACCTGGAAAGCTGATACCACTTGATAGAGCTGAAGTGCCCAATCTTTCGATGAGTGGAGGTAATTTCGATTTGTTGGAAGTCGACCCTCACGATCCGACTACGACGAGCGAACCCGAAGCGCCAATGCAATCGCTGAACCAACTCCATGTGGTTACCGACCTTGTTGAAGCAAGATCAGCCTGATCACGAAGATCAATTCCTGTACGCAATCGAAGAACGAACAAGAAAAAGAGGCGAGCAATCTTAATATCACTCGAAGGTGGAGTTCTGAATCACACGAGGACAGCATGTATTTGTGCGTGTTCGGTGTAGCTAAAGCTAGATGTAAAACAAAACTCAAGTCTGAAAATAAAAGAGGGGTCTATCTAAATAGGGTGCGCAGCCCCTAGGGTCGGCGTGGAGGGGGAACCCACGCCCAGGGGGGTGGGGACGCGCCCAAGGTGGGCCCACTAGTCAGGCGTGATCATCTCATACACACACATACACACCTTTGCTGTCCTAGGATTTGTTTTTGTGTTTGCGCTAATCATGTCAGGAGACGTCAACGGCATCGTGGCACGATTCGATGCGTGGTCCACGTCGGTCACGGTGTTGCACAAGGACTATGACAGTGACATGGAGCTAGACGATGCAGATCGCCACGGTTGTGCCCGCCGTGTGGTATGTCCTCCACACATTGACTCATTTGCTACGGTTAAATTTCATATACCCTCTTATAATGGCAAATATGATCCCGCTGCATATCTTGAATGGGAATTGGAGGTAGACCAAAAATTTTCATGCCATGATATTCCTGCAAATTCTCAAGTTAAAGCTGCTATTAGTGAATTTACTGATTTTGCTTTGATGTGGTGGCGTGATTATAAGGTAAAACATCCCACGTCTATTCCAACCACTTGGTCTCAATTAAAAGCTGCTATGCGGCATCGATTTGTACCTTCATATTATGCCCGAAATTTGCTTAAACAAATGCAGCGATTTCAGCAAGGCCAAAAATCTGTTGAGGAATATTACCCGGAACTACAAAAGGGTATGATCCGTTGTGGTTTATTTGAGACAGATACCGCTGCTATGGCACATTTTTGTGGTGGTTTGAACCGCGAAATTCAGGACACACTTGATTATATAAGTTATGCTGATATGACCACATTGTTTGAATATGCTTGGCGAGCAGAACGTGAAGTGCAGGGACGCCGCTCGACGAGATATACTAACTCTTTTGTAGGACGAAGCCCGGCATCCAGCGCAGATCCTGCTCTCCCTACGCCATCCACGCCTAGCACTACACTGCGCGAGAGGACGGCCACACCTACAGCGCCGTCGACCATAGGTGCTCCACTCACGGTTGGTGAGACTTCTTCTGATGTGCTGAATTTTTCCACAACCCATGCTATCATGGAGCAATTGTTAGTGGAACCATCTCTTGATTTATCTTTGATGCATGATGTGCTTGCTGTTTCTTGTGATAAAGATGAATCGTTTGATAATGCAGCAGTGTTACATTTTTTGGAACCAAATATTTCTGCTGCTCATAAACATGTTATGCATATTGCTAGTGCCAATGATGAGCTAAAACTGTTGTCTTCCTTACATACTTTGGGTTACATTAAATTTCATGATTTGTGTAATCTAGATTGTTTAGAAGAGAGACTTTTTAAATATGCTGATTTGCCATGCTTTTCTAGACATACATATCATATTAGTTGCAAATATAGCAACAAGGGAGCACATATGATACATCGAGTGTACATTTGTGCAAATCTGAATTATCTTTTCGTTGTGCAAAATTTTAATCCACTAGAGGGCATCAATACTACAAATATTCTTCCATATTCCTTTAGCTCTATTTTGGTGCACCAAGTTTACTCCCAAGAAGGGGAGCATTGCTGGTCACAAACTGTGCATGCTTTGTCTTTTGTTGGTACTAATCTTGTGCAAGATCATGTTGATAAACATTGTGTGTCGTCTGATCATGAAACCTACATGCTTGCTAAAATGTCTATGCGAGATGACACATTCGCCAATCAAAAACGTGGTGACAATCCTCCTCTCAATACTTTTGGTTTCCTTTGTTTTCGAAACCCCGTTCTCCTTTGTGTTATGCAGGATTGGTTTCACGTACAATTGACGCCGAGGACGGCTTTTCGTCAAGAAGGGGAGGATGATGAGGACATGACACACATGAAGAGTGTTAAACATACAAGGAAGGCATGGAGGACCAAAGAGGTTGATTGGGGACCAAGTCCAAGTTTTGCACCACGTTTTGCACCACGCTATCACGTCACTTTTGGCCTAAGGAAATAAAGAGATTGAATCCAAAACATTTTGGAAACGCTGGATTCGGACTGCAGGAGAGTACTGACTTTCAACGGCCGCCACGACTTCATCCGGACTCAGTTTGGGGCGTTCAAGTACTTGATGGAAAGATTATGAAGTCTACATTCATATGGATCCAGCCTTGTATCCATATCTATCATGAGGCGGCCGCAATCGTAAAATCATTTACCAAAGGTTTTTCTGTCCAGGTGCTGTGACACCTTATTTTGGCCCACGGGCCGTGTATCAAGTTGGGTCCATTAGGGACGCGTCCTAGGATTGGAGCACGACCCCAGCACCCCTTTGGTCGTCCTCCACCTATCATATACTCCCTAGCCACCGCCATGAAATCTTGGGTATTGTTTTACATCTAGCTTTAGCTACACCGAACACGCACAAACGCGTGTTGTCCTCGTGTGATTCAGAACCCCACCTTCGAGTGTGACTAAACACCGAGTCATGCTGGACATTTCTGAAAGGGTAGTTGAGATACACTCACCCTTGCTAGGCCACACAGATCTCTTACTGCCACACAAAGTCTACACGAGTTCCCACATCTTTTCCATGGCTGAAACTCGAGTAGAGGATATCCCAGTGCTTTGCGAGTTTCCCGATGTTTTTCCGGAGGACTTGCTAGGCATGCCCCCTGACAGAGACATTGAGTTTGTTATTGAACTTCAGCCAGGTACCGCTCCCATTTCCAAACGACCCTATAGGATGTCACCCATAGAGCTAGCTGAGCTTAAGAAACAGTTACATGAGTTACTTGAGAAAGGATTTATCCGACCTAGCACCTCACCTTGGGGATGTTCCGCTCTCTTCGCTAAGAAGAAGGATAAGAGCTTAAGATTGTGTGTGGATTATCGCCCTCTCAATGCGGTAACCATCAAGAACAAGTATCCCTTACCCCGCATTGACATTCTCTTTGATCAACTAGCTAGTGCAAAAGTCTTTTCTAAGATCGATCTTCGCTCTGGGTATCATCAAATCAAGATCCGACCTTGAAATATACTGAAAACCGCCTTCTCTACCAGATATGGTCTATACGAATATCTGGTCATGTCTTTTGGTCTCACGAATGCACCCGCCTATTTCATGTATCTCATGAATTCAGTCTTCATGCCCTATCTTGACAAGTTTGTTGTAGTCTTCATCGACGACATTCTCATCTACTCCAAGAATGAGAAAGAACATGCTGAGCACCTTCGCGTTGTTCTACAAACACTTAGAGATCACCAGCTTTATGCCAAGTTCTCTAAATGTGAATTCTAGCTCAGCAGCGTTAAGTTCCTTGGGCACACAATCACTGAGGATGGAATTTCAGTAGACCCCGAGAAAGTACAAGAGATCATGGATTGGAAAACTCCCGCTTCTGTTCACCAAATCCGTAGTTTCCTTGGTCTGGCAGGGTACTATCATCGTTTCAGTCCTGATTTCTCAAAGATGGCCAAACCTATGACGGAGCTACTGAAGAAAGGAGTCAAATTCGATTGGAATGAGAAATGTGAGGAAGCTTTCCACACCTTGAGAGAACTCCTTACTTCTGCACCCGTTCTGGCACAGCCTGATAATACAAAGTCGTATGACATCTACTGCGATGCTTCAGGCACTGGGTTAGGTTGTGTTCTCATGCAAGATAACCGAGTGATCGCTTATGCTTCTCGAGCACTTCGTCCACATGAGTTGAATTACCCTACCCATGATCTCGAGTTAGCGGCCGTGATTCATGCTCTAAAACTTTGGAGGCATCACCACATGGGAGCATAGTGTAAAGTGTACACCGATCACAAAAGTCTCAAGTATATCCTTACACAGTCAGATCTGAATATGAGGCAACGTAGATGGTTGGAATTGGTCAAGGACTATGACTTGGAAATACTTTATCATCCTGGGAAAGCCAACGTTGTAGCTGATGCTTTGAGTCAGAAAGCTCACTGTAATTGTCTATCCGCCGGAACCTATGGCCAGACCTTAGCTCTGAGATGAGAAAACTCAGTTTGGAGATAGTTCCTTCAGGCTCCGTAAATCACCTTTCTCTAGAACCTTCCTTGTATGACAAGATAGCTACCGCCCAATCTCAGGATAAATGCATTAAGATTATCAAAGAAAAATTGTCTGAAGGGGATGAGAAGTATCATTGTTTCAGATTGGATCAGAAAGAGGTACTATATTTCGGGGAACGTTTAGTAGTACCCAAGGACCCGGAGCTTCGAAAAGAAATTTTAGATGAGGCTCACCTCTCTAAATTATCTATTCACCCTGGTAGTAACAAGATGTATCAGGATTTACGGCAAAATTTTTGGTGGACCCGAATGAAGAGAGAAATTGCCACGTATGTTTCTGAATGTGACACGTGCTAGAGAATCAAGGCTAGTCACCTCAAGGTAGCCGAAACGCTACAACCCCTTCCAATACCCTCTTGGAAATGGGATGACATAAGTATGGATTTCATCTCGGGATTACCCCTCACTTCCCAGAAACATGATTCGATATGGGTTACAGTTGACTGACTCACCAAAACCGCTCATTTTATTCCGGTTAGAACCACTTTCCGTGCCGATCAATATGCAGACATCTATCTGGAAACCATCATCCGTCTACACGGTGTACCCATGTCTATTATATCAGACAGAGGCCCACAGTTTATGGCTCACTTTTGGGAACGGCTACATGAATCTTTAGGAACCAAGTTAATCTGCAGTTCTGCATACCACCCGCAAACAGACGACCAAACCGAAAGGGTTAATCAGATAGTTGAAGATATGCTGAGGGCTTGTGTGATACACTTCGACAAGAATTAGGACAAATGTTTGCCGCTCGCCGAGTTTTCTTATAACAACAGCTACCAAGCTAGTTTAAAGATGGCCCCTTTTGAAGCGCTGATGAGGACATGAAATACATGAAGAGTGTTAAACACACATGGAAGGCATGCAGGACCAAAGAGGTCGATTGGGTGATAGAGCTGGAGTGCCCGATCTTTCGGTGAGTGGAGGATAATTTTGATTTGGTGGAAGTCGACCCTCACGATCCGACTACGACGAGCGAACCCGAAGCGCCAATGCAATCGCTGAACCAACTCCCTGTGGTTACCGACCCTGTTGCAATCAAGATCAGAACTTCCTGTACGCAATCAAAGAACGAACAAGAAAAAGAAGGCGAGCAATCTTAATATCACTCGAAGGTGGGGTTCTGAATCACACGAGGACAGCACGTGTTTGTGCGTGTTCGGTGTAGCTAAAGCTAGATGTAAAACAAAACCCAAGTGTTCTTGGCGGCGGCTAGGGGGTATATGATAGGGGGAGGACGTCCACAGGGGTGCTGGGGTCGTGCTCCAACCCTAGGACGCGTCCCTAATGGACCCAACTTGATACACGGCCCGTGGGCCAAAATAAGGTGTCGCAGCACATGGACAGAAAAACCTTCGGTCAATGATTTGACGATTGCGGCCGCCTCGGGAGAGATATGGACATGAGTCCGGATCCATATGAAAGTAGACTTCATAAGCTTTCCATCAAGTACTTGAACGCCCAAAACGGAGTCCGGATGAAGTCGTGGCGGCCGTTGAAAGTCAGGACTTTCCTGCAGTCCGAATCCAGCGTTTCCAAAACGTGTTGGATTCAATCTCTTTATTTCCTTAGACCAAAAGTGACGTGATAGCCTGGTGTAAAACGTGGGAATACTTTGACTTGGTCCCCAATCGACCTCTTTGGTCCTCCATGCCTTCCATGTGTGTTTAACACTCTTCATGTATTTCATGTCCTCATCATCCTCCCCTTCTTGACGAAAAGCCGTCCTCGGCGTCAATTGTACTTGAAACCGATCCTGCACAACGCAAAGGAGAACGGGGTTGCGAAAACAAAAGAAACCAAATGTATTGGGAGGAGGAGGGTCACCATGCTTCGAATTGTCAAATGTGTCATCTCGCATAGACATTTCAGCAGGAATGTAGACTTCTGGATCGGACGACACAATATGGTTGTCAACATGATCCTGCACAAGATTAGTACCAACAAAAGACAAAGCAGGCATAGGTAGCAACCAGCAAAACTCCCCTTCTTTGGATTGAACATGTTTCTTTAAAACAAAGCTAGAGAAATTGGATGTGACATGACTATCTTTAGTGCAGCTCTCTAACTTATCACATTGTTGTCCAACCAGATTTGAACAAATATAAACTCGATGCACCATATATTCTCCATTGTGATTATATTTGCCAATGAAGTGATATGTGTTCCTAGATAAGCATGGCAATTTGAGATATGCAAGAAATCTCTCCTCCAAACAATTTAGATTACATAGAACAGCAAAGTCAATATAACCTAAAGTATTTAAAGAAGATAGCAATTTTTGTTCATCATTTGCACAAGTAATTGGAACAAACATTTGATTTTCAGCATAATTATATGGCTCCAAAGCATGTGTATCATCATGATTAAGTAACTGTGGCAGAGGAATAAAAGAATCACTATCACACAACTCTTCTTCATCACAAGGTACATCAAGCAAATGATCTTGTGACAAAGGCAAAAGTAGTAAGGGTTCTACCGATAGTTGCTCTATGTTATCATGTTTAATTTCAGCACAAGGGTGTGATTTTAAAACATGTACAACAGAAGCATTGTCACACAAATCATCTTTATCACAAGGAACAATAAGCACATCATCATGTGACAAAGGTTCATCAAGAGATGGTTCCACTAATAATTGCTCTATGATAGCATGAGGTGTGAAAAAATTCAGCACAGTAGAAGTGGTCTCACCTTCCGTGAGTGGAGCACCTGTCGTCGACGGCGCTGTTGTGGCCGTCCTCTCGCGCGGTGTAGTGCTAGACGTGGATGGCGTATGGAGAGCAGGATCTGCGCTGGATGCCGGGCTTCGTCCTGCAAAAAAGTTAGTATATGTCGTCGAGCGGCGTCCCTGCACTTCACGTTCAGCTTTGCAAGCATATTCAAACAATGTGGTCATATCAGCATAAGTATTAGAATCAAGTATGTCCTGAATGTCGCGGTTCAAACCACTGCGAAAACGTGCCATAGCTGCGGCATCTCTCTCAAACAAACCACAATGAATCATACCTTTTTGTAGCTCCTGGTAATAGTCCTCAACAGATTGTTGACCTTGCTGAAATTGCTGCATTTGTTTAAGCAAATCTCGGGCATAATATGAAGGTACAAAGCGATGTCGCATAGCAGTTTTTAATTGAGCCCAAGTGGTTGGAATAGCAGTGGGATGTCGTTGTTTATAATCACGCCACCACATTAAAGCAAAAAGTGTAAATGCACTAATAGCAGCTTTAACTTGTGCGCTAGCAGGAATATCATGGCATGAAAAATTCTGTTCAACCTCTAATTCCCAATCAAGATATGCAGCAGGATCATATTTGCCATTATAAGAGGGTATATTAAATTGAATCGTAGCAAATGAGTCAATGTGTGGAGGACATACCACACGGCGGGCACAACCGTGGCGATCTCCATCGTCTAGCTCCATGTCACTGTCATAGTCCTTGTGCAACGCCGTGACCGACGTGGACCACGCATCGAATCGTGTCCACGATGCCGTTGACGTCTCCTGACATGATTAGCGCAAACACAAAAACAAAATCCTAGGACAGCAAATGTGTGTATGTGTGTGTATGAGATGCTCACAAAGATGCTGCGATCAAATTCTTATCCGTTCTTACCAAGCAACAGGGGTGACCTGCAAGCAACAAGTAGCACCTGCGAGAGATTGGAGCAGCGATTGCCTGGAGAAACAAAGTCTGCTCGTCGTAGGAATATGTGTAGTTCTGGGTAGGCTGCACTCAAGTCAAGGATTAGCACAATCAAACAATAATGCAAAGCTGAATTATAGTGCTAAACACGTAACAAAGCTGCTGGAAACAAGTGCCACGCGCTATGGATCGACCAAAGGTAACAAGGAAGTGGGATGCAGAAACGGAAAATCTCCCAGACCGCGTTACACTGTGTAAACGACGTTTTTTGGCCTCAAAACTGACCGCACCTGGCACTGAAATTTCGTAAGGTTTCCGGAAAAAAAAAGAACGCTGAAATCGGAGATCCGAGCGAAAAGTTATGGCCGTTTTCGTGAAGGTGTTCGAAACTGCCAAAAAGAAACTTCCAAACGAAAACCGAACTGCTGATTCCTTTTTTTATTCTTTCCTTTTTCTTTCTTTTCAAAACTTTCCTTTTTTTTCTTTTTTTTCTTTCCTTTTTTTTCTTTCCTTTTCTTTTCTATCTCTTTCCAAACTGTGAACGCGAGGCGGCCGAACCGAGTAGGACTCGGATGAGCGGCGTGGGTTGTAGTGTTTGTGGTGAAGATGTAGAGCGGCGGCGGCGGCGTGTGGTGGTGGCAGCGGCGGCGGGTGGTGGTGGCGGCGGCGGCGGAAACACAAAGTAACCAGCAACAATTGAACGCGAAGCACACAAATTCAACAACGCAAATTATTGAAAGAAAGTGCAAGGCGAAGAATGGTGTTGGGACAATGATCTAACCTGAATTTTTTTTTGGTTTTTGTGGACTGTAGGTAATGGAACAACACTCGATAAAACTCACCGATCAACCTGGACTTTTGATACCACTTGATAGAGCTGGAGTGCCCGATCTTTCGGTGAGTGGAGGATAATTTTGATTTGGTGGAAGTCGACCCTCACGATCCGACTACGACGAGCGAACCCGAAGCGCCAATGCAATCGCTGAACCAACTCCCTGTGGTTACCGACCCTGTTGCAATCAAGATCAGAACTTCCTGTACGCAATCAAAGAACGAACAAGAAAAAGAAGGCGAGCAATCTTAATATCACTCGAAGGTGGGGTTCTGAATCACACGAGGACAGCACGTGTTTGTGCGTGTTCGGTGTAGCTAAAGCTAGATGTAAAACAAAACCCAAGTGTTCTTAGCGGCGGCTAGGGGGTATATGATAGGGGGAGGACGTCCACAGGGGTGCTGGGGTCGTGCTCCAACCCTAGGACGCGTCCCTAATGGACCCAACTTGATACACGGCCCGTGGGCCAAAATAAGGTGTCGCAGCACATGGACAGAAAAACCTTCGGTCAATGATTTGACGATTGCGGCCGCCTCGGGAGAGATATGGACATGAGTCCGGATCCATATGAAAGTAGACTTCATAAGCTTTCCATCAAGTACTTGAACGCCCAAAACGGAGTCCGGATGAAGTCGTGGCGGCCGTTGAAAGTCAGGACTTTCCTGCAGTCCGAATCCAGCGTTTCCAAAACGTGTTGGATTCAATCTCTTTATTTCCTTAGACCAAAAGTGACGTGATAGCCTGGTGTAAAACGTGGGAATACTTTGACTTGGTCCCCAATCGACCTCTTTGGTCCTCCATGCCTTCCATGTGTGTTTAACACTCTTCATGTATTTCATGTCCTCATCATTGGGGACCAAGTCAAAGTATTCCCACGTTTTACACAAGGCTATCACGTCACTTTTGGTCTAAGGAAATAAAGAGATTGAATCCAACACGTTTTGGAAACGCTGGATTCGGACTGCAGGAAAGTCCTGACTTTCAACAGCCGCCACGACTTCATCCGGACTTCGTTTGGGGCGTTCAAGTACTTGATGGAAAGCTTATGAAGTATACTTTCATATGGATCTGGACACATGTCCATATCTGTCCCTAGGCGGCCGCAATCGTCAAATCATTGACCGAAGGTTTTTCTGTCCAGGTGCATGCGACACCTTATTTTGGCCCACGGGCTGTGTATCTAGTTGGGTCCATTAGGGACGCGTCCTAGGGTTGGAGCACGACCCCAGCACCCCTGTGGACGTCCTCCCCCTATCATATACCTCCTAGCCGCCGCCAAGAACACTTGAGTTTTGTTTTACATCTAGCTTTAGCTACACCGAACACGCACAAATACGTGCTGTCCTCGTGTGATTCAGAACTCCACCTTCGAGTGATATTAAGATTGCTCGCCTTCTTTTTCTTGTTCGTTCTTTGATTGCGTACAGGAAGTTCTGATCTTGATTGCAACAGGGTCGGTAACCACAGGGAGTTGGTTCAGCGATTGCATTGGCGCTTCGGGTTCGCTCGTCGTAGTCGGATCGTGAGGGTCGACTTCCACCAAATCAAAATTATCCTCCACTCACCGAAAGATCGGGCACTTCAGCTCTATGAAGCGCTATATGGTAGGAGATGTCCAACTCCATTAAGTTGGTTGTAGTCGGGTGAGAGACAGATCCTTGGAACCGACCTAGTAACTGAGGCTGAAGAGAAAGTGAAAGTAATTCAGGCTAACCTTAAGGCCGCTCAATCCAGGTAGAAAAGTTATTTTGACAAGAGGAAGAAACCCCTACAATTCAAGGTAGGAGATCGCGTTTACCTACGTGTCTCGCCAACCAAAGTAGTAAAAAGATTCGGAGTAAAGGGCAAGTTGGCGCCACGCTACATTGGACCCTATGAGATCACAGAAGTTTGTGGAACCGTAGCTTATTGAGTGCAGCTCCCCGAGAGACTCTCAGCTGTCCACAATGTTTTTCACGTATCCCAACTCAAGAAATGTGTTCGAGTTCCGGAAGTTGAGATTGTTGACCAAGACATAGCCTGGGTAGAGCCAGACCTGGCTTTAGTAGAACACCCTCTCCAGATTCTCGACCGCAAAGAAAGGGGAACAATACCGAAGATTATTAAGATGTACAAGATACAGTGGAATCATCACACAGAGGAGGAAGCCACATGGGAAACGGAGAGTTATCTAAACGCCAAGTTTCCGGGTTCTCTTCTGCTACATGATCGTAAGCACTCTTGCACTACACTAGTTTTTTCTACACTTGAATCTCGGGTCGAGATTCTGTTTAAGGGGGTAGGCTGTGACAATCTAGGTGTTTAATTAACTTAACCACCTGCTAAACCTTGTGTCTTAGCCAAATTAAGGTGTAACTAAGCCTCACCTAGATTTTCACTTAAGAAAAGCCCACCCAAAACCCTTTGCACCTCGGTGAACTTTGGACCTTTCTCGGTTGGCATGGCTTGAATTCAAATTTTCACTTAAGAACTTGAAAATCGACCACTACAAAAGTTGTTCAGTTTTTAATGAGACACATTTTTGTCAATTGGCCCATTTCAAGATTTTGAGTGGATGACACCTTAAATCTCAGTAAAAGTCAGTCAAACCCAGAAGTTCACAGTCGGCTGACACTCGAGTTCAAGCATTTTTTCCCTAAATTTTCCCTTCGATCTACCCACTTTTCCTATGGTCACCCTTTACAAAACTTGCAGCTGGTAGTCTGGGACACGACTTTGCTTTTTGGAGATTTTGAAGTTCAGTTCAAAATTTCGGAGGAAATCGTGTTTGAATAGACGCCTGACATGTGTTCGATGGAATGCCGGAGCTCTCGGGCGCCCGCGCGTTCCAGCCGACCGCGCTCGGAGGCCGGCTCTACACCACACAAGAGGACGGTCACACCTACAGCGCCGTTGACCACAGGTGCTCCACTCACGGATGGTGAGACCACTTTTACTGTGCTGAATTTTTCCACACCTCATGCTATCATAAAGAAATTGTTAGTGGAACCATCTCTTGACGAATCTTTATCACATGATGATGTGCTTGTTGTTACCTATGATAAAGACGATTTGTGTGATAATGCTTCTGCTGTACACGTTTTAAAATCACACCCTTGTGCTGAAATTCAACATGATAACATAGAGCAACTATCGGAAGAACCCTTAGTAATTTTTCCTTTGTCACAAGATCATTTGCTTGCTGTTCCTTGTGATAGAGAAGAGTTGTGTGATAGTGATTCTTTTATTCTTCTATCACAATTAATTCATAGTGATGATACAGATGCTTTGGAGCCATATAATTATGCTGAATATAAAATGTTTGTTCCAATTACTTGTGCAAATGATGAACACAAATTGCTATCTTCTTTAAATACTTTAGGTTATATTGATTTTGCTGTTTTGTGTAATCTAAATTGCTTGGAGGAGAGATTTCTTACATATCCTGAATTGTCATGCTTATCTAGGAATACATATCATTTTGTTGGCAAATATAATCATAAAGGAGAATATATGGTGCATCGAGTTTATATTTGTTCAAATCTGAACTCTTCTTTGGTTGGACAACAATGTGATAACTTAGAGGGCTGCAATAACAATAATCATGTCACATCCAATTTCTCTAGCTTTGTTTTGAAGAAATATGTTCAATCCAAAAAAGGGGAGCCTTGTTGGCTGCTACCTATGGCTGCTTTGTCTTTTGTTGGTACTAATCTTGTGCAGGATCATGTTGACAACCATAGTGTGTCGTCCGATCCAGAAGTCTACATTCTTGCTGAAATGTCTATGTGAGATGACACATTTGACAATTAGAAGCATGGTGACACTCCTCCTCTCAATACATTTGGTTTCTTTTGTTTTCGCAACCCCGTTCTCCTTTGCGTTGTGCAGCATCGGTTTCAAGTACAATTGAGGCCGAGGACGGCTTTTCGTCAAGAAGGGGAGGATGATGAGGACATGACACACATGAAGAGTGTTAAACACACATGGAAGGCATGGAGGACCAAAGAGGTTGATTGGGGACCAAGTTCAAGTGTTCCCACGTTTTTCACCATGCTATCACGTCACTTTTGGCCTAAGCAAATAAAGAGATTGAATCCAACACGTTTTGGAAATGCTAGATTCGGACTGCAGGAAAGTCCTGACTTTCGACGGCCGCCACGACTTCATCCGTACTCCGTTTGGCGCGTTCAAGTAATCCATATCTATCCTGAGTTGGCTGCAATTGTCAAATCATTGATCGAAGGTTTTTCTGTCCAGGTTGCTGCGCCACCTTATTTTGGCCCACAGGCCGTGTATCAAGTTGGGTCCATTAGGGACGCGTCCTAGGGTTGGAGCATGAACCCAGCACCCCTGTGGACGTCCTCCCCCTATCATATACCCCATAGCTGTCGCCAAGAACACTTGGATTTTGTTTTACATCTAGCTTTAGCTACAACGAACACTCACAAACACGTGTTGTCCTCGTGTGATTCAGAACCCCACCTTCGAGTGATATTAAGATTGCTCGCCTTCTTTTTCTTGTTCGTTCTTTGATTGTGCACAGGAAGTTGCTGATCTTGCTTGCAACAGGTTCTGTAACCCAGGGAGTTGGTTCAGCGATTGCATTGGCGCTGCAGGTTCGCTCGTCGTAGTCGGATCGTGAGGGTTGACTTCCACCAAATGGAAATTATCTCCACTCACCGAAAGATCGGGCACTTCAGCTCTATCACTGTCGCCATCTATTCTTGAGCAGATCAACTCGTAGCTTCCTTGAAGGTGGCGCCTCCGAAGAAATCGACTGGGGATTCCGCTTCTTCCAAGCGCAAGGGGGAAAATCTCGACTCGAGTCGCCCGAAGGTGCAGAAGAGCGAGGATAGATCTGTTGGAGTTTCGGCGGCTTCCGAGGCCCATCCGGAGGGCCTTGTTCAGAGAGGCCTTCTAGGATCAAGAGCGGTTGTCGGCTGGGAAGCGCCACGGGCGGATGACCTCTTCCTTGCAAATCTTGAGGGCAAGGTTATTTCTTTTTCTCTCTTTGCTGAGTGAGGAGTTGGCTTTCCGGTCTGTGATTTCTTTCGCAAGATCCTAGACTATTTTGACCTGGAGTTGCAGAATTTGAATCCTAATGGGATTTTTCACATACCCAACTTTGTCCACTTCTGTGAGGTGTTCTTAGGGTTAGGCCCCACTTTGAGCTTTTTAGGGATATCTTCCACTTCAAGCCTTATCCTTCTAGAGATTCGACTTGGCGAGTTGGTGGAGCCGGATTCCAGCTGTGGCAAGGCGCCAAGGCAAATTATTTTGATTATGATCAAAAGGACAACAATGCTGGTTGGCAGGAGCATTGGTGGTATGTTCCCATTGAGACGAGTGGTCTGCCTCAGTGCACGGGCAAGATCCCCGTCAAGAATAGCCGCTGGAACAAGCCTACTAGTGAGGAAGATCATCCTCACTTCAAGGAGTTGTATGAGCAGATCTCGGAGCTGAAGGAAGCTGTAGTGATGGCTAGTTCTGTCGCGTACAGCTGGATTGAGCGGCGAGTGCAGCCGCTGGCTCACAAGGAAAAATGGGGCTTCGAGTACAAAGGAGTGGATGATCCCTCCCGTATGAGTCCCGAGGTCTTGTATGAGGAGGAGGTGATGCTACACGTGTAGTCTATGCTTCCAAGGGTTACTGAGAAACCCTTTGTTCCTCAGCTCTTTGAAGATGGGCATCCTCCCAAGCCGATAATTTTTACTATATCTCCTTTGTCGCGTGTTTTCCTAGCCTTGCTTGATCTCCCGTTTTTGTTCTCTCAGGAGGATGTGGAGAAGTTCTATTCCTGGCCCTCAGTGCCAGATGCTTTCGAGCAGAGCTCTATTGAGTTGCCTGCTATTCCGCCCATGCCCAAGCATCGCCGGAGGAGTCTGTCCAGGGCAAAGAAGGTCGTTCCAAGTGCGTGCTTCCTTAGCGACGGACCCAAGGTTCTGCTCTTCTTCGAATTGTTTTCGCCTTGACTACTTTTCCTTTATTTTCGACTGCTTCTATCTCTGAGTGCTTCTAGCTCTGATTGATTTGATTGTTGTCTGACTTGAGCTTTTTGCTTCCTAGTGTCGTTGAAGGTGGAGTGGATGTGGGAGCCCCCGGGAGTGGTTCTGACACGGAGTCAAACCTGCTCCCGGCAGTTCTTGTTGGAAAAGAAGTCGTGGTTGACCCGTCAGCCGCGACTTCCTCTGGTTCTGCGAGGCCGGGTGCCAAGAAGGCGAAGCCCTTGGTATTGGCCCACCGAAATTTGCGAGCAACTCTTTCATGAGGTATTTTCCTTTCCTCTTGGAATAGCTGTCTGCTTCTGCTTTTTATCTGACGAGTTGTTTTCTTTCTTATATCAGGAAGATAGAAATGAGTGCTCGTCAAGAAAGTGTCCCACCACTAGAGAGGACCATTGCGATTCCTCCTTTTACGGAGGTTGTCAAGGAGCCGGAGATACTTGTGGGAGAGGAGTTGCTTTCATCGTCGTTAGATGTGGGCGTGATCTCTCCTTCTGAGGCGACTCGTGATGAGGAGCCCGCGAGTGGGGATCATCCTGAAACGACATTGCTTGCAGCTGCTCCTGAGGTTTTCTTCCTTCTCTTTTGTTTGCTAACCCTTTTTGGTAGTTCTATCTTCGTGACTTTGTCAATTTTTGTAGCCTGAGGGGCGAGTTTTTGATGTTGCCTTGCTTGGGACGTCTACTGGTCTGTCATCGGCGTCGATTCCTCTGACGCGGCCATCAGGTGCCGGTGATAGTTTGAGTGGTTTGGTCGGCGGCTTCAAGGTTCCAGTGTGATATCTTGAGGATCCTCTGCTCGAAAAGGAGCGGCTGGAGTTGGCACTTGTGAAGGGTAACTCAATGTTGGAGTATGCCCATGAGTGCATCAGCTATCTGAAGGTACTCTTTCTTTTGAGCTTTGATCCTCTTTTTTCTTTTAAGGCTTGTTGATTTACTCTGTTTTTTTTTAGGATGTTGCCTCAGGTTCTCAGGAGAAATCAGATCTTCTGAGGAAAGCTGAGATTGAATTGGAGAAAAGCACTCTCAAAAGTTGTAGCTTTTGAAGAAGATCAACTCCATCAATGTTGACAAACTGAGCGACTTTCAAGCTTTTGCATCGGAGCGAGAGAAACTCGAGCACGAGCTCGTCAAGCTTCAAGCTAGAACTACAACTCTGAATGCTTCCAAAGCCAGTGAGTTCCCTTGCCTTTGCCTCCTTCTTTTAGACTGCTTTTTGGTGGTATCCAGACTTTGACCTTTGTCTTTTACTACTCTTTTAGCTCTGTCTAAACGAGTTGAGGTGCTTGAGAGGGACAACACCCATATGAAGTCTCTTGTCTATGCGGCGAACGAGAAGCTGGAGCAGTTCGATGCTCTTCAAGCTAAGCATGATCAGCTCAGTCTGACTTATCTTGATAGGCTTAGTGAGTGCGGCATTCTCCAGACAAAGCTCAATGATGCTAATGCGGATGCGATGCAGAGTCTTTCCATGTTGAAAGATCTTACCTAGAAGTATCAGGACTTGGAGAAGGCCGCAAAGCTTGTTGCTAACTCTATTGATCAGGAACCTCCTGGAGAGAATCCTCGGTCTCTTATCGAGTGGTTGGAGGAGGTTCCTTCAAAGTTCGCTGCTTATGTGCGGGAGACTTGCTGCTTCCTTTCAAATCAGATGCTCGCCATTCTGCGGTCTCTGCATCCTGACGCTAGTCTAGAAGCTGTCCCTGGAGGCAAGGCAAAGGATTGCTCTGAAGATGAGTTCAAACAGCTTTTGAGGGAGACCAAGTCATTGGCAGAGGAGAAGCTTCAGCTTTTTGAGGATGACGATGAAGAGTAGTCTTCCTACTGTTTGACATATGTAAAGCTGAAACTTGTAGTCTTTTGTTGAAAACAATGTAGATAGCTCTCGATATCATTTCTTTGTTTTCATTTGTGGCTTGTGCTTTTATTTAAGCAGTTTTAGTCTATTTCGAGTTGTGTTTCTCACTTGGGCTTTTTCTTTTCTTGAAAGAAAGCACTCGAAAACCTCGTTTTTCTACTCGAGAACTCGTAGCATGACTTTCTTTCGTAGACTCCTTGGTAGTTTTTGGATAGGCCAAGCCTGTTTAGAGGTTTTACTTTCTCTTGGACCTGTTTTCTTGAAACAAGTTCTTGAAGGTTCCAAATTTGTGGTGCTGCCGTAAGGCTAGCGTACCTCCTCGAAGAACTTCTCGCTTGAACTAGTTCATACTTGTGAAAACATACTCGAAAGCCTCGGATACATTTTTGTAAACATCTTGTGTTTACGTGGAAGGCCAAGTCTTTTTTCGAGTTTTTGTGTTTTTCGCTTGGGCATTTCTTTTCTTGAAAGAAGCACTAGAAAACCTCGAACTATGTTTTCAGGATTAGTTCTTCCGCTTGAACTTGCTTTCTTGAAGACAAGTACTCGAAGATCCTGAAAACAGCTGATGCTTTGTCTCGAGGGACTTTAGCATAGTTTGATAGGAACTTCTCGCTTGATCTTGCCCCAAACTTGTGCTGCAAGAACTCGGAAGTTTCTTGGATGTGCTATCCATGATTTTTGTCTTGGACTGAGGTGCCAGATGAGAATATTGTTTTGTCCTAAATATATAATATTTAAAAGATATCTCATCTGTCCTTTTAAGCGTAAAAACGATGTAGGTGCTTATATTCCAAGAATTCGGCTCTTCAATTCCTTCTTGTGTTTGGAGTCTATATGACCCTGGGCCTGTAACCTTTGATATGATGAACGGTCCTTCCCATCTAGACACCAGCTTGTGTAGCTCTGCAGTCTTTTGGATGCATCGTAGGACTAGGTCACCGATGTTAAAGGCTCTTTGTTGGACGTTTCTGTCGTGATAGCGACGTACTCCTTGAGTGTAGCGAGCTGACCGGAGAAGAGCTGCACAACGTTCTTCCTCGACTAGATCTATTTCTAGTTGTCTTGTTGTGTCTACCGATCTTTGTATGCCTCTACTCGAGAAGAATTGAACATGATATCCCCAGGCAAGATTGCTTCTAATCGTAGGCCAAGTAGTACGGGGTTTGGCCGGTGGGCTTGCAAGGTTGAGTTCTTAGCCCCCAGACTACATGAGGTAGTTCATAGATCCATTTTCCTCCATACATTTTATTGTACTCGAATAGTCTCTTCTTGAGTCCATCTAGGATCAGCCCATTGGCACGCTCAACCTGGCCGTTGGCTTTTGGGTGCGCCACTGATGCTTGTTTGACTTCAATCCCGCTTCTGTCGCAGAAATCAAAGAATTCATAGCTATTGAAGTTGGATCCTAGATTTGTAATGATGCTGTGAGGCATGCCAAATCTGTGCATTTTTTCGACGATGAAATCGACTGCTTTTCCGCCTGTGATGGTGGTGATAGCTTTCAGAGCGGTTGTTAGTTTGCCCACCATATCTAGCCCCAGCAAGCAAAAGGCCGTGAAGGGGGTATTGCAATGAGGTTGTGAGTAGGAACGTGTTGTTGTCTTCCCAAGAATTGGCAACCTTTGCATTTGCGGACTAAGTCTTATGTGTCTGCTAGAGCTATTGGCCAATAGAAAGCCGCTCTGAAAGCTTTTCCAACCAGGGTTGTTGATGCAGCGTGATCCCTGCAAACTCATGAGTGTATTTCTTCTAGGATTTCTCTTCCTTCTTATCTGCTGACACACTTCATTGCTACTCCAGAATATAATCCTCGTCGGTATAGTTCATCTCCAATTAGTAAGTAATTCTTGGATCTTCGGACGAGTTGTTCTGATTGAGTTTTGTAAGATGGGACCGTCTTGTTTTTTATGTACTCGATGAAAGGTGTCCGCCAATCTTCTTCTATGATCAGAACCATTCGATCTGAACTATGTTCAGGGTTTTTACCTGTTGTCTTTTGGTCTATGGTTCTTTTGTAGAGTTCTTGGACGAATACCCCAGCGGGTACTTGCGCTCGAGTAGACCCAAGCTTGGATAATACGTCGGCGGCGACATTGTCATCCCGTGCTACCCAATGGTACTCGAGTCCGCTGAATTTGTTCTCTAATTTATGCACTTCTGCACAATATGCATCCATATTTTCTTTGTTACGATCCCACTCTCTGTTGACTTGGTTGATCACCACCGAGGAGTCACCGTAGACTAGTAGACGCTTGATTCCGAGTGATATCGCGAGGCGTAGACCATGTAGCAGTGCTTCGCATTCTGCCTTGTTGTTTGATACCTCTCAGAAAACCTGTAGGACTTACTTGAGTTGTTCGCCCTTTGGTGATATGAACAAGACGCCCGCGCCGTCTCCTTCGAGCTTGAGGGATCCATCGAAGTACATGATCCAATGCTCGGGATTGCCAGCTGGTGTCGGAGCTTGATTTTCATACCACTCTGCCATGAAGTCGACTAGTGCTTGAGATTTAATGCTTTCTTTGCCTTGAACTCGATGTTGAGTGCTCCTAGTTTCACTGCCCATTTAGAAATCCTGCCGGTGGAATCTGGATTGTGTAGAATTTCTCCGAGCGCATAATCCATTATAACCAAGATTTTGTGTGTGTCGAAGTAGTGTCGTAGCTTCCTTGATGTAATGAGCAAGGCGTAGAGTAGTTTTTGTATTGCAGGATATCGAGCTTTGGACTCCGAGAGTACTTCACTGACAAAGTACACCGTCCTCTGCACGGGAAATGCATGATGGTCCTCAGGTCTTTCCACGACTAGTGCTGTGCTCACTACGTTTCTAGTAGCTGAGATGTATAAGAGTAAAGTTTCTTCTTCTTGGGGGGTCGTTATGATCGGTGGAGCTTGTAGTTATTTCTTCAGATCTTGGAGTGTTGCATCTGCTACTTCTGTCCACCGGAATCCTTCTTGTTTCTTCAGTACTTTGAAGAAGGGTAGCCCTCGCTCCCCAAGCCGAGAGATGAATCTATTCAGGGCTGCCATACATCCTGTAAGCTTTTGGACGTCTTTGACTCTACTGGGTGCTTTCATGCTTGTGATGGCGTTGATCTTCTCTAAGTTTGCTTCAATTCCTCGATAAGTTACGATGAAACCGAGTAGTTTTCCTGATGGGACGGCAAATACACATATGGTAGGATCAAGTCTCCGTCTATACTTTTGAAGTGAATTGAAGGTTTCTTCAAGATCTGCGATGAAATTGTCTGGATTTCTTGTCATAACGATTACATCATCCACATAGGCCTCGATGTTGCGATGTAATTGGTCTTTAAAGCATAGTTGGATGACTCGTTGATAAGTTGCGCCAGCATTTTTTAGCCCAAAGAAAATGGTAGTGTAGGCATATGCTCCATACAGAGTGATAAAAGCAGTCTTAATTTGATCTTCTTCCTTCAGAGCGACCTGATGGTATCCAGAGTAGTAGTCTAGGAAGCATAGTAAGACTGAGCCCGCTGTTGAGTCAACAACTTGGTCGATTCTTGGAAGTCCGAATGGATCCTTGGGGCAATACTTGTTTAAATCTGTGTAGTCGACGCACATCCTCCGCTCGTTGTCCTTTTTGTGGACTAAGACTGGATTGGCTAACCACTCGGGGTGGAAGACTTCTTTTATGAAGCTGGCTGCAAGTAGTTTTGCAATCTCGAGCTTGATAGCCTCTCTCTTATCTTGGACGAATCGCTGTAGTCGCTGTTTCTTTGGTGTGGCTATTAGAACCACATCCACATTTAAGGTATGCTCGATCAGTTCCTTTGGCACCCCTGGCATATCTGCTGGTTGTCAAGCAAAAATGTCTTGGTTAGCCTGAAGGAAACTGACGAGCGCGCTTTCCTATTTGGGATCCAATCTTGCTCCTATCGTAGTTGTCTTGGATTTTTCTCCTTCCTGCAACTCGATTTGCTTGGTTTTGACCTCCTTGGGCGTTGACACCTTTAAAGGGCCAGGCTTCTGTGTTGGAATATCCAGGCTGGTCTTTTTAGCTTTTGTGCTACTACAAATACTTCAGCCATTGAACTGGGAACTTGAGTAGTTGATGCGAGTTTGACTGCTTCCCTGTCGCAATCGTATGACCTCCTGAAATCTCCTCGAAGTGATAAAACACCATGTGGTCCAGGCATCTTGAGAATGAGGTACACGTAATGAGGTACTGCCATGAATTTTGCCATGGCCGGTCGTCCCTGGATTGCATGGTAGGATGTCTCGAAGTCTGCCACTTCAAAGGTTATAAATTCCGTCCTGTAGTTCTCACGAGTCCCGAAGGTGACTGGCAAAACTATTTGTCCAGTGAGTAAGGCCGCGTTGCCAGGGACTATTCTGTAGAAAGGAGATTTGGTGGGAGTGAGCATGTTTAAGATGTCTAACCCCATCTTCTTTACGGTGTTTGCGAACAGGACGTTGAGACCAGCTCCGCCGTCGATGAGTATTTTAGTTAGCTTGGAACCAGCTACTGTTGCGTCTAGTATGAGTGGCAATCATCCCGCGTCAGCATAGCTTGTCCATTGGTCTTCTCTTGTGAAAGAAATCAGGGTCTCTGAGAACTTTAGGTATCGTGGGACAACAGGTTCAACTGACATGATCTCCCCAAGTGTGAGTTTATGTACTCGTTTTGATGGGAAACCGTGTTCCCCACCCATGATAACCATGACAGTCTTGTCTGCGCTCTGGAATTTGTCCTCCTCGGTCTTTTCTTCTTCTTCTACCTTGTTCTTGCCTTTGTGACTTTTCTGTTTGTCATTGACTAGGAGTCCAAAAGCTTTTCTAAGGCTGTAGCAATCCCAGGCGGTGTGTTTTTGGTTTGGGTGCCATGGACATTGCTATTGTTGTAGGGCTTTTTCGAAATCTCTGTTCTTTTTTGGGTGACCATGTGTGTTTTGCTCGAGTGCTGCGATGATATCGTCTGGCTTTCTCTTCCTTGGAACACCCAGGAAATCACGTTGATTCTTGTGATCATTGTTTTTCTTGTTGTAGCCTCTTCTGCTTCCAAACTTTGCGATTTCCCTGTCTTCTTGGTCTGCCTATTCTTCGATCATTGCCCTCAACACTTGAATTGTTTTTGGTCGTTGGTGTCCAAAATCCGAGTGGACAATTCGGCTGAATATTCCAGCTTGGAAAAGGTCTTTGACGTCACGCTTGAATATGTCGACGACTGTGTTCTTTATATCAAAGAAACGCCGCATGTATTCCCTGAGTGATTCGTTCTCCTTCTGCTTGCACATGGAGAGTTCATGGCGAGTCCCTGGTCGATCGTACATCTCTTGAAAGTTGATGATGAACACTTGCTTGAGTTGTTACCAGGAGTGGATTGAATTTCAAGGTAGATTCTTGAACCACGTCAGAGGAGATGCTTCCAGCGTGAGAGGGAGGAATCGACATTTGATCGTGTTGTTGCCTCCTGCACACTCAATTGCAGTCGAGAAAGATCTTAACCAAGATTCTGGGGAACGTTTACCGTCATATTTGTCGAAACCGACTAGTTTGAAGTTGGAAGGATAGATAGCCATCCTAATGTCCCTTGTCAGCATTGGGAACCGTCGTCGTCGTCGTCTTGTTCCCTCTCTAGCTGTTGGGAACTGATGATAGAGCGGACGTCGCGCTGTCTATCCAGGTATTGTGGAAGATCAGGTTGACGTTGCGTGGCTCCGTTGTTTCCTCTTTGGAAACGACTCCCTGCCAGTCGGCTAGGGCGCGGCTTGGTGTGGCATTCTTGCATTTTGTGTTGAACGCCCTTGATTTGTTGTTGACCTCCTGGCTTTTGACTGGAGCATTGGCTTTGCTTGCTTGAGGGATGGCACCTGTTGTGTCGAGTTGCTTGATCATGGACTTGACTTGCTCAAGAGCTTTTTTGACCGCCATTGTTTTCGATAATGATTGTAGCTGGAATTGGAGTTCCATAGCGTTGGCCAAGGGGGAAATATATTGGCCTCCCTTGACTGATTCTTTGTTGACAGTTGCTAGTCGGCGACTTCGCGCGTCAAGTCGTCGTTGAGCTCTTTTTGCATTCTTGGCTTCCCTAGATGCCGTGTACGCTTCTGATTCTCCTTCCAGTTCTTCTAAATATGTGGATATTTGCTCTTCAAGTTCGTTGTCGTAGCACTCATTATCATCAACTGGATTAGCCATGAACAACTCGTGCTCTGGGTCGAAGCTAGCGCTGAGCTTGTAGTAGCAATTTGCATGCCGCCTTCCACTTCCAGTGCAAGAGGTGCACCGGACTGATATGGAAGATCGGATGTTAGGACTAGGATTTGTCGACCCAATAGTTGTCTTGCCAATTTTGGTCCTTTCATTGAAAAGGACTTGGACTGGTCTTCAACTTGGGTTTGGGTTGGGTGGGTGCTCAAACTACCCATCGAAATCGAGTCGGACTCGAAGGGGGTTTCTTGAGAAGAGTTAGAGAACAATCCTGATTCGGACGCTTTCCCTTTGATGAGGTCAAACAACTGGATTCCATCGAAATTCTCGACAAGCTCCTCCATGCTTAGGGATGCGTTTCCTAACTGGAGTGAGTCGCTATCGTCGATCATCTTCTTGAGCTTGGTTCTGAGAGCAGCACCTTTGTTGGTGGTCGTTATTATACGATTTTACCAGCAACATTCCACAATATTTCTGGCTCATCTTGCTCAAAATAAAGTAAATTTGATTATTTCTAATGAGTTCCACAAGTTTTGTATAATTTGTGAGTGAAGGAGCAAGTTGGAAAAAGACGAGGCAAATTGGGCACAGGACCAGGCCGGTCGACCTAGGCCTGGCCGACCGGCCCCCTTTCCCCTCTTCTGGCCACGACATTGATCCACAAGTCTACTAATGTATCAAGAATGATCATGAGCCGTGCATTTTATGTCGGTTTGATCAAAGGACCCGAAAGGCCTAGGATGGGATAAACATGGATTGAAGGGCCCACAACCTCGGATTCTTGGACAGCTTCAACCGAACGCAACCGTTACCGACTTCAGGACATCATCCAAGCTGTCCCTACAAAAGTCGGTGCCACTTGGCACCAGGGCCAGGCCGGCCGGCCTAGATGAGGCCGACCGGCCTCCCACCGTGGCCTCTACGGTTCCCCCTTCGCGTGGATGCTTAGCAGGAGGTTAGCTTGATGATGACGCCGGGCACCGCCCTTAGAGCCTATAAAAGGACACCCCACTCACCTTGAGAAGAGACACACCACATTGGAGAGAAGAGAAGCTTAGTGAAAGTGCTCTCATCTTTAGAGTTAGAGTAGAGAGAGAGTGGGTGAGTGCTTGGGTGACAACCAAGCTTTGTAGAGAGAGTCCAGGATTTCTTTCCGGCCTCATCTCAACATTTCCGCTCCCGAGGAATATGTTTCAGAAGTTATCTTCAGTAATTCCTCGGTCTCTTGCCTTTAGTACATCGCTAGTTCACAACTTACATTTAGTAATTTATCTTATCTATCATTCGATTTGCGGGTACCTGAGTCTGCACGAGTGACAGCGACTCTTGTTTGGGGTTTCCTCTATAGCCCTTCGTGTTGGGTGGAGGTTAGTAGCTGAAAGCTTAGGCGTGGTGCCTGTGGTGGCTAGCTACCTCAGGTTGTGTTGCACCCCACGGAACTGCAGTAGTAGGCGGCTGGTGGTGACAGTCCCGTCCGTCCTTTGTACTCCACCACGTTCGGGTGTACTCATAACAGTAGTGCTGAGCCCGGAAGAACCCCTCTCTCACCCTTCTGAGTTCTTCCTGTTCTAGCAGTCGAAGCAGATCAGGTTAGATTTAGATAGATTGTCTGAGGTAACGAGTAGCTAACTAAAGTCAAGCTCTCTACCCACTTACCTTGTGCTCCCTTGTGGGTCCGGTTAGGAAAGTTTTAGGCTAGTCGCGTCTACCGTTCCTTGGATTTGACATCCAGGTTTCTACTCCCCTGGTGAAGGGCTACATCGTACTCCGTGCGCTTGCGGATTTAGTTAGGCTAACGAGTGCCAACAGCCTTCCCGGACCATCTTGTTTTGTTTTGAAGTCGTCGAATTCTCCACGGGATTCTTGATGATCACCATTACCTGGCGCGCTAGATGTCGGTGTTTTACCGGCAATCCTACCGAGGGGTATCCCTAGGCAGTAGATTTTGGTGGAGTGACAGTAGAATCAGGAACTCGACGATTATGTCACACGAGATTTATACAGGTTCGGGCCGCCAAGTAGGCGTAATACCCTACGTCCTGTTGCTGATCTTGTATTACGGGTGAATATGAGTACAAGCTTGTCTTATCGATCAATGATCCATAAGACTAGTCGAGATTCTCTATATTCTATGGGTTTAGATTGCGTGCTCTAAGTTGAGATTAGAACTTGTTCTTGAGAGGGGTCCCTGTCCAACCTTATATATTGGTTGGCAGGGTTATAAGAGTGGAATCCTAGTCTAATTCGAGTAGTAACCCGAGCAAGCCTCACTATGCGAGAACTTTCCTTATGTCGACTAGTTTCCATACTTTGTAGAGTCTTGTGTTGCCTTGCGGCACGGTCTCTACTCGTTGCCATATCCTCCTTAGGAGTATTTCCTGCATCCGTGTGGGCCCTATGATGAGGACATGAAATACATGAAGAGTGTTAAGCACACATGGAAGGCATGGAGGACCAAAGAGGTCGATTGGGGACCAAGTCAAAGTATTCCCACGTTTTACACCAGGCTATCACGTCGCTTTTGGTCTAAGGAAATAAAGAGATTGAATCCAACACGTTTTGGAAACGCTGGATTCGGACTGCAGGAAAGTCCTGACTTTCAACGGCCGCCACGACTTCATCCGGACTCCGTTTGGGGCGTTCAAGTACTTGATGGAAAGCTTATGAAGTCTACTTTCATATGGATCCGGACTCATGTCCATATCTGTCCCGAGGCGGCCGCAATCGTCAAATCATTGACCGAAGGTTTTTCTGTCCAGGTGCTGCGACACCTTATTTTGGCCCACGGGCCGTGTATCAAGTTGGGTCCATTAGGGACGCGTCCTAGGGTTGGAGCACGACCCCAGCACCCCTGTGGACGTCCTCCCCCTATCATATACCCCCTAGCCGCCGCCAAAAACACTTGGGTTTTGTTTTACATCTAGCTTTAGCTACACCGAACACGCACAAACACGTGCTGTCCTCGTGTGATTCAGAACCCCACCTTCGAGTGATATTAAGATTGCTCGCCTTCTTTTTCTTGTTCGTTCTTTGATTGCGTACAGGAAGTTCTGATCTTGATTGCAACAGGGTCGGTAACCACAGGGAGTTGGTTCAGCGATTGCATTGGCGCTTCGGGTTCGCTCGTCGTAGTCGGATCGTGAGGGTCGACTTCCACCAAATCAAAATTATCCTCCACTCACCGAAAGATCGGGCACTCCAGCTCTATCAAGTGGTATCAAAAGTCCAGGTTGATCGGTGAGTTTTATCGAGTGTTGTTCCATTACCTACAGTCCACAAAAACCAAAAAAAAATTCAGGTTAGATCATTGTCCCAACACCATTCTTCGCCTTGCACTTTCTTTCAATAATTTGCGTTGTTGAATTTGTGTGCTTCGCGTTCAATTGTTGCTGGTTACTTTGTGTTTCCGCCGCCGCCGCCACCACCACCCGCCGCCGCTGCCACCACCACGCCGCCGCCGCCGCTCTACATCTTCACCACAAACCCTACAACCCCACGCCGCTCATCCGAGTCCTACTCGGTTCGGCCGCCGCATGTTCGCAGTTTGGAAAGAGATAGAAAAGAAAAAGGAAAGAAAAAACAGGAAAGAAAAAAGGAAATAAAAAAAAGAAAGTTTTGAAAAGAAAGAAAAAGGAAAGAATAAAAAAAAGGAATCAGCAGTTCGGTTTTCGTTTGGAAGTTTCTTTTTGGCAGTTTCGAACACCTTCACGAAAACGGCCATAACTTTTCGCTCGGATCTCCGATTTCAGCGTTCTTTTTTTTCCTGAAAACCTTACGAAATTTCAGTGCCGGGTGCGGTCAGTTTTGAGGCCAAAAAACGCCAGTTTAGACAGCGTAACGTGGCCCGGAAGATTTTCCGTTTCTGCATACCCACTTCCTTGTTCCCTTTGCTTGCTCCATAGCGCGTTGCCCTTGTTTCCAGCAGCTTTGTTACGTGTTTAGCACTATAATTCAGCTTTGCATTATTGTTTGATTGTGCTAATCCTTGACTTGAGTGCAGCCTACCCAGAACTACATATATTCCTACGACGAGCCGACTTTGTTTCTCCAGGCAATCGCTGCTCCAATCTTTCACAGGTGCTACTTGTTGCTTGCAGTTCGCCCCTGTTGCTTGGTAAGAACGGATAAGAATTTGATCGCAGCATCTTTGTGAGCACCTCATACACACACATACACACCTTTGCTGTCCTAGGATTTGTTTTTGTGTTTGCGCTAATCATGTCAGGAGACGTCAACGGCATCGTGGCACGATTCGATGCGTGGTCCACGTCGGTCACGGCGTTGCACAAGGACTATGACAGTGACATGGAGCTAGACGATGGAGATCGCCACGGTTGTGCCCGTCGTGTGGTATGTCCTCCACACATTGACTCATTTGCTATGGTTAAATTTCAAATTCCATCTTATAATGGCAAATATGATCCTGCTGCATATCTTGATTGGGAGTTAGAGGTAGAACAAAAATTTTCATGCCATGATATTCCTGCTAGTGCACAAGTTAACGCTGCTATTAGTGAATTTACTCTTTTTGCTTTAATGTGGTGGCGTGATTATAAGCTAAAACATCCCACGGCTATTCCAACCACTTGGGCTCAATTAAAAGTTGCTATGCGTCATCGCTTTGTACCTTCATATTATGCCCGAGATTTGCTTAAACAAATGCAGCGGTTTCAGCAAGGGCAACAATCTGTTGAGGAATATTACCAGGAATTACAAAAGGGTATGATCCGTTGTGGTTTATTTGAGACGGATGCCGCTGCTATGGCACGTTTTCGCAGTGGTTTGAACCGCGACATTCAGGACATACTTGATTCTAATGCTTATGCTGATATGACCACATTGTTTGAATATGCTTGCAAAGCTGAACGTGAAGTGCAGGGACGCCGCTCGACGACATATACTAACTCTTTTGCAGGACGAAGCCCCGGCATCCAGCGCAGATCCTGCTCTCCCTATGCCATCCACGTCTAGCACTACACCACGCGAGAGGACGGCCACAACAGCGCCGTCGACGACAGTTGCTCCACTCACGGAAGGTGAGACCACTTCTACTGTGCTGAATTTTTCCACACCTCATGCTATCATAGAGCAATTATTAGTGGAACCATCTCTTGATGAACCTTTGTCACATGATGATGTGCTTATTATTCCTTGTGATAAAGATGATTTGTGTGACAATGCTTCTGTTGTACATGTTTTAAAATCACACCTTTGTGCTGAAATTAAACATGATAACATAGAGCAACTATCGGTAGAACCCTTACTAATTTTGCCTTTGTCAAAAGATCATTTGCTTGATGTTCCTTGTGATAGAGAAGAGTTGTGTGATAGTGATTCTTCTATTCCTCTGCCACAATTACTTCATAATGATGATACACATGCTTTGGAGCCATATAATTCTGCTGAAAATAAAATGTTTGTTCCAATTACTTGTGCAAATGATGAACAAAAATTGCTATCTTCTTTAAATACTTTAGGTTATATTGAATTTGATGTTCTATGTAATCTAAATTGTTTGGAGAGATTTCTTGCATATCCCGAATTGCCATCCTTATCTAGCAATACATATCACTTCATTGGCAAATATAATCACAATGGAAATATATGGTGCATCGAATTTATATTTGTTCAAATCTGGTTGGACAACAATGTGATAAGTTAGAGAGCTGCACTAAGAATAATCATGTCACATCCAATTTCTCTAGCTTTGTTTTAAAGAAACATGTTCAATCCAAAGAAGGGGAGTTTTGCTGGTTGCTACCTATGCCTGCTTTGTCTTTTGTTGGTACTAATCTTGTACAGGATCATGTTGACAACCATATTGTGTCGTCCGATCCAGAAGTCTACATTCCTGCTGAAATGTCTATGCGAGATGACACATTTGACAATTCGAAGCATGGTGACCCTCCTCCTCCCAATACATTTGGTTTCTTTTGTTTTCGCAACCCCGTTCTCCTTTGCGTTGTGCAGGATCGGTTTCAAGTACAATTGACGCCGAGGACGGCTTTTCGTCAAGAAGGGGAGGATGATGAGGACATGAAATACATGAAGAGTGTTAAGCACACATGGAAGGCATGGAGGACCAAAGAGGTTGATTGGGGACCAAGTCAAAGTATTCCCACGTTTTACACCAGGCTATCACGTCGCTTTTGGTCTAAGGAAATAAAGAGATTAAATCCAACACGTTTTGGAAACGCTGGATTCGGACTGCAGGAAAGTCCTGACTTTCAACGGCCGCCACGACTTCATCCGGACTCCGTTTGGGGCGTTCAAGTACTTGATGGAAAGCTTATGAAGTCTACTTTCATATGGATCCAGACTCATGTCCATATCTGTCCCGAGACGGCCGCAATCGTCAAATCATTGACCGAAGGTTTTTCTGTCCAGGTGCTGCGACACCTTATTTTGGCCCACGGGCCGTGTATCAAGTTGGGTCCATTAGGGACGCGTCCTAGGGTTGGAGCACGACCCCAGCACCCCTGTGGACGTCCTCCCCCTATCATATACCCTCTAGCCGCCGCCAAAAACACTTGGGTTTTGTTTTACATCTAGCTTTAGCTACACCGAACACGCACAAACACGTGCTGTCCTCGTGTGATTCAGAACCCCACCTTCGAGTGATATTAAGATTGCTCGCCTTCTTTTTCTTGTTCGTTCTTTGATTGCGTACACGAAGTTCTGATCTTGATTGCAACAGGGTCGGTAACCACAGGGAGTTGGTTCAGCGATTGCATTGGCGCTTCGGGTTCGCTCGTCGTAGTCGGATCGTGAGGGTCGACTTCCACCAAATCAAAATTATCCTCCACTCACCGAAAGATCGGGCACTCCAGCTCTATCAAGTGGTATCAAAAGTCCAGGTTGATCGGTGAGTTTTATCGAGAGTTGTTCCATTACCTACAGTCCACAAAAACCAAAAAAAAATTCAGGTTAGATCATTGTCCCAACACCATTCTTCGCCTTGCACTTTCTTTCAATAATTTGCGTTGTTGAATTTGTGTGCTTCGCGTTCAATTGTTGCTGGTTACTTTGTGTTTCCGCCGCCGCCGCCACCACCACCCGCCGCCGCTGCCACCACCACACGCCGCCGCCGCCGCTCTACATCTTCACCACAAACCCTACAACCCCACGCCGCTCATCCGAGTCCTACTCGGTTCGGCCGCCGCATGTTCGCAGTTTGGAAAGAGATAGAAAAGAAAAAGGAAAGAAAAAACAGGAAAGAAAAAAGGAAATAAAAAAAGAAAGTTTTGAAAAGAAAGAAAAAGGAAAGAATAAAAAAAAGGAATCAGCAGTTCGGTTTTCGTTTGGAAGTTTCTTTTTGGCAGTTTCGAACACCTTCACGAAAACGGCCATAACTTTTCGCTCGGATCTCCGATTTCAGCGTTCTTTTTTATTCCTGAAAACCTTACGAAATTTCAGTGCCGGGTGCGGTCAGTTTTGAGGCCAAAAAACGCCGTTTAGACAGCGTAACGTGGCCCGGAAGATTTTCCGTTTCTGCATACCCACTTCCTTGTTCCCTTTGCTTGCTCCATAGCGCATTGCCCTTGTTTCCAGCAGCTTTGTTACGTGTTTAGCACTATAATTCAGCTTTGCATTATTGTTTGATTGTGCTAATCCTTGACTTGAGTGCAGCCTACCCAGAACTACATATATTCCTACGACGAGCCGACTTTGTTTCTCCAGGCAATCGCTGCTCCAATCTTTCACAGGTGCTACTTGTTGCTTGCAGTTCGCCCCTGTTGCTTGGTAAGAACGGATAAGAATTTGATCGCAGCATCTTTGTGAGCACCTCATACACACACATACACACCTTTGCTGTCCTAGGATTTGTTTTTGTGTTTGCGCTAATCATGTCAGGAGACGTCAACGGCATCGTGGCACGATTCGATGCGTGGTCCACGTCGGTCACGGCGTTGCACAAGGACTATGACAGTGACATGGAGCTAGACGATGGAGATCGCCACGGTTGTGCCCGTCGTGTGGTATGTCCTCCACACATTGACTCATTTGCTATGGTTAAATTTCAAATTCCATCTTATAATGGCAAATATGATCCTGCTGCATATCTTGATTGGGAGTTAGAGGTAGAACAAAAATTTTCATGCCATGATATTCCTGCTAGTGCACAAGTTAACGCTGCTATTAGTGAATTTACTCTTTTTGCTTTAATGTGGTGGCGTGATTATAAGCTAAAACATCCCACGGCTATTCCAACCACTTGGGCTCAATTAAAAGTTGCTATGCGTCATCGCTTTGTACCTTCATATTATGCCCGAGATTTGCTTAAACAAATGCAGCGGTTTCAGCAAGGGCAACAATCTGTTGAGGAATATTACCAGGAATTACAAAAGGGTATGATCCGTTGTGGTTTATTTGAGACGGATGCCGCTGCTATGGCACGTTTTCGCAGTGGTTTGAACCGCGACATTCAGGACATACTTGATTCTAATGCTTATGCTGATATGACCACATTGTTTGAATATGCTTGCAAAGCTGAACGTGAAGTGCAGGGACGCCGCTCGACGACATATACTAACTCTTTTGCAGGACGAAGCCCGGCATCCAGCGCAGATCCTGCTCTCCCTATGCCATCCACGTCTAGCACTACACCACGCGAGAGGACGGCCACAACAGCGCCGTCGACGACAGTTGCTCCACTCACGGAAGGTGAGACCACTTCTACTGTGCTGAATTTTTCCACACCTCATGCTATCATAGAGCAATTATTAGTGGAACCATCTCTTGATGAACCTTTGTCACATGATGATGTGCTTATTATTCCTTGTGATAAAGATGATTTGTGTGACAATGCTTCTGTTGTACATGTTTTAAAATCACACCTTTGTGCTGAAATTAAACATGATAACATAGAGCAACTATCGGTAGAACCCTTACTAATTTTGCCTTTGTCAAAAGATCATTTGCTTGATGTTCCTTGTGATAGAGAAGAGTTGTGTGATAGTGATTCTTCTATTCCTCTGCCACAATTACTTCATAATGATGATACACATGCTTTGGAGCCATATAATTCTGCTGAAAATAAAATGTTTGTTCCAATTACTTGTGCAAATGATGAACAAAAATTGCTATCTTCTTTAAATACTTTAGGTTATATTGAATTTGATGTTCTATGTAATCTAAATTGTTTGGAGAGATTTCTTGCATATCCCGAATTGCCATCCTTATCTAGCAATACATATCACTTCATTGGCAAATATAATCACAATGGAGAATATATGGTGCATCGAATTTATATTTGTTCAAATCTGGTTGGACAACAATGTGATAAGTTAGAGAGCTGCACTAAGAATAATCATGTCACATCCAATTTCTCTAGCTTTGTTTTAAAGAAACATGTTCAATCCAAAGAAGGGGAGTTTTGCTGGTTGCTACCTATGCCTGCTTTGTCTTTTGTTGGTACTAATCTTGTACAGGATCATGTTGACAACCATATTGTGTCGTCCGATCCAGAAGTCTACATTCCTGCTGAAATGTCTATGCGAGATGACACATTTGACAATTCGAAGCATGGTGACCCTCCTCCTCCCAATACATTTGGTTTCTTTTGTTTTCGCAACCCCGTTCTCCTTTGCGTTGTGCAGGATCGGTTTCAAGTACAATTGACGCCGAGGACGGCTTTTCGTCAAGAAGGGGAGGATGATGAGGACATGAAATACATGAAGAGTGTTAAGCACACATGGAAGGCATGGAGGACCAAAGAGGTCGATTGGGGACCAAGTCAAAGTATTCCCACGTTTTACACCAGGCTATCACGTCGCTTTTGGTCTAAGGAAATAAAGAGATTGAATCCAACACGTTTTGGAAACGCTGGATTCGGACTGCAGGAAAGTCCTGACTTTCAACGGCCGCCACGACTTCATCCGGACTCCGTTTGGGGCGTTCAAGTACTTGATGGAAAGCTTATGAAGTCTACTTTCATATGGATCCAGACTCATGTCCATATCTGTCCCGAGACGGCCGCAATCGTCAAATCATTGACCGAAGGTTTTTCTGTCCAGGTGCTGCGACACCTTATTTTGGCCA
>CM027120.1:28797513-29111558 GCA_015476505.1 Urochloa ruziziensis | reverse complement strand
CATCATCTTCACTGCTTGAGATTGACGACGTGTTGGTGGAGCTTGTGTCGATGTCGCTCGCATCAGCCACCATCGCTCGAGATCTGTGCTTCTTGTGTCCACCGTGCTTGTTCTTGGACCTTCTCTCGTCCTTGTTCTTCTGCTTGGAGCGGTACTCGTCCTTGGGACGGTGCTTGTGGTCGTCTCGCGGGTGGTGCTTGCGGTTGTAGTCGTTCTTGATCTCCTCGGGGCACTCGGCGATGAAGTGGCCCATCTTCCCGCATCTGTAGCACGTACTCCCCGCACGCCTCGAACCCTTGCGGTTCTGGTACATCCGCTCGAACCTCCTCGTGAGCAACGCGAGATCCTCCTCACTCAGCACCTCATACTCTTCATCTGGAAGGGACACAAGAGAAGACAAGGCAAAGTGTCTAGAAGTGTTAGCATGTCCATATCCAGAGCCACCGACTAGAGCCAGACTATGGGGATCAGTCGGACTCTTAGCCTTGGCAAGCAACTGTCTGTCCACCTCGGAAGACTTCAACTTCGAGAAAAGCTCATCAACAGACAGAGTCTCATAGTTTGCCGACTCCATGATCGCCTCAACCTTGGCACCCCATACGGATCTATCAAGTGCTTGCAGGAGCTTGATAGCTCGGTCATGATCCAAGTATGGGAGCACGGTAATGTTGGCTTTCATGTTGTTGACAATCGAAGTGAAACGCTGAAACAAAGCATCAACAGACTCTCCAGGCAAATGAGCAAAATTCTCATACTCCCTCCTGTACATCGAGAAAAGCCTAGCCTTGACATGGCTATCACCACCGTGGGCTACCTTGAGCTTCTGCCAGATCTGGCTAGCTAGGTCCTCGCCCAAAACACGCTCAAACTCCTCGGCAGACAAAGCACGGAACAAGTAGTCAACAGCTCTAGCGTTTGCCTCAAACCTATCCTTTGCATCCTGGGCATCTAAGTTGGTGGGATTGACATAGTTTTCATCTTTCGTCACATCCCACAACAACTTTCCTTTGCCTCGCAAGAAAGCGCCCATACGCGCAACCCAGTTCGGGTAGTTCTTCCCATCGAAGTGCGGAGGCCCGGAACCCCGATCTTGGTACGCCATCTTTGGATCTTAGACTGGTTAGAGTCGCAAAGACCCGTAACCTGCTCTGATACCAATTTAAGGACCGATTAGGCGACCAGAGAGGGGGGGGAGTGAATGGGAGCCGATAAAAATTTCTCTCACGAATCCGGCTACTCCCAACTCAACTCCAAAGCCTACCAACCGATCTTGCCAAGATCACGTAGCTACTGTGAGGCTACTGACCCTAGGACAAGATCATCGCAGCGGAACACGAATCGAACAAATCCAACACGAATCGATCGAAAACCACACGAATCACCATCTCTCAGCCAGGGGCGGTTGCACCTCTCTCCAAGGGCGGTTGCACCGCCCTTGCCTGCCAGGGGCGGTCACACCGGTATCCGAGGGCGGTCGCACCGGTCTTGCCAGACAGCACGGGAAAAAGGTCAACTTGAGAACGGATCTCCCAAACGGCTTGGAGTTTTGAGACGAAACTTTGGGTAGATGATATACACCTCAAGGAGAGGCTATGCCCCAAAAATCTCGGCCTCTAACTCCCTAGAACTCCGGGAATTTCAAATCTAGCGAAGAACACACCCTCCACAAGTTCATCCCGAAAACTTCAAATCTAAACCGATTCCCGGCGTTTGGGGGCAAGGGATCACCAGCAAAAGAGGCACAAGCACTCATACGTGATTCCCCCAAAGAAATCCGAGAGAAAACGGGCTAGAAAGTGAAGAACGAAAATCCCCCAAAAATGGCTCCGAAAATACCTCCGAAAATGGGAAAAAGAAAAGGAGCTCGGGAAATCAAATCATGGCCCAAAGATGAGCAGCACAAACTCCATCACATAACCATGAATTCACCTATACAAAACTAAGAAACTAAGAAAGATTAGAAGTAGTTCTAGGTGAAGGGGATGAAGGGAAAACTAGTTCAAAGGAAAACCAAAGAGAAAACTAGAAGAGATGACAGCCACCACCCCTAGGGGGTCTATTATATAGTCCAAATGGTGGTGCTCGAAAGACTAAACTACCCCTAAGCGATACATACCCCTCAGGGGCGAATATGACATTTTCCGCGAAGATTTTTCTGGCTGGGACACCTTCCACCGCAAGCTAGCTTCCCTCCGACACAAGCCTTGCGATCACGCCGCGTGTCCTCCGGATCGAAGCTCCTCGACGCTCACGGGCGACCTGCCCAGGTGGGACCGGTCACACCGCCCCTGGGGGGCGGTTGGACCGCCCCTGGCTGGCAGGCCGGGCCGTCGCTACGTCGAGTCCTCGGTCCTTGGTTTTGAGGCCCAAACCAAGGGAAACCGTCCACCGATGATTTTGTGGCCAAATCACCAAACCCCGCGCGCAAGCTTCGGTCGTTAGCCGCCACCTTGCACCGGCTTCTCGTCCGCGTACGAGCTTCGGTTGTGAGCCGCTACCTTGCACCGGAACCACGTCCCCTTGCTCGTTCTTGCCAGCATGTGAACCGCACTTGATCCATCCGGCCACCGGGTCCCTCGAACCAAGCCTACTTGTCTCTCCGCTCCTCGGAGGCCGCCATGGCTAAGACCTTTCGCGCCTGTTCTTCACCTGCACCAATGCAATCAAGCCGCATTCTACACCTGCAATACTTAAGCCAAGGGAAACGTCAATCCACACCACGTTGTCAATCACTCATCACACCAGGAAGCGACCATCCACCGGTCCTCGGACACACGGGGTCCTCAGCCTCAAAGTAATGCTTCAGCTTTCTTGCTGAGATAAGAACTCCGTAGAGTAACTTCTGCACATGAGGATAGCGTACCTTGGATACGGTCAGGACCTCACTGACGAAGTAGACTGGTCGCTGAACTCCATATGCGTGTCCTTCTTCAGGACGCTCCACCACTAGTACCGTGCTAACCACTCGGGGAGTAGCAGAGATGTAGAGGTAAAGCTGTTCTCTTGGTTGAGGTGGGATGAGGATGGGCGGACTCTGCAGGTAATCTTTGAGTTCCTGGAAAGATTGCTTCGCCTCGTCATCCCACATGAACTTATCCTGCTTCTTGAGCAGTTTGAAAAACGGCAATCCGCGAACGCCGAGTCGTGATATGAAACGACCGAGCGCTGCCATGCATCCAGTAAGCTTCTGCACATCCTTCTGACAGGTTGGTGGTAGCATCTTGGTGATGGCCGTGATCTTCTCGCGATTTGCCTCGATGCCGCGGTTGCTGACCATAAAGCCGAGTAATTTACCTGAGTGTACTCCGAAGACACACTTTTTCGGGTTGAGCTTCCACCGGAATTTATGTAGGCGTTCAAAGACCTTTGTCAGGTTCTCTATCATGTCCTCGGGGTTCATGATCTTGACCACGATGTCGTCGATGTAGGCTTCTACTATGTCTGGAATCAATTGATCCAGACATGCTTGGATTGTCCTCTGATAAGTTGCGCCTGCGTTCTTCAGACCGAAGGCCATTGTATTGTAACAAAAGGCGCCGAACGGCGTGATGAACGCGGTCTTAATCTGGTCTTCCAGTTTTAGGCCTATCTGGTGATAGCCTGAGTAGCAATCGAGAAAGCAGAGCAGGGCGAAGCCTGCCGTGGAATCAACGACTTGATCGATGCGGGGGGGAACGAAGGGGTCTTTAGGGCAAGCTTTGTTGAGATCTGTGTAGTCAACGCACATTCTCCAATCATTATTATTCTTTTTTCTTACAAGAACTGGGTTAGCTAACCAGTCGGGGTGGAACACCTCCTGAATAAAACCAGCAGCTAGCAGCTTTGTAATCTCTACCCTAATTGCCTCCTTGCGGTCCTGCGCGAATCGACGAAGCCTCTGCTTGATCGGTTTGGCAGTCGGATTGACCTTCAAGGAGTGCTCGGCAAGTTCCCTTGGGACACCTGGCATATCGGATGGTTTCCACGCGAATATGTCGGCGTTTTCCCTTAGGAATTTGACGAGCACTTCTTCCTATTTGGGGTCTAACTCTGCCCCGATGATGGCCGTCTTCTTCGGGTCATCCAGGTCCAGCGAGATCCTCTTCAGCTCCGTCTCCTTGCTTGGCGCGATGGCTTCTCTTGCTGGCCTCTTGGCGGGGATCTCCAGAGAGTCCTTGTCCACCTCCTGCGATGCAGCCAGTACTTGCTCCATGCGCTTCGACATGTCCAGGGCAGCTGCCGCGTTGAGGATCTCCTGTTCGCATGTGTAAGCGACTCTGATGTCCCCCAAGACGGTGATTACGCCCTTGGGTCCTGGCATCTTGACCTGCAAGTAGACGTAGTGAGGGATCGCCATGAACTTGGCGAGCGCCGGCCTCCCTAGGATGGCGTGATATGCAGTCTCAAAGTTTGCCACCGTGAACTGCATATGCTCGGTCCGGTAGTTGTTTCGGTCTCCGAAGGTAACGGGCAATGTGATGTGCCCGAGTGGTTCTGCCCCCTCTCCCAGTATCAAACCGTAGAACGCAGATTGGGGGGACGCAGGTCGAGAGTGGTCAGGCCGAGCTCCTTCAATGTGTTAGCAAAGAGGATGTTCAGGCCACTGCCACCGTCGAATAGCACCTTGGTGAGCTGAACGTTGCGGATCATCGGAGCTACTACCAAGGCGTGGGATCCGGGCCTCGGTATGAAGCTCGGGTGATCTTCGCGGGCGAAAGTGATCGGAACTTCCGACCACTTGAGGTACTCAGGTACCGGAGGCTCCCTCACGTGCATGACTTGGCGGTGGGTGAGCTTCTGCTGGCGCTTCGTCTCGAATTCCGGCCTGCCGTAGATCATGCGGACCACTCCGTCGGCCTCCTGGAAGTCGTCGCCGGGCTCGTCGGTCCGCCTGTCGTCTCGTGGGGAACCATCGTTCCTCTTTCTGTAGGGAGGGCCTCTGTTGCCCCCAGTGAAGGCTCGCTTGAGCCCGTAGCACTCTCGTGACGAGTGCTTGTGCTTATGGTATGGACATTGCTCATCGAGCATGCGCTGGAAATCTTCTGGAGTTACCCGGCCTCTGGGCCGGTCCAAAGTGGCGACCATATCGCCCTCGCTCTTCTTCTTGCGAGGGTGACTGTCGCTGCGACGATGGTCGTCGTGTCGGTCTTCGTCTTCGCGGCGGTCGCGCTTGCGGGTCATCTTGTTTTCCTCCTCCCAGCGATTCTTGAGCTCGCTGAGTTGTTCCTTCTCCGCGATCTCCGCGTCCGCCCACATGCTAGCGACCCGGAACATGTCATTGACAGTCGCGGGTGGCTTCCGAGTCCACTTGTGGATCAGTCTTCCGTCGGAGATGCCGTTCTGGAAAGCGGTCATCACCTCCTGATCCGTCACGTCCGTAATGGAGTTGCGCTTCTCCGACAACCTGCGCACGAAGTCATGCAGGGTCTCGTTCTTGCGCTGTCTTATCTAGCCGAGGAGCCGCTTGCTCCCGGGCCTCTCCCAGGTTCCGAGATAGTTACCGACAAAGAGTGCGGTAAGCTGATCCCAGTTGTCGATGGCGTCCTGCGGGAGTCCTGCCATCCAGTTGCGGCAGTCCTTGGTGAGCATGATGGGAAGATAGTTAGCCATCACGTCCTCGTCGCCGCCGGCCGCTTGTACTGCGGTGTAGTAGATCTGAAGCCATTGAGATGGATCAGACTTCCCATCGTACTTGTCGATATTCGACAGCTTGAAGCCTCTGGGCCATGTCACGCTCCTCAAGCGCTCGGTGAACGACTGGAATCCGCCGATCCGACCTCTAGGGCGGGAACCACTTGGACCCGAGCCGTCTGTTGTTCTTGGGGGAGTGCTATCCCTCCTACGATCCCGATCCCTGGGCGGGGAACGGGTCCTCCGATAGGTCCGAGTCCTTGGTGGAGTTCGGTCCCGTCGGTAGGTTCTGCTGCGTGGTGGAGTTCGCTCCCTTGGCGGGGTCAACCGCCTGCGTGGAGGAGCCGCTCGTCCTCGTGGCGGAGTGCGACCGTCGTCATTGCCGCGCCTTGGGCTACCGGAGGGATCAGAATAGTCTGACTCCGTCGAGTAGCCGCTCCTGTTGGAGTTACGACGGGGATTTCCATGATCCCGATCGTATTCTTCGCGCCGTCGGATCTCCTCGCGACGACGCTCCTCGGTGCTGTTGCGGATGACGTCCCTCGCGTCTCGATCTCTGTTGATCGTGGTGCGAAGATCTTCATCACGATCCGATCCACCGCTGGCCCGGCGTCGAGACAGCCCGGGCTCAGAAGCGACCGTATGTGCTCTGCCCTGCATCTGATGGACTTGGACGGAGGCGGCCTGCACGAAATCCCTTACCTTATCCAGGCCTGGAGTGCTGGGTGGCAGCCGACTGATTTCCTCGTCGATGGTGACGAGGTTCTGGACCGGCGTCTCGTAGACGTCGAACCCGTTGTACTCGAACATGCCGTCGCGCATCAGGTTCCGACTGCTTCTTCTGTCGCGCCGATCCCGATGACGACGGTGATCCTCCGACGGTGGTTCCTGGAGCCGAGCAGTGCCAGATCCTGATGCGGTGGCCCCGTGTGGTCGAGCGGCTCTGCGAGTCGCCCGACTGGCTTTGCGTCCTCGACGCTGGTCCCTGGCTTCGGTCGTCTCTTCGGCCGGGGTGACCTCGTCCTCTGACACAGGGTTAGGTGGCGTTGCTGGCGCCACCATGTAGCAGTATGACCCAGCTCCTTCTTGCGCGAGGTAATCTTCCTCGGACTTGGAGAGGTCGGATGTGGGCGTGTAACGCTCCAGACTACTTGGAGTTAGTCCTCCAGGTGATCCTAGCAGTTCCGGCTCTGTAGAGGCGTCGGATGCTGTGTAACCCTCTTGCAGGTCGTCCAGGATTGAGGGTCCCCATGGGTTTGACTCGTAGGAGTCGCACTCAGAGGGGGAATCATCCGCCTGGACGATGTCCTTCATCTTCTGCTTCTGGGTAAGCGCGCGGAAGCCAGGGGTCTGGACGGTGATGACCTCAGGGCTCGGGACGCGCGTCGGTTGAGCATTTACGCTCTGAGATGACTCGGCGACGCGACTCTCAGGAGTCGGATCGGAACCAAGTGGTTGTAGATCTGTTCCCGACTGGTTGGGCCTCGCGTTATGCGATGGGCTCAGCGGGGTAGAAACGGCACGATCAGATGCGATCGGACCGGATTGGGCTGTGACGGCCGAAGTCGGCGCCAGAGAGGAAACCTCCGTGGCGGTCGTAGCTCCTGCCGCTTGGGTATCCAAGGCGGCGGTGGTGATGTTCCCGAACTGGATCTCGAATCCGTCGATGTTCGGGAGGTTGCAGCTGTCCAAGATCTTGACGCGATCCATCAAGCTTACCAGATTGATCTCGGCGATATCCCCTACCTGGCGCGCCACTGTCGGTGATATTATCTCCGGCAGTCTTCCACGGGGTAGCCCACGGAAGTGATTTGTATGCAGGAAAGATCGCAAAGATCGGAAGCAAGATGGTTAGGATGGACAGACACAAGGGTTTATACAGGTTCGGGCCATCGACTCGACGTAATACCCTACGTCCTGTTTTGGGGTGTTGTATTGCGTGGATTGTATGTCGATATGAATTGAGTTGTTTTGGAGGGGGTCCCTGCCCGCCTTATATATCGGGGGGCAGGGTTACAAGTCGGTTTGTAGCCGATCCTATCTCTAAGGATCCTTTCCTTCTTTACAAAAACTCCTATTCAAACTAGAACTCAGTCTTCCAGATCCTTCCTTCGTGCGCCGACTTGTCCCGCACGTCATCAGGTCCAGAACGGTGGGCTGGGCCGCCCCCTTTTGGTGGGCTGCCAGGCTTGCTCGTGAGGTACCCGGGTACCATATCCCCCACACCAACTGACACTGCCGAGTATACAGAAGTATACTGGGCAGGACAGTCAATGTACTTGGCACTACTGAGTCTGACAACTCGGCACTACCGAGTGCATACACAGAGCAGAGTGAATATATATTGAGTGCGAGCAAATTAAGTCTAGTTCAAACCCAGATGTAGAGGATGCTTAGGTAGTGTTCCTGAGCAGGTTCGCATAGTCCCTGCACACACAGAAACAACAATCTCTTCAAGAACACAAGTGTTCAATGGAGAGCTCCTCAAATCCACAACACAATAATCAAGCACAAGATGACATAAGGATTTTACCGAAGTTCAGACCCACTGCATTCCCACAACAAGGCAAGATCAGTGGTTCCTAATCTTCGTTTGAGGAGCCCCGCAAAGCGTCCTCGCCAAAGTGCCACTCAAGCACACTATGGTTCCCTTAAGGTGGAAACGACCTTTACAAACTTCCCGTGACAGCCCACACAACCGGGTGCTCACCGGGCGACGCCTAGCCGTCTAGGAGCCAAAGCTCTAAGAGTAACAAACGTAAATCACACGATTTCAGACCAACTCAAATGCTCAAGGTTTTGTTGTGTTGTTGTTTGTTCTCGAGCTATCACTCTCTCAACCCAACACAAAGATATCACTTTGAATGTGCAATCTCACAAAGAGAGCTTGGGGAGAGCTCACTTGGCTTTTGCTTGGCTTAGAACAGGAAGGAAGCACACAGAAATCTTCAGAAGCAGCAGCTAGCAACAGTTGTGGTCGTGGGGTATAAATACTCCACTCCAACACAACTAGCCGTTGTGAACCCGGCACTGCCGAGTGCACAAACTCGGTACTGCCAAGAATTTGAATCAACTAGCCGTTGGCACACAGTCTCTATGTACTCGGCACTGCCGAGTATAAGCACTCTGAAACTCACAATTGTGCACGTGAGGCTTTTGTGTTTCTCTCAACTCACTTAGGTTACTTGAGCACTGAGACTGAACCAAAACACTATATGATGCATCCCTCTTGATAGTACGGCATTTCTATACTCAAGATCAAATAAAAGGATATTTCAACTACTTGAGCTTCTCATTTGCATATTCATGCCGTGTCTTGATCTTCCACAATCTGAGGAGTGCATCTTATTTGGTTTCATTTAACTGAGCACATTTTCCTTGAGGTAGTGACTTGAACCTTTGTCTTTGAATGGAAACCACTTCTAGTTCAATTCACTTGTTTCTTGAAAAGATTGATGCTCCTCTACAATAAACTCTTCATGATCAAGATTCATCAAGTTGAATCCAAATAAAGTTTCTTCACCCTTAGCAAAGACTCCATGACTCAAGCCGCAACTTGATCACACATTGCTTGGTACCTTGAAACACTATCCCGAATTCTAACTCTTCACCCTTGCATCACTTAGAGCTTCATGTAGGCTTGCATCATTTATAAAGTCCATTTGTCAAATTGACCATTTGATTTGAATCACCATGTCTATGTCTCCTATGTAAGCTATGTATCAAGTGTAGATCAATGATGTCCCATAACATCATCTTTCTAGCTTATGTTCCCTTAGCTTGCATTTTGATTTTAACTTAGATCTTCTCTTCAAATAAATAGCTCGTTTCTTTGCAAGAGAATCCCTTCTAGTACTATGTCATCTTCAAGAAGCTTCTTCTTGATATGAGATTAAATAGTTGACATAAACACATGTCTCAATTCTCATTAATTCATTGCTTGTCAACTTTCACTTTTGATCATAGCCTAGACAAAGTATAACTATCTCTACTAATTGTTTAACCTTTAAGTTATTATTTTAAATTTAAATTACACTAATATTCGTAATGATACACATCCCCCACTGTATGATGACTAATAATGTACAATTTATACTTAATATATGATGTGACTGATAATGTGCAATTTATAATTACTCCTCATGTGAATATACACCAACAGTTGTAATCCTCATGATTGGATTTCGATCTCTACTGATATGATTTCATTATTTTTTTCACATCATTGGTTACACGTATGAATACTTGCAGATAAGCATATCAACAAGATGTCCTAATAATCGGATTCAAATATGAACTATCCTATTTCTATTCTTCAATAATTCCCAAATCTGTATTCGAATCAAACTACAAAAAAGGGGTGCTATCCGGTACATCTCCACCCCTACGGCCCATGAATATCGTAAATCCCCACAGCCGTCTCTCGGTATCATCATAAACCCTACCTCTCTCTCAATCCCCCGATCCATCCAAATCCAAGAGTCGAACCCACCGCCATGGCACGGACGACGTCGACGATGACTCAGCCCCTGATGGGTCCGGTTAAGATATTTCTAGGCTAGTCGCGTCTACCGTTCCTTGGATTTGACATCCAGGTTTCTACTCCCCTGGTGAAAGGCTACATCGTACTCCGTGCGCTTGCGGATTTAGTTTGGCTAAGGAGTGCCAACAGCAAGCGGCGAGGATTTAGGCTTCATGGCACATCTAAGGAGGAGTGGGTCGAGACGGAGAGAGGGGCCATGGCGAAGCTTCGCCAGATTCATGAAGGTACCAGACGGCAGCGCACGCGTCAGAGATATATCATTGGCCGAATACATTTGAATTCGGCCGAGCCAAAGATACGACGACAAGGCCACATGTTTTATCCAGCATCGCGGCATAGGAGGCGCTGTGTTCGTCCAGACGAGACGACAGCAACGGTGGGCTTCACTGGGGGCCGCAAGAAGATGACGCGAAGGAGAAGATGAAGTTGACAGGTGGTCCTCACATGGCAGTGATGGAGGCCAAGTCCGCGGACTGGCTAACCATATGGAACTGAATGGGCCATGTGGATGTTCCCATCAGCATGTAGCAGATCAGAGTCTGAACTGGGCCTCCGTCTTCACTTGCCTCGGCCGTTGCAGCATGTCATTTGTTGGCACCTTTGAGCCGCCAGCGTGGCAACTAAAGCGTGCACCCACGCTGGCGCATGGTTGGTATGGACACGGTCACATGACAAAATGTTGTATGACGAATGTTTTAAGGTTGACGAAAATTGCAACTGTCAACTGTTCCGACGCAAGTCTGCGCAAGCTGAGGAGCCGGTTACTTTGGCCGCCAATGGCCGGCGTCTCAGGGTTACCTTCGTAGAGAAGCCTCCAAGGCATTCTAGAGCACATTCTATCTGAGATTGGGGATCGATTTAAAGAAAATCATATCCTCGGCTTCCGTGCCGCCGCTGCCGCCCCGCCACACCAATCCGTTCAGATCCTCTCCATGAACAAGTGGAAGGCCTCAAGAAGAAGACTGAAGCAGCAGAGGAATTGATGGCAAAGACGCAAATGCAGTTTGAGGAGCTGAAGAAGCAACAAGCAGAGGCCAACGCAGTGCTTATCAAGATCTTGATCCAGGACTGTACTGGTATCTGTTTACAACCCTGATCCTATGTCTGTGGAACTGTTGATACACTTGCATTCTCTTGTGTGGATCCAAACTTTAGTTGTGCGGTTAACTTTCTCTGAGATATTGTTTTGGCTTCATGTGTAATATTTGCGGTGAACGTTTAGTGAACAAATTCTGGCCACTTCATGATGAATAGTACATGTGGAAACGTGTATGATGTGGCATCTTCTGGAAATGACACGTGGACGAATAAAAAGCATACACCACTTTGAATAGAAAGCCGACACGTGGACGAGTAAAAACACGAATCGTGGGCATTTAAAAAGCCGACACCTGAACGAATAAAAACGTGACACGTGTCCGTTTGCTATCGGTCCACGATGTCCAATAACACGATGCCACGTGGACCAACAAATATGGAACACGTGGACCAACAAATAAAGCGACACGTGGGCGTACACAAAATAAACACGTGGACCAACGAAACGATGACACGTGGGTCGACTAAAACGTGACATGTGCACCGATGAAATGTCAACACGTGGACGAATGAAAGCGGGACGCGTGGACGCCTAAGATGACGCCATGACGACAGCCATGTCACTCGCCACGTAGTGCCCACGTCACTTGCCACCATGGAGAGGCAACACGTCAGCTAACAGCGTTGACGGTGCCACGTGGATTTTTTGGTTACGTGACGAAATTTAGGTGTCGGTCACAGTAGCAAAACACTTCTATGACAATAAAAATTACGTCATTGAAGCGATCACTTCAATGACAAAATTGACCATTTCGTCGTTGAAGTACAAATATAACGCTCGCTTAAGGAAGAACGCGATTTCTTCATTAATTCGTCACAAATCATTTTTAATAACGAAAAATGTTTTTTTTTTGCGACCATATCTCTAAACGGGGGTTCTATGGGACCCCTGCTTGCGGTTGCGGTACTTACCCACCGACAATATTCATATAAATATGGATATGAATGGATATCCTACATTATTTGTGTTCATAAAGAACAAAACACAATTTGTGAGTATGCTCTAGCATCTACACTTCTTTAGTCTCTACAATGTGGGTCTAAGCGGTACTTTCGATACTTGTACACTATTTATGCTATATAAATAAATTATTTTGCATTTTTGAAACTATTTAAAATATAACTCATCCTAACAATTTATGATCTAAAATGATATTATTATTTGATTTAATAGTCTACTAACATTATAATTGTAGTATGTCTTATTTTATTAATTTAAATTTATCTCACTAATAATATAGCCTTTAGCTTTTAAATTCCACGCATTTAGAATTGAGGGATGTATAATTATACTAGGTACCTTGAAACTATTCCAATACTCAATATGACAAAGTATAACTATTTACTAATTGTTTAACTTTTGTGTTTTGAATTTAAATTTAAATTACACTAATATTCGTAATGTTACATAGCCCCATTATATTGTATGTTGAATAATAATGTACAATTTATAGTTAATCATATGATGTTACTGATGACGTACAATTTATAATTACTCGTCATATGAATATACACAAACAGTTGTAATCAGCATGTTTGCATTCTCTACCATATGATTTCATCCTCTATACTATAAAGGACGAAATTTTCGCTTCGTCCGTCGTCATCTATATCTTACACCGTCGAATTTTATGATGATCGAACACTCTAGATTAATCTAAAGTGTCCATGTTGACTACATCTCACCTTTGAACCCATGCCGGCGGATTTTACGATGATTGAAAGCTCTAGGACTAATCTAAAGAGTCCATGTTGACTATATCTCATCTTTGAGCCTACGCTGTCGGATTTTATGATGATCAAACGCTCTAGGTTAATTTAAAGAGTCCATTTAGACTATATCTTTAAATTAGTAATTTTTTAAAACACGTGCCTGCAGCACGTGCCCTTCTACTAGTTTATTAAAAAAATTATTGGTTACACGTATGGATACATGCAGATAAGCATATCAACAAGATGTCCTAATAATCAGATTCAAATATGAGCTATCCGATTTCTATTCTTGTTCAAGAATAACCAGATGTGTCTATCTGGTACACAGCTCCACCCGGCCCATGAATATCGTAAAGCCCCGCAGCCGTCTCTCGGCATCATCATAAACCCTACCTCTCTCTCAATCCCCCGCCCCGATCCATCCAATCCCAACTAACATGGCACCGACGACGACGACAACAACTCGGCGCGCCGGCTGCGCCGCTTCCGTTGCGATGCCGTCCCTGACGGCACACGTGGTGAGAATCCTCGTCCTCTTCCCGGGCCGGCGGTGAACTCTTGTGCACCCGGTTTCGTCGATCTAATCTAGTAGACTCTAATTCTGCTGCTGCTGTGCGCGCCGATGCAGATTGGCAAGGCCTTCGCGCAGCACTACTACCGCATCCTGCTGAGGTCGCCGGAGGAGGCCTACAAGTTCTACCACGACGACAGCTGCCTGGCCCGCCCCTCCGGCGACGGCGACGGCACCAACTGCGTCACCACCTTGCCGGTACCAGCTATATAGCTACCAATTGATTGCTTAAACCCATACTAGATCTTCGCGTGAATCCAGCAGCCAGAGATCGATGGATGCTAATAGATTGCTAATAATTACTGTTGTTTTGGTGGCCGGCCGGCAGGCGATCCACGAGAAGATCACCGCGACGTGCGCGGGGTTGGCCGGCGTGGAGATCCTTACGATGGACTCCCACCACTCGCACGGCCGCGGCGTCACCGTCCTCGTCACGGGCAGGTTCACCTTCGCCGGCGACGACGCCACCGCCTCGCCCCGCGCGTTCGTGCAGTCCTTCTTCCTCGCCCCGCTGGGCGCGAGAAGCTACTACGTGTGCAACGACACGCTCCGCTTCATCGGCAGCGGCACCGACGCTGCAACCGCCTCTGCAAGCTCATCTCCAGCCATGGCGGCGGCAGCGGATGAGGAGAAGGGAAGGAAGAATCCTGGCTCCGGGAAGTCGTCTGTGGCGGTGTCGTGCGAGCTGATTGAGGTGGAAGAACCAGGAAAGGGAGAGGAGGAGGAGGACCGCGTCCACGGTGACAAGCCTGTGGAGCGCCGCGGAGACAGGGAAGGAGAAGAAGAAGTTGAGGATGCTGCCGGATCAAACCGGTTTGGTCATATGCTGGGGAAGCTTCGAGGATTGTTGCTCTCGCCAGGCATCTCTGTCTTTGGTGACCAGGCTGAGGTGACGCCGGCGGCTGTCCCGGTCAAGAATGAGCCGCAGGCTGCCCCCGTCAAGGATGATGAGCCTGAGGAGAACGGCTTCCTGGTGATATGATGAGCAAGCAGCAGCTCTGTTTTGTATCTGAAGATAGCAGTCATCAGATCACCGAAAGCTTATATTATTAGTACGTGCTTATTTTGCATTAAGAAGTATGCCGTCCATCATGTGTGAATGCTTGCTGTCGTGAATCGTGACGGACATGTTTCTGGTATTTTTTTATTCAATTTGTATCCGTGCTTAATAATCCTATCTATAAGTATTCTGCCTTTGAGTTCGCCTTTCGTGGTGTTGATGCCACTGCGACCAGAAATTATCTCACCTTCCGAGCTATTTTGTGAATCTTTGGTTTATAAGGTCTCCCAGGCTCCCAGCTCAAGATTCTCAATTCCGGAAAGGGTTTGGTAATGCTCTGTTTTGTACTTTTATTCCTTAGCTGCACTGAGCAAAACTGAGGTCGTAGCTAATATATTGATGTAGTCATTTTCAAATTTAAGGTAAATTCGTCATAAAAATAAATTATCAGATCACTTTTGATTTTATAAGAATACAACCCGTGGTAATAAGCACGACTATGGTTGACTATATACTTTTATAAGTCGGTTAAATTTGGCTACACTTTTGGAGGAATGGAATTTGGCTACACTTTTATAAGGGTTTGGAGGAATTTGGCTACACTTTTTCAAATTTATAAGTCGGTATGGAGGGCTGGACACCTAGGAAAAACGACCTTATTGTCCTTGGAGGGGATGCCCTTGCCAGGGTCAATGGTCAATGATGGTGTTTCGGAAAAAAAGCATGGGCATCGTCTTTTTGCTCTCGCCCTGGACTCGTGCTATAAATATAGTATGTCCGAATATGTCCGAATTTAAGACATTCAATTTCAATCATTTAGCCCCTCGGTCCCCTAAAAGCTCTCAGGACATCTATAAACTTCAAGATCTATCATCTCTATTGTTTAGGCTTTTTTAACCACCAATAACCCCAACTAGCACACTCTATAACATCTTTAAAAGTTGTGCGGTCAGCATCCCGCTAACTTTTCCACCTAAATATGTGTATCACACAAATGAGTACCCAAACATGATATGTCTTTGAGAGTTGATACACTAATTCAAACAGCCATGGTTACAACTGTCACTCCCAGCACAACCTTCTCTTCCTCCGGTATCAGAAATCTGTCGGCTGCGCCAAACGACTTTATGAAGCAGAATCACTTCGGCCGAAGAATCAGGGGCTTGCAGTCGGATAATCACCAGTTTTTTTAATAGGCGTACTCCTTTTATTAAGTAACATTTACAACAGTGCAAACTACATCAGGTGAAGCTAGGAACCAAACATGTCTACCTAGACTTTTATACAACGACCCTTTAGTGACTCTATAAGCATCTTCATTAGCTTTCCTTCCTTCGTGAACAAAATTGACATCAGTAAAGTCTGTCGCCCTTGCCTTGATCTCACGAACAACGTGACCGTAAGCTCCCATTGCAGCTCCCTACAAATTCCAGATTACGTTTAGGCACTCAGTCGCCAACCTGAATTTCTAAAGCACCACGTCACTAGCCAGCGCCATCCCTTCACGACATGCAATCGTCTCTGCCATCTTCGGGGTCAGAGATGCCTTCCATTATCACTGTCGAGGCTCCCATGAAGTTGCCAGCTTCACCACGTGTCGCTGCCACCATCGTGACCTTTGTTGAGTTCTTTGCGAGCGTTGCATCAACTTTAATTTTCACAAACCCTGGTGGTGGCGGATCCATTTGGTCTGCTTGTCTTGAATACGTTGCCTCACAATCCTCATTGATTTGCTTGCTCCCAAATCAGCCAAGAATCTTTTCACAAAACAATGTGTCGATAATGGGCTCTGATAAATATTCTCATGTATGATTTTGCGCTTGGCGTATCATATCGCCCACAGTGTGACAGTAACAGTCACTAATTCATAATGGCTTAAGGAGTTCATAACTTCATGAAGCCATCCCCAAGCATCTTGTTGCTTTATTGAGCTGATGAAGTCGATGACCTCATCACACTGTAGCGCCCACGCGCACCTCACTGGATGGCACTTAATCAGAGAGTGCTTCCACGAGTCTTGACCTCCACACACAGCACACCTGCTATTCGGAGCCATGTGTCTTCGGTACCGGACATCTCCTGTTGGGATCGTTTGCTGAGTGAGACGCCACAAGAATATGCGTACCTTGGATGAAACTTTGACGCGCCAAATATCTGTCCGCTCCTTGCGCTTTCCGTATTATGCTCTACCCAGTCCGTCCGTTGTTCCCGATTGCTTATAAGCATCCGGTAAGCTGATCTTACCCTAAAAAGTAAAAACACCAGGTGCCAATTTATGGTTGAAGGCGGCCTGCTTGTGGGCCATAGTGACGATGTCTTCGTGGGCCGGCAAGGTGGGCCGAGATGACACACTCCTTCAGGATCCATCCAGGGAGTCGATAAGCTAATTGAACCACCCCTCCTGCGCGCCGCCTGGATCCAAAAATAAACCCTGCCACACCCCTCCCCTTCCGGCCACCGATCCATTCAGTTCCATGGCCGCGGCGCCGCGCGCCGGCTCCGCCCCCAGCCTTCCGCCGATCCCCGCACACGTGGTAAGAACTAACAAGCCTAGCTCGTACCGTTCTTCATTCTCAGGCCGCGACTTCACTGGGGGTTAGTCGTTCTCGCCGTGGTTCTGGTGCTGACGATCCGGATCTGCCGATATGCTGCGCGCACAGGTGGGCAACGCGTTCGTGATGCAATACTACCACTGCCTGCACACGTCGCCGGACAAGGTCTACAACTTCTACCACGGCAACAGCCGCGTCGCCCGGCCCTCCGGCAGCAGCCGCCGCATGCACTGCGTAACCACCCTGAAGGTGCTCGATCATCTCTCTCTCTCTCTCTCTCTCGTTTGTCTCTATTGTTTTCGATGTGGGCGGGCGTGATGGTGATTCTATTTGCATGGGGTTTCATCAGGAGATCAAGAAGAAGATTAAGGCGATGGGGAAGGTGGTGTGCGTGGACGTGGGTACGGTGGAATCCAAGGAATCGGAGTCGCACGACGGCGGCATAGCCATTTTTGCAGGAGGGCATATTACCATCCTCCGTGGCCAACCCCGTGCCTTCTCGCAGCACTTCCTCCTCGCCCCGCAGCAAGGCGGCTACTTCGTGCTAGAGGACACGTTCAGCTATGTCGAAGACTCTGGCGCTGCCCCTGCTCCTGTCGGGAATTCCAATGGTACGGCTTCGGGGGTTCTGCGTGTCTTTGCTAGCTGTTTTGCGTATGATTGGAATTATGTTCAGTTGATAGACATATGCTGATTTTTTGCATATATATTTTTTGTTCCTCTTTCGCCAGAAATCTAGCAACGCATGCAGATGTTGAAACCAATTAATATCCCTTATGTTCATATGTTTATTAATTTGTAGATGCCAAGCTAGCAGCAGTTCAGGGAGGGCCAACTGGCCTTGGCCTCAGAGGACTTGACGGCCATTGTGGTGAAGAGCAAGAGGAGGCCGGCTGTGGCATCCAAGCGGATGGTGTAGAGGAAGAGGAAGAGATAATAGTGTACCAGGGACGACGAGCTCCATGAGGCCGATGGAACATGAAAGTTAAGCCACCTTAAACCGTACGTAGTTGCTGCTTTACATAGTTTTCCTGCGTTGACGTGACGAACCTTACAAAGTGTCATGATTGGATTTCTTATCTATTTAGGGTTCGCTGCATAATATGTAATCATGTGACAAGTGTGTTAACATATGTAGTATTTAGTGCTGCGGGGATTTGTTTAGATATTAATGGTGTCATCATAGATTAGGAAATTACTAGGATGATCTATATTCCAAACATCTTATCAGTGGTCCACATTACAAATGAGGCCAAACTGTGGTGTTTATCAGCAGACACCTCTTATGTTGTCTTCCACATTACAAATGAGGGAACCACATTACAAATGAGGCCAAACTGTGCTGTTTATGAGCAGACAACTCTTATGTTGTCTTTCCTCTCAGGGAACCAGAGATTGCAGTTTGTGTATGTATTGCACATGCGTGTGTGTTAGGTCATTCTGCTATTTGGTTTTACTTTGTTCATATTAGTTTTACCTATAATGAAATGATGCATGCTTCCAAAAGTGTGTTTAAAAAATGGTCGGCGAAACATGGCCTCTAGGTTAGAGGAGAGTTCATCTATAATCAGTTAGGACGATATATCGCTACAAGAAAAATGACCTTTGGTCCCTTGTCATTTAGTACCGGTTGTCTAAAACCCGGTACTAAAATGGTCACCGACCCATTTAGTACCGGTTTGTAACATTGGAAGCCTCGGAGACCCATTTAGTCCCGGTTTGTAACACAAACCGGTACTAAACGGCGCACGTTAGTACCGGCTAGTGTTGCAATCCGGTACTAAAATGGCATGCCACTTTAGTCCCGGTTTGTAACACTAGCCGGTACTAACGTGCGCCGTTTAGTACCGGTTTGTGTTACAAACCGGGACTAAATGGGCCTCCACGGGTTACTTTAAAAGGAATGCATCTCCCACTCAATCACAAGTGATGCATAGGTGGGATGGTAAGGAAGCTACACGCGAGGCCGAGGTCGTGGGTTCGAATCCTCACGGCCGCGTTCGCGTATTTACGCGTGAAAAATTCTTGTGACTTGTGACTTGAGACGTTGCGCGTGTGCAGGCCTCCCAGCTCTTTCAAATTTTTTTTTCCTTTTTTTGGGCGTAAAGTCGGTTAGTACTGGCTGGTGTTACCAGCCGGTACTAACGTACACCGCTTAGTACCGGTTGTGGAACCGGTACTAAACGACGAGACACTTTAGTCTCGAAAGTTTAGTACCGGTTCCACAACCGGTACTAAACATGTCTTCCGGCCCATCTCTTCCGGCCCGGTACTAAAGCCTCTTTCACCACTAGTGTCTTAAAACCAAACTAGGATTTCCAAAGATATGAGTTAGTATGCCTTTCGGTGACCGTGTGTTGCGCCCTCCTAGGGCACTTGCGCCTCCCTGCTACAGAGGCACCACCTAGGATGTCCTCTAGGCTGAGGCTGGTTCCGCCTATAGCGGACCAAACATGTATCATCTTCTATATCTAAGTAATGATGTTTTTTTAGAGATTCTTACGTCAGGATGTTTTGCCCAAAATTAGAAATTATTCTATGACCAAGTATTGCATAATTATTTAATGATTAAATGAGTTATGAGCTTATCATTATGTTTGCCTCAGATCAATGTTGACCCAATGAGAAATTTTTTGGGACAATACAAAAAAATTTATTTGATGCAATTAATTTGTACAAAGTCATAGTTTTATTCTGACCACAGTTGCTTACAATCATTGGATTGTTAGAATTAGTTGTCAAATCAAAATTATTTAGTTTTGTTCCTAAGCCATGGATTTTACGGAGCTCATTTTGGGCATAAAGTTCTGACAGGCTTTATGGACGTTTTCCTAAGGTTGGCTAAACTAATATACTTAGGTGCATCGATAAAGGTAAGACAGAGGTTATTTATGTAAGAATTAAGTTTATAATTATATTTATTTAAGGGTTCAATTAATTACTATATGCTATGTTTTATATTTAATGTTCCTTACACTTTCGCTATAAGACTATTATCACTAAGTCATCTCTAACTGAAATGGAACCAATGAGAAGTTTCCAATAAAAGATGTCATAATTTCTTTTAGGATTTCTCAGTATGCATGTTACCACCCGACCATGTAATTTGTTATAAAAATGTCTCTAATCGATGGAACCAGTGAGATTTAGTGATGGCTCATTATTACATTCTGGTCAAAGTTGTTTGTGATTATTAGTTGTCTCCATTAGTGAATAATTCAAATTTCATAGTAATAATATAATGTAGGACTGTTATTCTATTCCTCACCGTTAATTTCTCCTTCGTTTCTGGCCAACGATTCAGCAAAGAAGAATTTTGTTGTTTTACATGATCATAGCATGTAGGCTTTTATGGCATTGTAGATTATTATTTTTCATTCATGTAGGTATAGCTATAAGTTTTTCAGCTATTTTCAATATCCTTTAAGAAATAAATTAAATTTCTCAGCATATACCTACTTTTCCTTATAAAATTATCAAGGGTAATTGAAAAATAACTACCATAAGATAAGATTTTTATACTTTGGACGTTTGCTTGAGCTGGCCCGTTGCGATGGCTAATTTGGTTTGAAAAAAGTACCTTTATGAACATTGGGCTGAGTCCGCATTTCATCCTTGAACTGCCAGATATCTAGCCCCATTCAATTATCAAAACTGTCTGTTTTACTCTCTCAATGGTTTGGATGGTGGTTTTCGCTGATGTGACAGCGGTCCATACATGTCAGAGTGGGCTCCACCTCCATTCTGTCTCCTTCTTCTCTCTAGTGCTCCTCTCTCTTCGCACCGCCGCATCCTCCCCACCACCACCGCCCCCCCCCCGCCAGCTCCTCCCTGGCCGCTGCCCCCGGCTCCTCCCATGTTACCGCTGGCTCCCCCTGCCTCCCGTCGACTCCTACCCGCACTATGCCAAAATGTTGCTTCTATGACGAAACGCTCTTGACGTTTCAAAATTTCGTCATTGAAGCAACCACAACAATGAAGAAATTTCGTTGGCTTCCTACACCGCCGTCTGCTGTCGGCTCCTCCGGCAAAGCTGGTTGGCCCTGCCGCGCTCACCAGAGAGAGGATTCGCTCGCCCCGCGCGTGCCCCACGGCCGCCATGAGGCCGGCCGTGAGCCGGGGCTCCTTCTCCTCTGCCGGAGAGTGCAGGGGCGGCTGCCCCTGCTCGCCTTGCCATCCAGACGTAGCAGGCCAACAACAGCTCGACGTCCACCACAGCGGCCGCTCGGAGGAGGGCGACGGCGGCAGGCGTGGCAGGAGAAGGGTGATGACGGCGGGCGTGGCCGGATGGAAAAGCAGGGGAGATAGGAGATGAGGAAGAGAGAGAAGGTGCAGTGGAGAGAGGAAGTTGAGAGATAATGGAGGTGGGGCCCACGATGACATGTGGGGGCCGCTGCCACGTCAACAAAAACCGCCGTCCAAACCCCCCAAGGGGGATATAATATATGCACTACTACAAAAACGATTTGTAGGTGCCCCCATTTTTTTTTCTAGCAACAGCTCAAAAAGTCATCCGCGCCTACAAATAGAGCACGGCTCCTGTAGCAATTCGTCCGCGCCTACAAATCCATTTTCAGGAATGCTCCATCCCATGACCCGCGCCTAAAAATAGCGACTATTTGTAGGAACGGGTGATGGGATAAACCGCGCCTAAAAATGATCATTTTCAGGTGCGGCCCACCCCATTGGACGTTCCTGAAAATGGTCACCATTTTTAGGCGCGGGTCGTGGGATGACACACACCTAGAAATTGATTTTCGGCCAGCTCAGTTTTGGGCCAGTTGAGTTTTCGGGCCAAACTGAACAACATTAGGGAAATGGGCCACATTGTGTTATTGGACTTTGGGTCGCTGTAGATGGCCCACGAGAGAGAAAAAAATAGAAATTAACTAAATATGATCTCGGATGAAAATAAAGTTTATATGAAAATGGTAGATCTCGACGAAACCTAAAACTTTATAGTTAACAAATTTTTCATTTGGGATGGTTTAATACTCTAAATATCATGATAAACACTCTAGTTTTGAAAACTAGTGTTACTTTAATTTGAATAAATAGCAAAACACATTCAAATTATTTTAAACATGTACACTCAACTTGTATTGAAGTATATTACATATAAAAAATGTGATTCCATCATTTCAGTAACTGCAATGATAAGATGTGCACAAAATTTTAAGTTATACTTTAAGTGTTGCATGAACTAGTGTGAGAGATGTGTTTTTTGAATACAAACTTTTTCATGTTATCTTGAATGTATATAAGATTTATACCAAAGTTGTACAACTCGACGAGATAAATTTTTTTGTAGTTGATAACTTTTGGACTTGACATCATTTAGGTGCTCACAAATTTATTTTAAAATAAGATATACATTATATCAAAATTGTATAGCTCAATGCTATCTCATATGAAGATAAACTTTAAACCAAAGTTGTACAGCTAAAACTTTGTAGTTGATAATTTTTTGTTTGAGAGTGTTTAATAGTTCAAAATATCATTATATGTTATCCTATTTGAAATCTTAAACTTTTAAAATTTTCAAATGATCTCGGATGTAAATAGTTTCTATATCATAGTTGCAGAGCTCAACAAAATCTAAAACTTTGTAGTTTATAACTTTTTAATTCGAGATCATTTAGTTATTGAAAAATTGATTATAGGTGCGTAGAAGAAGCACAACTTTCTAGCTCAGCAATCCACGTTTGAAAACGGAGCTCTCTGATTGGTGGAAACCCTCTCTCGCGGATCCATCCACCCCATCCTTCCCTCACAGCCTTATCCTCACACCTCTCACCCCGTCTTCCCCGTTGTCCCTCCCATTTCCTCACTTCTTCTCCCTCCCCAGGCTCTCAGCGGCGGCCTGGCTGGCCACCGGGACACCGGTGCTTAAGCCGCCTTCCCAAGCGGCGGTGCGGCCATCCCCAGCGCCCCCCAGCAAGCGGAGGGCCGGTGACCCCCAGCAAGCAGAGGGCTGCGGCGGCAGCACGAGGAGCCAGCGTCGACGGGCTGCCGGGGAGGGGGGGGGGGATGGCGCGAGCGTCCGACGCGGGTGGGCTCTAGCAACAGCGCGAGGTGCCGGCGCAAGAGTTTTGCGGCGGCGTTGAGTGGCCGGCCGGTGCGAGCGGGTTCTTGCAGGGTGACGCGGCGGTGGGGTCGGCTGATGGTGGCGCGCCGTCAGCCGCGGAGCGGACGGCGGAGGCGGCCTGCAGCTGCGGGCTGCCCGTGAGCAGCCGGCGTGGGCACGTCCGCGTCCGGCGAGAGCGGCCGATGCGAGCGGCCTCCGGTAGCGCTTGGGGTGCGCGGTTGGCACGGCGGCGGTGGCCTGCAGCGGCGGGCGGCGCACCCCTGGCCGGCGAGGGCGGAGGCCTGCAGCGGCGAGCTGCGTGCCCCTGGCTAGCAAGGTCGGCGACGGCGGCGCGTCCGTGTCCGGCAGCCCCACGTCATTTTTCTTTTTTCTGCCTTTTCTTTTCTTTTTTTATTTTTGAAAATTGATTTATAGGCGCGGACCATTATTCTGTCCGACCCAGCTAACCATTTTATTAGCAACGGAGCGTGCCATGGTCCGATCTTGAAAAACCATTTCCAACAACGGGTGACACCATTGTCCGATCCTGCAGACGTATTTCTAGCACCGGACGTTGGCCCGTGCCTGCAAATGCCCTATTTCTAGGTGCTAAAAGCAGGTGCGGGCGGGGCACCCGCGCCTAAAAACTCTCAGGCACCCGCGCCTACAAACGTTTTCTGTAGTAGTGATGGTTTCGAGAGTTGAAGAAGACGGTTTTGCGGTTCAGAGAGGTAACACAAACTCAGCTCCATGTTTAGGGAGGTAAAAAGACTTTTTCCATCTGGTTGGGTGCGGAATGTGTTCCTCATGTAAGAATTAAGATGAACCATCATGACTAACGATGTTGCTTTGTTTCCTTCTGTGCGCTTACACAAATACATATATCATGGTGAGATGGTGATGAAAACATTAATATTTTTCACTGATTTCTTATCCCCGTTTATATATGCAGCTTTACCCTCATTTATTAGCTCCGTATTATCCCCGGCAACAACCATGACCCTTAGCTTTCTTTTTCCTTTTTTTTGTTTTTTTAAGAAACCATGACCCTTATTAGTAACTCTCAACTTAGATTGTGCTGTGAATTCTCCCATCCCTTCACCACTCTATTGCCACGGGCCCACGGCCGACACTGCTCTATTGCTACAAATGACACGGATCTATTGCCACGCAAATAGTTAGTGTGATTTTGCGTGACAATTGCCTCTGAAAGCGTGAATTAGAATTCTCTTAAAACTAAGCCTTAGAGCATATATAAAAACTGTCGGGCAGGCTGGGCTGCCATGCCGACCCGGCGGTCCAAGCCTGACACGATGGTCTCTTTTTGGGTCTGGGCCGGCACGACGGCCCGGCGGGCCCAACGGGCTACGATTGGACCATCCCCTGCCCCTTCCACGCCGTCAAGCGGTGGCGGCTAGGGTGGTGTGGGGGATATAGTACCCGGGTACCTCACGAGCAAGCCTGACAGCCCCCAAAAGGGGGCGGCCCAGCCTACTGTTCTGGACCTGATGACGTGCGGAACAAGTCGGCGCACGAAGGAAGGATCTGGAAGGAGAAGTTCTAGTTGGAATAGGAATTATTGTAAAAAGGAAAGGATTCTTAGAGATAGGATCGGCTACAAACCGACTTGTAACCCTGCCCCCCAATATATAAGGTGGGCAGGGACCCCCTCCAAAACAACTCAAGCCATCGAAACTCACCACATCTCAATTCATAGCGAATCCCACGCAATACAACACCCCAAATCAGGACGTAGGGTATTACGTCGAGTCGACGGCCCGAACCTGTATAAACCCCTGTGTCTGTCCATCCTAACCATCTTGCTTCCGATCTTTGCGATCTTCCCTACATTACAAATCACTTCCGTGGGCTATCCCGTGGAAGACTGCCGGAGATAATATCACCGACAGTGGCGCGCCAGGTAGGGGACATCGCCGAGATCAATCTGGTAAGCTCGATGGATCGCGTCAAGATCTTGGACAACTGCAACCTCCCGGACGTCGACGAGGTCGAGATCCAGTTCGGGGACGTCATCACCGCCGCCTTGTATACCCAAGCGGCAGGAGCTACGGTCGCCACGGAGGTCTCCTCTCTGGCGCCGACTTCGGCCATCACGGCCCAGTCCGGTCCGATCGCATCTGATCGTGCCGACTCTACCCCGCTGAGTCCATCGCAAAACGCGAGGACAGACCAGTCGGGAACAGATCTACAATCACTCGGTTCCGATCCGGCTCCTGAGAGTCGCGTCGCCGAGTCATCGCAGAGCGTAAACGCTCAACCAGCGCGCGTCCAGAGCCCTGAGGTCATTACTGTCCAGACCCCTGGCTTTTGCGCGCTTGCTCAGAAGCAGAAGATGAAGGACATCGTCCAGGCGGATGATTACCTCTCTGGGAGCGACTCCTACGAGTTAGATCCACAGGGACCCTCAATCCTGGACGATCTGCCGGAAGGATACACAGTGTCGGACGCCTCTACAGAGCCGGAATTGCTAGGATCACTCGGAGAACTAACTCCGAGTAGCTTGGAGCGTTATACGCCCACATCCGACTTCTCCGAGTCCGAGGAAGACTACCTCGCGCAAGAAGGAGTCGGGTCATACTGCTATATGGTGGCGCCAGCAACGCCAACCAACCCTGTCACAGAAGACGAGGTCACTCCCGCCGAGGAGACGACTGAAGCCAGGGACCAGCGTCGAGGACGCAACGCCAGTCGGGCGACTCGCAGAGCCGCACGACCGCACGGAGCCACTGCGTCAGGATCTGGCACTGCTCGACTCCAGGAACCGCACTCTGAAGATCATCGTCGCCAACGGGATCGGCACGACCGGAGGAGCACCCGGAACTTGATGCGTGACGGCATGTTCGAGTTCAACGGATACGACGTCTACGAGACGCCAGTCCAGAACCTCGTTACTATTAACGAGGAAATCAGTCGGCTACCACCCAGCACTCCAGGCCTGGAAAAGGTAAGGGCTCTCGTGCAGGCCGCCTCCGTCCAGGTTCACCAGATGCAGGGCAGAGCGACCACGGACGCCCCTGAGCCCGGTCCGTCTCGACACCGGGCCAGCGGCGGATCGGATCGTGATGAAGACCTCCGCACCACGATCAACAGAGATCGAGATGCGAGGAACGTCATCCGCAACAGCACCGAAGAGCGCCATCGTGAGGAAATCCGACGGCGCGAAGAGTACGATCGGGATCATGGAAATCCCCGTCGTAACTCCAACAGAAGCGGCTACTCGACGGAGTCAGACTACTCTGACCCTTCCGGTAGTCCAAGGCGCGGCAACGACGGCGGTCGCACTCCGCCACGAGGACGAGCGCTTCCACCACCCAGGCGACCGACTCCGCCAAGGGAGCGAACTCCACCGCGCAGCAGGACCTACCGACGGGTCCGAACTCCACCCAGGACTCGGAACTATCGGAGGACCCGTTCCCCGCCCAGGGACCGGGATCGCAGGAGGGATAGCACTCCCCCAAGAACAACAGACGGATCGGGTCCGAGTGGTTCCCGCCCTAGAGGTCGGATCGGCGGATTCCAGTCGTTCACCGAGCGCTTGAGAAGCGTGACATGGCCCAGAGGCTTCAAGCTGTCGGACATCGACAAGTACGACGGGAAATCTAATCCATCTCAATGGCTTCAGATCTACTACACCGCCGTACAAGCGGCCGGCGGCGACGAGGACGTGATGGCGAATTACCTTCCCATCATGCTCACCAAGGACTGCCGCAACTGGTTGGCAGGACTCCCGCAGGACACCATCGACAACTGGGAGCAGCTTACCGAACTCTTTGTCGGTAACTATCTCGATACTTGGGAAAGGCCCGAGAGCAAGCGGCTCCTCGGTCAGATCAGGCAGCGCAAGGAACGAGACCCTGCACGACTTCGTGCGCAGGTTCTCAGAGAAGCGCAACTCCATCACGGACGTGACGGATCAGGAGGTGATGTCAGCCTTCCAGCACGGCATCTCCGATGGGAGGCTGATTCACAAGTGGACTCGGAAGCCACCCGCGACTTGTCAATGACATGTTCCGGATCGCTAGCACGTGGGCGGACGCAGAGATCGCGGAAAAGGAACAACTCAGCGAGATCAGGAGCCGCTGGGAAGAAGAGAACAAGACAACCCGCAAGCGCGACCGCCGCGAGGACGAAGACCGACATGACGACCATCGGCGCACCGACAGCCACCCTCGTAAGAAGAAGAGCGAGGGAGATATGGTCGCCGCCCTGGACCGGTCCAGAGGCTGGGTAACTCCAGAGGATTTCCAGCGCATGCTCGATGAGCAATGTCCTTACCACAAGCACAAGCATTCGGCACGAGAGTGCTACGGGCTCAAGCGAGCCTTCACTGGGGGCAACAGAGGCCCTCCATACAGAAAGAGGAACGATGGTTCCCCACGAGATGACAGGCGCAACGACGAGCCCGGCGACGACTTCCAGGAAGCCGACCGAGTGGTTCGCATGATCTATGGCGGACCAGAGTTCGAGTCGAAGCGCCAGCAGAAGCTCACCCATCGCCAGGTCATGCACGCGAGGGAACCACCGGTACCTGAGTACCTTAAGTGGTCAGAAGTTCCGATCACCTTCACCCGGGAGGACCACCCAAACTTCATACCGAAGCCCGGGTCCCACGCCTTGGTAGTAGCCCCGACGATCCGCAACGTTCGGCTCACCAAGGTACTAGTCGACGGTGGCAGTGGCCTGAACATCCTCTTTGCTAACACATGGAAGGAGCTCGGCCTGACTACTCTCGACCTAAGTCCCCCCCCCAATCCGCATTCTACGGTTTGATACCGGGAGAGGGGGCGGAACCACTCGGGCACATCACATTGCCCGTTACCTTCGGAGACCGGAACAACTACCGGACCGAGCATATGCAGTTCACGGTGGCGAACTTTGAAACTGCATACCACGCCATCCTTGGGAGGCCGGCGCTCGCCAAGTTCATGGCGATTCCCCACTACGTCTACTTACAGGTCAAGATGCTAGGACCCAAAGGCATAATCACCGTCTTGGGGGACATCCGAGTCGCTTACACATGCGAACAGGAGACCCTCAACGCGGCAGCTGCCCTGGCCAACAATCGAGTCGTTGACTCCACGGCAGGCTCCGCCCTGCTCTGCTTTCTCGATTGCTATCCAGGTTATTACCAGACAGGCCTAAAGCTGGAAGATCAGATAAAGACCACGTTTATCACGCCGTTCGGTGCCTTTTTGGCCTTCGGTCTGAAGAACGCCGACGCGACCTACCAGAAGACAATTCAAGCGTGTATGAATCAATTGACTCTGGACGTAGTAGAACGCCTACATCGATAACTCCATGGAACATCGAGCACTTACAGCGTTTCTACGCCTGATTCAGTTATGTACTCATCTTTTTGTTTAGATTTGTTTTTTCCGAGTGATTTTTGGAGGGTATTCACCCCCACTCACGACTCGGCTGATTTATAATGAGTTATCAATAAAGTTGATTTCATCTTTCATCTATTTCTACTACTCGAATTTCCTCTTTCGCGTCACGCACATAAAGTATGAGTGGAACAAACTTTAAATCGAGAGGGAAAGTACTCGCCAAGTCAAAGCTCTAAACGTACGACAAAGACTCTGCGGCATGAGACTGAGACCAACGAGGCTAATCTACTCCGTAACAGGTCAACCACTCAGAAATTAAGGCCAGCGCAGAAAGAAAGGGAGTAGTAGTCCCATAAAAAAACATATATACAATATCAAAAGCTTAAACATTGTTCAACAGTTCTATTTCTACCAAATACTACAAATATTCTATGTAAATTAAACTGCAGGATCTCCAACTCCAGACGGGGCCGCTTCATCAGAGTCATCAACAACATCCTTGGACAGGACATTGGCGATAGGCTCGACCTCAAGGAGCAGTCTGCCCACATCGTCTTCGGAGGTGCCAGCAGCGTATCCACGGCTGAGTGGCTCCAGGTCCGACGCCGGGAACAGAGACTTGAGCACCGCCAGGACATGACCACAGCTGGCCTGGCTGATGGAGCAGAGCTGTCGCCGGAAGAAGCGTGGAAGCGCCCGAACGCGGTCGAGGATAGAAGCCGAAGATGATGACGCCTCCGGCTCGATCTCCTCCGCCACCACTCGGATAGCGTCCTCCAGCGCGATCCTCTCGGTGCGTAGCGCCTCAGCCTCGCCTTGCAGCCGAGCCACCTTAGCAGTGAGCTCTGCGAATTGGGACATAATCCGATACCGATAATCTACAGAAAGTTAGATCTGGATAATATATTCACGTCTGACAGAAAAACAAACAGGGAATAACATACCTCTGAGCTCGTGCACGGCCTGGGCTTCGTTGAGTTTAGCCTGCTCCACCTCTCCGCGAAGATCGCGAGTGGTGCGCTGGGCTTCCTCCAACTCGGCCTGGTGTTGGGTCGCAGCAGCTTCGAGTTCAGCCACTCGGGCCACCAGGGAGTCGGCCTTAGCGACTGCAGATGAAAGTTCTTGAATTACCGAGGATTTCGCCTCGGCATCAGCAGCTAAGTCCTGCAAAGACAAGTCAGATGACAAAAACAAATAGATGTACCACTCGGTACTTGACCTCAACAAGAAAAGTGGCTTAGGAAATACCTTGGCTATCTGGCCCATACGAAGATGGAGCGACATGAACTCCTCCAGAGGAGTCATGGGAGCACCACCACCCAAAGCGCCGACCACCGCAGAAGCAACTTCGACCGCCGCAGTCTGGGGCTCCTCCACTGCTGCAGTCGGTTCAACCACAGGAGCAGGCTGGGGGCTGCCTTGAGGAACTGGCGGTGGGGTCGGCGACGCCGGTGTAGGACTCGGTGGAGGCGGGGTTGGTGCTCGCAGCGACTCTGGTGGCGGACCCACAGGCTGATCGCTGAGAAGATCAGCCGAGTGGGTCGGCACCTCTGGCATTTGGATTGACGGGATCTCTGTCTCAACGGCCGACTGAGGCGCAGGACCCGCAAAGGGGATCTCAGACGGCGTGCTACAGGATAAAGGACATATGGATTAATCACAGAAAACATAAAGAAAATCAAGAGATGACAATGATACTTACAGAGTAGATACGCGCATTCTCGGGCGCTTTCCTTTCCGAGTGGGGGAAGGAAGGTCCCTCGGACTTGCAGCACTCAGAGGTACTACTGCAAGGGGAGACTGCTCCGAGCTGATGATTGGGGGCGGGATTGACGACTCGGCACCGCCAGCTTCGTCTTCTTCCGAGTCAGACGACTCAGAGATGAGGAGTTGGCGGCGGCTTGGCGCATCCCCAATCACGATCCCCGTTGAAATCTTCCGCTTCTTCGGGGCAGGGGCAGCCTTCCCACCACTCGGAGACAGCACATCGGGAGAAGGAGAGGATGACAGAGTGATATCAGAGTCGTGCAGGTCACTCTCACTTCCTCCGACTGCTTCTTCAGCACCAACGGCCCTGCGCCGAGCCGGTTGATCCACTCCCTTCGGCATCTCAGGCAAAGGAGGGAGGGATACAAAGGCAGCTCGACCCTGCAAAAGTTGGGTTCAGTTCTGAGATTACACCCAATGGGTGTAATTGAAATAAAAAACAGCAACAGACTGGTTTAATACCTCAGGGCGTGGATTCCCTAAGTTGAGCGCCGGAGGACAATCAGTAGTCCTCAGGGAAGTTCCTGTCGCGAAGAATTTGCCAAGCCGAGCTGCGGCTTGGACTTTGTCGACACGCTCGGTGGCTTCACGCGTGTTGTCCCCCTCGGCGTAGTACTCATACGCCGGATGAGCCCGCTGCTTGAGGGGCTGGATCCGGCGCAGCACGAAGTTGGCTGCCACTCCGACGGCAGACAACCCTCTGTCCTTCAACTGGGCTATGAGACCCAGCAGTTCCCGAACCTCATCCATCTCACTCTCCTTGGGAAGAGCAGTCCAGGATTGGGAGGGAACAGGACGTGAATCGATTTCAGGAGAGATGGCAGGCGAGTGGTTTCCTACGTAAAACCACTCGGACTGCCACCCCTTGTTGGAGGTAAGAAAAGGAATGTCAAAATACTCCCGGGTTCGACCCTCGCGGAGTTGGAATCCGGCGCCCCTGACTACTCGCGGGCACTCGGTTCTGGATAAGGTTTCAGCAGAAAAAGATGGAGAAAAAGATTGAAGTGAGGCTCTATCCCAAGATAGGCCTCACAGAGGTTGATGAAGATGGCGATGTGAAGAATGGAGTTGGGATTCAGTGCGCAGAGACTGATCCCATAGAAGTGCAGCAGCCCGCGGAGGAAAGAATGCGCGGGCACGCCAAAGCCGCGCAGAACGAAAGACTCGAACACCACCAAATCAGAGGAATTTAGGGTGGGGAAAGACTCACCGGAGGCTGCGCGCCACTCGGCGGTTTGCTGGTCAGGGAGGATGCCGTCGACGACGTGCTGCTCGAGGCGCTTGGTGGTGGTGATGGACTCCCTCCACTCAGCGGCGCGATCTACGGCGACTTCAACGGCGGCCTTGGCCTTGGCTGACCGGGCCCTTCCCGGCGACCTCTCCTTCCGCTTCGGGGCTTCCTTCCTCTTCGGCGCCATGGCGATGAGCGGGGGCTGAAGGTTGAGGATGAAAGCTGTGGGAGTGGATCTAGGGTTTGCTCTCGCGCGCGGAGGAGAACTGGAGCGCTGGGAAGGCAAATGGCGAGTAAAGGAAGAAGATTGCGGCGGGGATGGCTTATAATGGAATGAACCAGTTCCTCCCGCGCGTGGCGCGATGCGTGTCTCGGGAACTCAACCGACGCAGGCACGTCCCGTCGCTTTGAATTCAAAGGTGCGGTAAGGAGTCGCGATATCTCGCGATATTTTGCCTTCCGTAAAGCAACCGTTAGGATCCTTAGGAAACAACGGACTTTGCGGCATTAGTGGGCCTAAATGGGCTGAAATGTAGCACGGCCTTTCGGTTCTGTTACGCTAACAGATTTGTGGGTTCCTGAGCTAGTGTTCAGGGGCAGAAACCACTCGGTCGTGAGGCTAAAATTAGTCGACGGCCAGACTTGATTTTGCAATTAATATTGCATCCTTGCAATTGATTTTTACGTAAGGCATGCGATACTATCGCTAAATTCGCCCAGAAGTCTGGATCAAGTGCTGACAAGTATAAATCTTGCGAGAAGGTGGCTTACCATATGGTCAAGCTGAGTCGTGGGACACGACTCGGGAGTCATGCCGAGTTCAAAGAACTTGAGAACAGAATCCTTATAAAGGGGAAACAAAAAAGCCCCAGAAGGAGAAAATTATCTGAAATCCATGCCCAGAGGCATGGGGGCTGAAAAATTCAGTCAGAATTCACGGCTTTCAGAGTCTTGACACGATCGTGCCGAGTCGTATCAAGACTCGGGGGCTACACCCAATGGGTGCACCTAGAGGTGCACACCATTGATGGATTAAGTTCAAGAAGAGATTCATAATATTTTATTTTTGACCCTCGACCAGAATATTCTATTCTGCTCAAGGCTCGGGGGCTACACCCAATGGGTGCACCTGGAGGTGCACACCATTGAAGATCAAGATATAGATGGATAAAAGTTGAAGACCTTTGGCCAATTTCATACTAAAATTGCCCAAAGCCCGGGGGCTAAGTGTATTCACTTCGCTGTCGCGTCGTGAAAAAGAGCACTCCTTCCCCTCACTATGGCCATAATTGAAGAATTGTTTTCAGGAGCGTCTGATCATGCACTCAGATCTTCCTTGAAACCACTCGGATCTTCCTCATAACCACTCGTATCTTCTTCGAAATCACTCGGATGAGATCTTAAACAACTTGGGAGCACTCGGATCATGCAAGAAAAGACGAATCAATTACAGCCAACGATCGGTCAAGAAGTGCTCGGGGGCTACTGTGGGGGATATAGTACCCGGGTACCTCACGAGCAAGCCTGGCAGCCCCCCCAAAAGGGGGCGGCCCAGCCCACTGTTCTGGACCTGATGACGTGCGGAACAAGTCGGCGCACGAAGGAAGGATCTGGAAGGAGAAGTTCTAGTTGGAATAGGAATTATTGTAAAAAGGAAAGGATTCTTAGAGATAGGATCGGCTACAAACCGACTTGTAACCCTGCCCCCCGATATATAAGGTGGGCAGGGACCCCCTCCAAAACAACTCAAGCCATCGAAACTCACCACATCTCAATTCATAGCGAATCCCACGCAATACAACACCCCAAAACAGGACGTAGGGTATTACGTCGAGTCGACGGCCCGAACCTGTATAAACCCCTGTGTCTGTCCATCCTAACCATCTTGCTTCCGATCTTTGCGATCTTCCCTACATTACAAATCACTTCCGTGGGCTACCCCGTGGAAGACTGCCGGAGATAATATCACCGACAGGTGGCGGCCACAGTGGTCAGCCTGGCGTGGACTGGAGGGGCGGCCAGCGGCGATGGCCAGCCCACATCTAGGTGAGGGAAGCCGAGAGGGAGGGGAGGGGACGGCAGGTGGCATGAGCGGCGCCTCCGGCCGGCGCGGACCGCCGTCGCTCCGCATCCTCGGGACCTCAGGTGGTGGCGGTGGCCGGCGCGACTCCGCGTCCTTACTGGTAGTGGTTGGCGCCGGCTCCGTCCTGACCCTCGGTGGCGGCGGCGGCAGTGGCCAGCAGCCGGTGCCTCTCGGCAGGGTGAGGGACTGAGGGGGACTCGAATTGAGGCAGTGGAGCTGTGGCGGCTGGGGGACTGGGGAGGGGAGATGTGAGGGATTAGGGATCCTTTTTCAATTTAAGTAGGTTGGCACATGTTATAAAAATAACATAAATTTTAAAAGAAACTTAATTTTTTAAAAATAAGTATGTAAAATAATGCATACTTTTGTTAGATCGCATATTAAAATTATTCAATAGCATCTCATATTAAAAATTATATATTCATACATCGAAAGCTTGGGCCTCCGGCGGAAACAGAAGGAAATTTTTGTATAATTAAATCTTAAACAATCAGCAACATATATAAAAGAAAATATTCACGATACATGTATCCATGAGCAACTCGGCACCGCAGCCAGCCTTTTGATGATGGGGAGGCCGAGAAGGTTGCTCTCCTCGTCGCAGGTGTCGTGGAGCAACGACGCCACGCACTCGACGGCACCGGACACCGTCACAATGTAGAGCACGTTCCGCTTCTACCTGGCTGAGCTTGGACACGACAAGCAGTCGTGGCCACCCTTGCGCCGCGCTCGACGCCGACGCCCTTGCAAAGAAATATGAACTCTGAATAGATGATGAGAATGAAGGGAGAGATTGTGTGCTTTGAGAATAAGGAGGGGCGCCTTATATAGGGGGCAGGAGGGCTAAGGAGATGTACCTGGACGCCCACGACTATTGTAAGTAATCGATTCCCTGATTGACTCCCACAACTATGGTAAGTAATCAAGTTTTAAAAGGAAGGAGACACCTGATTGCGTAGATGTCATTCCTTTTTTTGAAAGGAAACCTTGACTGGTACACAACACATATATGGACGCTAGCCATCTACAAAAGGAAAGAAGGAAATTCAATTCCTTGATGCACACGGCCATATAAATAAAGGAAAGCGGGCGAATTTCAAAAGGAAGGTGTAGGCGTCCTGATTGCATAGGAAGGTGGAGGAAAGGAAAGGGGTGTTTTTTTGGAAAGGAAACCAACTTATCTTTTTGTATACGAATACAACTAATAGAAAGGAAAGGAAAGTGCGCCTTGATTGCATTACCATACAAAGAACGCGATCAAAATGAAAGAAGGCAGGCGAATTTACAAAGGAAGGTGGAGGAAAGGAAAGGGTGTTTTTTTGGAAGGAAACCAGCGTATCTTTTTGCATATGAATACAACGAATAGAAAGGAAAGGAAAGCGGCGCCTTGATTGCATTACCATACAAAGAACGTGATCAAAAGGAAAGGAAAGGAAGGCAGGCGAATTTCCAAAGGAAGGTGGAGGAAAGGAAATAGGCGTTTTTTGGAAGGAAACCAGCGTATCTTCTTGCATACGAATACAACGAACAAAAAGGAAAGAAAAGCGGCGTCTTGATTGCATTACCTTACAAAGAACGCGATCAAAAGAAAGTAAGGCAGCGGGTATACAAAAATGCCAAGGTGAGAAAGAATAGGGGGCGGGATGGCGCCGAGGCGCAAAAGAACGGGGGGTGACGACCAAACGCGTCCCCCCCCCCCCCCCCCCCCCCTCGTCCGAGGCCACCTTTTGGCTCTGAATTGTGGGTCCTCTGTGAGGTTTAGGAGGGTAATTTTTTGGGTGAGAAACTGTTTCAATTGTGACACTCTTTATAGTATAGATACGGGCCACCAATCGGGCTGGCAAAAATTAGGCCGTGCCCTCGGGCTGGGCCTGCGTGCCGGGGTGGCGGCCTAGGCACTAAGGGGTCATCGGGCCGGCCTGGCCTTAGGCATTGTCGATCAGGCCTCGACCAGTGCTAGTGTCGTGCTTTTTTAGGGTCGTGCCTCGTGTCGCTGATCGGGCCCGCCATCTGGAATTCTATACTGATGCTATCTTGATGTTGGTAACTATCCTGGATAGCGCAGTTTGTTTCAACTAGCAGAGAGGCATGTGCCGCAGGCACGTGTTTTAAAAAATATAGCATGAGAAAGAGTACTGACCGCTAACGTATAGCATTAAAAAGAGTCCTGACCGCTAACGTGCAGGACCTATGGCCCACTTGTCGGACCAATGGGTCCATAATATTTGATGATCATGGGTCCACTTGTCGAATTTGACGAAACAAAATTCTTTCGCTCTTTTTAGTATAGGCTTGGGATTGAGGTGTTGTGTTGAACAAAACGAGTCCATGAAAATTTATACTGAGTACCCTTTTTTTTCATACAGAGGTACCGGAATCTATAAAGTACCCCCTGTCCGTACATGTACATTGACAAGTCAAGTGAAATTCCACACCAGGAAACATCGTTTCTGCAGTGCCACTGTGCGGAGGAACCCCATCCAACCAGGAAGCACTCTCCGAGTAGTAATTGGTTAGGATTCTATCCGAAACCGATCTTGTAACCCTGCCCGCCGTGTATATAAGGCTGGGCAGGGACCCTCTCCAAAAAACACGATCTCATCAATACCAATCACCACACAGGACGTAGGGTATTACGCCTTCTAAGCGGCCCGAACCTGTCTAAAATCCTGAGTCTCTTTGCCTTTGCGTTCCTGATCTCGGCGAAACTCACCTGAAACTCTGCTACCTTGGGATACCCCCTCGGTAGGATCGACGGTAGAACACCGACACCATATACGTCGTCTGTTCTCTCCTCCTTGCCCCAAACTGCTGTCCAAGGCTCGCAGGTAATTATTGTAATGCATAGCCTCAAGCTTTCAAATGTACAAATTATACTTTGTCTCCGAAGGAAGCTTACTTAGAATTCTATTTTTTTTCTTTTCCCCTTTTGGTTCGCGCATCTCTAGGACACTCCAAAGGTCGATTGGAAGAAACTCCAAGATATCAAAGTGTTTACTTTTAAGGAGCTCGCAAAAGCCACCAACAACTTTTCTCCACGCATGAAGATCGGTCAAGGCGGGTTCGGCTGTGTTTACATGGGATGGCTTCCTGACGGTCGGGAGGTAGCCATCAAGCGCTTGGACAGAGGTAGCACACAAGGGATAAACGAGTTCAACGCAGAGGTGACCATCCTCCACTCCGTTAGCCACAAGCACATCGTCCGTCTCTTTGGATACTGTGTCCCACAGGAGAAGCGCCAGCTCTGTCCGAAGTTCCTGAAAAAGTTAATGAAAAAGAACGAGAGGCAGGAATGCCTGTTAGTCTATGAGTTCACTGAGAACCGCTCGCTCGACATCCACCTGCGCGACCGGACGTCATCGTCGCCGGTGACTGCATCCTGGAAGATGCGCATTGAGATACTGCTTGGTGTATCCCGGGCCATCGAGTACCTGCAATCTTACGCCGAGCGGCCGGTGATCCACCGTGACGTCAAGTTGTCCAACATCCTTCTCGACGCGAGCTGGGTGCCGCGCTTGGCAGACTTCGGTTTGGCACTAACATGGGAAGGCCGAGACCATGAGGATGGACCCGCGGGCGCCATTGGATACATAGCCCCGGAGTACATTAGTACAGACAATCTCAACCCAAAGATCGATGTCTACAGTTTCGGTGTTGTGATGCTAGACTAGAGGTGTTGACAGGGAAGAGACCATATTTCTCTTTTTCTTGGGAAGAATGGGTGAAGAAAAGAGAACCCTGTGAGGACGAGGAGAAGAGAGGAGCATGGGAGGAGTGAGAGAAGAGTGCGAGGAAGAGGAGCAGCAGAGATACGAATGGAAGGAAAAAAGGAGAGAGACGAGCGTGAGGAAGAGGACATAACAGAAGAAGAACCGGATGAAGAGACTGAGGAGAGGGCAAAGAATAACTTTCCTGGCCACATCTTGGTGGGCTTCGCCGTGACACTGATTGAGGCGGGTGAGCTGTGGAAGGTGCTTGACAGGCGCCCAGCGGCGGAGCCAACGCCGAGGCAGCTGGAGGCGGTGGAACTGGTGGCGCAGGCGGCGGTGCGCTGCGTGTCGCTGGACTGGGAGGCCCGGCCGTCCATTTCGGAAGTCGTGGCCACCCTCGAGACGGCGCTTGAGCTGGCCCGCTGCGATGGCTAGTCCATTTTTGCGAATGTATTTCTCATGTAAAATATGATCCAGCATGATTAACAGTGTTGTTTTGTTCATTCCTGCGCTTACACAATTACACATAATCACATATCATGGTGAGATGATGATGATAAACGTCTACTATTTTTCATTGATTTCTTATCCCCATTGATGCAGATGTAGCCCCATGTACTTCCATATTACATTACCTGTTTTGAAGTTATTCTCCTAAGCCCCTAATTCTCAACTTTGCTTGTGCTGTGAATTCTCCGACTCATATATCTCTTCACAACTCTATTGCCACGACCGACACTGCTCTATTGCCACGCAAATAGTGGCAATAGGAATGTTGCCGCAAAAAGATTTTATGAAATACTCGATTGCAACAAATTACAGCATTATTTGACCATTGATAGTGGCAATAGTGACAATAACATGGTAAATTGGTATATCCGCAATCCATACGTTGCAACTGTATTGGAACAAATTACAGCATTATTTGACCATTGATATTTGCGTTGCAATGGCCAAAATAAAAACCTTAAGTGTTTATGAAATTATAAATACTCAGCAGGAATCATAAAAGTACTCGAATGATGATGCACTTTTGCTAGGAAGCGCTCGGGGGCTCGTGGGACATAGTTCCCTAGGTACCCGCAAGGAAACTACTCTAAGGAAGGAAATAGAAAATCAGACTCCTACTAAGACTTTTATCTTATAATCCTATTAGGACTCCTCCCTTGTAAAGTGAGTAGTACTCCTGCCCCTGAGTATATAAAGGAGGACAAAGGTTTCTAGATAGATAGATCAACTCTCAACAGAGAGAAGAATCTCCAAGAGAGATATACAATCACATACGCAATACAGCTCACCAACAGGACGTAAGGGTATTACGCTAATCCAGCGGCCCGAACCTGTCTAAATTTTGTGTTGTGTAGCCTTTGAGTTTGTGATTTCGGAGACACCACACCTGAAACTTACTACCTCGGGTACCCCTCGGTAGGATCAACGGCTAAACACCATGTTATGCCTTCATATTAATGATTTTTACGTAATGATTTTAATCTTTATTAAGAGTACATGAGCAGAGGCGCAAACAAACCTAAATCCTATCTCTCTTATGAACCTCATTCTTTCGAAAATGCCAATGGTATAATTTTAGAATTTGAACTAATGGACAAATAAGTTTTATACACATTTGAGAAAAGCAACAGCCTAATTACAAGCAATAACTTTTACATTCAACCATGGTGTTTTATAGATACATGGTGCAGCCTATGACAATCATAGTTTCAATGGTATAACAATGTATTTCTAAACGAATATAAAACCGATGCTTGAGCTTATATTTAAGTTAGGGCGGGTGGTAATGTGGCACAGGCTGGCAAAATGCATTGAATTGGAAAGGGATGGCTGAGGAGAGCATGTGGAACATAGCTCAGTATATCTTGTGATAGGCACGCAAACATTTGTGAGAAAATTGCAAAAGTGGTGTGCAAAAAAAAGGGTAACCCCATCAGGCAGTAAAAGGTACCATAAATCCATAATCCCACTACCAGTAAATCGTAAGCCGAGTAGAATACATATAGCTAATTAGCTCAAAGCCAAACTCTGAATTATCCATTCTGTGCAATCCAGTAGCTTTATCATAAATCTTTGCAATTTGTGTACCAAAAAGAAAATGTCATGGTTTCAAAAAATAATTGCAGTGACATTGTTCTTGCTGCTGCTGCCAGCAGGCCTAAATGTTGCCAGCACTTCAGTTATCCAGGCCCGGCCCAAACCGTTATCGGACCGGGCCTCGTACCATCAGGATTACCGTAGCTGGTCCGCCCGCCGCGGCTCCCCCATTCCGCCATTCCCCAATGCCGCCGGCGCCGGCGCGATGGCGGCGCGGGGGCCGTTCGCCCGTGCCCCCGCGTCTCCTCCAGAGAGCCCTCCTCGTGGCCGCCTTCTCCGGGGCGGCCCTCGTCCTCCTAATGCTGCTCCAGCACCACCACGGCCATAAACCCCCAAACCCCTCTACCGCGTCTCGCGCCCGCGCCTTCTCCGACGAGCTCCTCGACGATTCGCCCCCCGTGGAGAGGGATCCGGAGGTCGGGGAGGCCGCGCTCGCCGGGGACGGGGCCGGGGCCGCGTGCGCGACGGTGGAGAGGATGGGGGAGGAGGCCGCGGGCGCGGGGCATGGCTCGTCGGAGCGGGCCAGCCTGCGGGTCCGCGAGATGATTCGGCGCCACTTTGAGCTCCAAGGTGCTTCCTGGTCGCGATGCGTACGCCCCTTTATTTTATCCCGCCTTTTGCCCCCTGGAAATGTTGCGTGTTCATCCACTCACTGCGTTCTATGGTTGCCGAAATGATTTGTTCATCACGCGCTGTCTAGATGAACTAGATTATGATAGTTGAATCGTTTGATTGTTCTGCTATAGATACTAGTTACTTCTATGCTTAATTAAGGACTTGGTGGACTGGCCTGGGAACTGAGGAAGCGGCTGACAGCCTCATAGTGTCCAAGCTTTAGTTTATGGTCTAGTTGCTTAGCTAAGGAATTGACTTCTGCCCTCAGTTGAATTTACAATGACTAATGTATGGTCTAGTTACCCTAGTTGTCTATTGTTTTTGACCTTGCTTGTTTGGGTGCATTACTCAAGTCAAGTGTTTATGTTCTTCAGAGTGGCAGAAGTCAACAGTGCTAGACATAATGTTTGTGTAAGCACTTGCTGCCATCATTTTTTACCCCTTTATGAATGATGTGCCATTATTGCTTGCAATTCAGGAGCCCAGCGTTTACATCTTCAATTAACTTGCCAGGAGCAGAAAGAGTGAGAACACTTCCTGCCAATGAATTCTGCAAACAAGGCTTTGTGCTGGGCAAAGCATCTGAGGCTGGATTTGGCAATGAAATGTACAAGATCTTAACAGCAGGAGCCTTGAGTGTCATGTTAAACCGATCTTTAATCATCGGGCAAACCAGGCATATGCATTTTCACTCAGCTCCCTTTTCATCTTTATATTTGACTTGATTACTATGGGATAGGTTGAAAGCATTGATTCTCTTAAACTGCTCTATCTTTTTCCTGTTAAGAATTTTGGTCGACCAACCTCTGCTTGTTTGTTCCTTGCATATACAGTGATATATTTTTTACATGATGTTTAATTGTGAATTGTTGCATATTGTCAAGACTGACATGGAATCTGTAATTTGGAAATAGTGGTGACTGATATTCATATCCACTTACCATTTTCTGTTCTTTTCGCTATCTCACAGGGGATTGTATCCTTTTGGGGAATACGTTTCTTATACCAACCAGTCGTTCACTATTCATGAAATCAAACATTTGTGGAGGAAACATCACTGTGCTAGAACATATGGTCGAGATCTGAATATAAGAGTGGACATTTTTGAAAACCCGCCTGAGACTAATGTCCTGTGTAGTGACTGGAATAGCTGGAAGGATCCAATTATCTGGTTAGTACTACAATTACATCATAGGCTAGAACGCATATTTTACAGTGTTTCTCTTGGCATGACCTGGACATGTTTTGTTGTAACGGAGTGCAGAAAATGGTAGTGGACATAATTTAGGGCTTTAAAAGATATTTAGGACATGTTTTGTTGTAACAGAGGTACATTAGATGATTGAGATATTTGTTTCTACATCTTGCGCTTACATGGGATCTAGAGTTTAGATAACCACATTTTTAAAGTTCATTTTTGTTATATCTTAGGTAACCGGTAATTTCCTTTCGTGTGCACTTCTTAATAACTAATTATCTGTTTTTTTTTTTCAGTTTCTATTGCACCATCTTGGGTTACTTTGTTTTCTTTCATCGACCTATTTTTTTTCATACTTAAGCTAAATATAAAAGGCATCCTTCTTATTCACAATTATAGGTTTGATGGCACAACAGACGCTGTTGGGATTCAGTTTTTTCTGAAGAATGTTCATCCTAGAATGAAAGCGGCTGCATCGGCGCTTTTTGGATTGCCAGACTCATTGGATGCCAGGCCTAATACATTCGGTGAACTTATGCGAGCTATCGTATCACCATCCAGTACAGTACAAGCAGCAGTTAACTGGGCTTTGAAGGGTGTGAATCCAGATATTGTTTTGCACATGCGCATGTTGGCAAATAGGTATGGCACACTTTTTTTGTATGCTTGCATAAATTTAATGTAACTATTATAAATTATCCACTTAGAAAAGAGTATTTGACATCAGTGCAACTTCACCTGTCGGCTTATCTGGTTCATCAGGAGCCACCAAAAATGCTTCTTTGTATTAGAATTGTTTAAGAATGTCCACCATCTATATCGTGTGGATAATCTGTTAGCATCTCGCAAAGGGGCTCACGGTGCAGTGGCAAAGGCCACTGGCTGGAGAGCCCCCACCTGGGTTCAATTCCTGGGTGATGCATAATTTGTGGAAAATAAAAAAATTCCCTCGCTGGTCCCGTGTGCCAAAGCACTAGTCAAGAGACGGTCCAGGTCGGCCTGAGGACCGTGTATGGCCCAGGTAGGAGTCTCACGGGTTACGTCTCCTAGTGTCTGGGCGGGGCCGGGGTTCAGGAATTTTCTCGGCCTGTGTGAGAAGGCCTTCTTCTTACGTACAATGCCCGGGGGCGGCTTGCCCCTCGCAGGTCGAGTTTTTTTTTTTTTTTTGTTAGCATCTCTTGCTAAAAGTTGTACAAAGCACTAGACACTGCGTTAGCAGTTGGGTCTCACCTGGTGCGTAACGGCACATTAGGTCAGCTAAGCACTAATCATGCAATGGTCGGCTATGTTTTACAACAATGACTCTTCCACATCATACGATTTGAACAGTTGAAGATTTAACTCATATTGTTACTTTAGGCCAGTCCGAGCAAGAAAAGCTGCAGTCCTTTGTATTAAGAGAGCTCTACAGATCTGCAGTATAAAGGGTACACCTCGGGTAGCGTTGGTCTCAGACACACCAGGATTTGTGAAGGAGATAAAGGCAGACATCAGTGAGTTTGCAGAGGTTAGTTGCTTGGTTAAATTGAATACTATCAGATGAATTTTCTGCTATTTTTCAAGCACCATGGAGCTTGGTAGATTTGTAGGCTAAAATAGTTCTGGAGCTTCACCGCCTGTGACCGGAAGGTCCAGGGTTAGCCTCTGCACATTTATGTGCAGGAAAGGCTGTGCGCTAAACAACCTGCCCCCAGACCCCGCATAGTGCGGAAGCCTACGGCACTGGGTACGCCCTTTTTTATGTATTTCTGGAAATATTGGAAGGTTGGATGTTTATTCTGCAATTATTTTCAGGTACTTTATTTTGATTACAAGCTGTTTACCAAGACTTCTGGTCTAGAGATAGTTGGAAATGATAAGGTATTATTCACTCTGTCTTATCTGCATATTGTTATTGTTTCATCTACAACTTCTGAACCTACTGAAATTTTCATGAGTAAATTTTTTATGCTAGATTTGTGTCGTATATGTTACAGATTATATGAGAATGGGGAAAAACAAAATATACATTTTCCATAATTTTGCTAGATTAGTAATACACCTCTATTTTTTTCTTAGTCTGGAGCTGGCCACCCAACTTTGGTAAAATTTATGCATATATCTTATCATCTTGTGCACATTCTATCCTGCCCTGCTTTCCAAAGGATCTTGTTACTTGCATAACTATATCACTATATGCCATGTGGTTTGTGATGTTCTTGCATACATGTTAAATTAAGAAAACCTATATGTGCATATACAGTTCCCGTAACAAAATAGTTGTACATGTACAGTGTGCATAGAGTCACAACATAATGCAGTATTTCCATTTGAAGAGAAAGATTCATGTCGTTTTACAGAAAGCATATAATGCAGTTTTCATTTGCTACATAGGATTAGCATATGTGCCTTAGCTGCAAGAAGTTCTTGAGGTGACCTTCAAATGTTAATGCCTTTGTAAAGCGATCAACTTACCATTCAAAAAAAAAAAACCTGTTCATAAACATAGTACTATTGACTATTGTAAGAAAAATTCTGGTTAGTCTAAAGAACACAAATTGTCCTTGGTTTTGTTTTAATCAACAGTTGGAATCTAGAGCATTTGAATTATTTTATTTTGTGAATATTTTTCGCGTCTATGTGTTTGCACATCTTGTTTTCTGAAAGTAAGACCTTTTCTTTGCAAGCCTTTGGATTTTCGCTCAAGAGATTGGGGATCAGCTCCAAGGTGGGTGGCATTTGTTGATTTCTTTCTAGCAGCACAAGCCAGATACGCAGTTGTAACTGGAGCACATCGTCGTGTGGGGACAACCTATGCTCAACTCATTGCAGCATTAGCTGCGGCATACAGACATGGTACATCATATCCCTTTCGTTTAAACATTTCCAATTTTCTGCACTCTGTTCAGTGTTCAGTCTTGAAACCCCAACCTAAATCAGCCTAACCTTCTCCCGTATAACTACCTAATTAGGTCAGGAGCCTTCAGGCGCCAACTTCACATTCTTAAGCAGCGTCCACAGCAACCTGCTTGTCGACGGGCTCTCCACACAGGTTGGCTGGGGCCACATCTGGAATAGATACGCTGGTCCTCTCAGCTGCCAGCGCCAGCCGCACCAATGTGCCCTGACCCCGCTCCTCCCGCCTGCTTGGTGGGACAGCCAGTGGCAGAGTCCCATTCCCAGGGATGTGAGAAGGCTGCTGGAGTATGGCGTTCGGTTGTCGAACACGGGGGAGGTTGATGAGAAGCACCTCGTGTCGCACTGCCGGTTGAGGAAAGATCACGTGAAGAGGTATCATGTTCTCCCACCATACAAGAACCCAGGACGGACATAAGGAGGTCGGTGTGGAGCGAACTCACAGTCGCGCTCTTGAAGAGCTCAGTTTTGCATTAACCACTTACTAGTTGTCGAGTTTAGGCTAGACTGCTAGAGTAGTCAGGCTTTTCATATCTGGCTACGTTGCTAATTTCTGTGTATAGCGCCTCTCTTGTGCTGGTTTCGGCTGGTATGTATGATGTACATCACTGCTGGTGCTAACGTCGGTTCGGGCTGAGCATTAAAATCCCCAGGCGTGGGCACCCAACCGAAGGTTCATCCATAGCTGCAGAGTGGTGCGTTATATTGATGCTGTTCATTCTCATTTCTTCCCAGTGATATTCGACACAATTGTAGAGGTGGCATCTAATTTAAACCCTGTTTGTTTCAGGATTGCGTTTATTCGATGTTGGGAATTGGGATTGTGCAAGTGGGCCAGAAAAGCGTTCTGCGTGCGTGCAAAAAGCAGCCGATGCCTGCACGTATTCGTATGTTAAGGTTGACCACTGCATAGTTGTGCCATGGTCGACCACCGAGTAGGTGGTCCTCCACTGCACTCCGCCGCCGATTCGATGCGTTTCCTCGGCTTCCCGCAGGAGAGATTCCTTGGCAACGCCCATTGCCCAGCCTATCAAATATTCACTCGGATCGTCTCAGTGGTTATTTACCGAACATTGCTCTCACATGTCATGGACGAGGCTGGTCATCCTTCTGCTGCTCTGGCCGACAACATAGCAGAGACACGTCCCACAACATGACCATGGCTGCCGCTGCCACGGCCGCTAGAGCCAGCTTGCCGTCGTTTCCCCTGCTTGTCGTAGTCGCCATGGCGGCAGCGTCCCTCCTTGCCACGGCCTCGCCGGAGGCAGCAGCTGCTGCCCGTGGCGTGATGCTGCGTGTCGACCCGCACCAGGTGCATACGTGCTACGACGACGACCATGCCCACGCACGCACGCGCCGGGATGCTGGTCGATGGCGTGGCGTGGTGTTGCTGTGATAGATGATGATCAATTTTAAATTTTGATTGCCAATTGTTTGGCATGCATCCAGGTGGTGGTGGACAACGGCGTGGTGCAGGTGTCGCTGTCCGCGCCGGAGGGCCGGATCACCGGCGTCGGCTACGGCGGCGAGCCCAACCTGCTGGAGTACGACTTCGGCGTGGGGGACTCCGGAGGGTAACCAAGCTAGAAATTAATCAGCATATCATCTTACAGTAGCGCTCTTGTTATTTCATCTGCGCTCTCTGCTTGCTTGCTTTCTTACGCATTGATCGGAGCTGATCGGATTGCAGGTACTGGGATTCGGTTTGGAACTACCCTGGCTCTGGTCAGCCAGGACTGTACGATACGTGAGTCGATCGATTGCTATCATACTTCTTTACTCTTGGCCTCTTTGGTGCGTTAACAGTCTTGCCATTGTTGACCAAGTCACGAAACACGAACCATGCAACAATTATTAATGGAGTAGATCGGGTCCAAGTCATACTAGTGCAACAATCAACGAAAGTGACAACCATGAAACCACTCACGCAAGAACAGAGCATGGACCACAGACATCCAAGCATTATGTATTCCGGCCAAACGCATTAGCATTACTCACAACTTTGGCTATATATTCCTATAGCTGCTTTATTTGATAACTTTTTGATGTACTGTACTAAGACTGTCAAAATATGCATAAACATCATTTGGAGCTCCTCTTATATCCAGTTGCAATCCTCCTTCAATACCTCGGAATGAATAGAAATCTCCATAAAAAATTAATGGGAAAGTGCACTTGTATTGATTACCAATATAGAAAACAAAATGAGTTGAACTAGGAAGGATCGAACATGAAAAACATAGGGTGTCCATGGACTATTCCATATACCTATGAAGTATGAACATAAAAGCTACGCCACAAATTGGTTCCTTTTCAAAATGGATACATGGTACATTATTAGGATGTAAAATGGATGCATGGTATTTTGAAAGAATTTGTCCAGTTTTGACTGAAAAATAATACTACTAAAACCCGTTGCTGAATAAACAGAGAATGTAGATCGACCTCTTCAGATAATAACAAATAAAAATTAGTTCTTGTGGAACCCAACATGTTCCCATCATATACAATGCATTTTTCACCGTTGCAGCAACAAAGTTGGATGTACTGATTACATTTGTACAGGTTGGAAAGTACAGAGTTCAACGTTGTATCATCAAGTGAAGATCAAGTGGAGCTTTCTTTCAGGAATAGATACAACCCATCGCATCAAAATAGCTTTCCGCTAAACATTGACAAGAGGTGCGATATTCATGTTACTCAGATTGTGTAATTACTTGTTTTACTATTTCCTCATTGAAATGACATCCCTGGAGTTTGCTAAGACCACTGTTTCAGGCTTGTGATGCTTAGAGGTAGCTCTGGGTTCTACTGCTATGCCATCTTTGAGCATGCCAGGGACTACCCTGCTCTGAACATCACAGAGGCTCGGCTCGTCTTCAAGCTTAATACGCAAAAGTGAGCGTCCCTTTTTCAGTTTAAATACATTGATATTCTCTATTGATTTTTCAAGTTGACATGTAACCAAAAAAGCTGAGTTTTTTTTTTCTTACGACAAATGTGTGCTAGTTTCAATTACATGTCCATTACAGATGACATACAAAGGTATATGCCCAGTGCTATCGACAGAGATGAACCTCGAGCTGTCCCACTGGCTTACAAGGAGGCTGTGCTCCTTGTTGACCCCATGGAACCCCAGTTCAGAGGAGAGGTATATTAGCCTTAGCCCATTAGCTACAGAATAATGACATGCATGAATAATTGTATATATTTTTTACCATGTAAAATCAAGGGCTGAGGTAAAAAAAAAACCCTCAGAACTAAATTTTGGGTGAAGCAACAGGCTTGAGAACCATGCATTAACATGCTTACAGGTGGATGACAAGTACCAGTACTCGCTGGACAACAAGGACAACGTTGTTCATGGATGGATCAGCAGCAGCGATCCGAACCCCATGGGTTTTTGGGTTATCACGCCCAGCAACGAGTTCAAGAGCGGCGGCCCTTTCAAGCGGGAGCTCACCTCCCATGTTGGCCCCACATCCCTCACGGTAAGCCTCCAAGCACACCCCTCATCAGCTGAGTTGACTCCACTCTCTCTGGCAGTAAATTAACTGTTTAAAAGCTTCTATGAACTTGGCCATCAGATGTTTTTTGGAACGCATTATGTTGGCAAGTACATGGTATTCAAGATCGACATTGGCGAGAGCTGGAAGAAAGTCCTTGGCCCAGTGTTTGTCTACCTCAACTCAAGCCCCAATAGAGGGAACAATCTCCAGGCTCTTTGGGAGGACGCCAAAGCACAGGCACAAGCCGAGGCGAGGAACTGGCCCTACAGCTTCCTTGCTTCGCCGGACTTCCCAAGGCAGATGAGAGGGGATCCATTACAGGGAGGCTCCTCGTCAGAGACAGGTACCTGAGCAAGAAAGACATGCCTGCTGCAATGGCTTACATTGGGCTTGCCTCGCCTGGGCAGCCTGGCTCCTGGGCCACAGAGAGCAAGGGCTACCAGTTCTGGACAATGGCCGCATCGGACGGCGCTTTCCGCATCGACAATGTGCGGGAAGGGGTGTACAATTTGTATGCATTTGTTCCTGGGGTTCTTGGAGACTACTGCTACAGCTCACCTCTAACCATAGCCCCAGGTCCGTGCCATTTCGTCTCATCAGCGTTGGCCTGCACTTTGTTAGTGTAGCCCACAATGAACCAGAGCTATAGCTACCCTGTGCTTTATCTCTGTTGAAACGATTGGATCAGGTCGTTCCATAAGCGTTGGTGATCTAGTGTTCGAGCCCCCAAGGTCAGGCCCGACCCTGTGGGAGATTGGCATCCCTGACCGGACGGCGGCGGAGTTCTACATCCCTGACCCTGACCCCAAGTACATCAACAGGCTCTTCGTCGACAAGGACAGGTCGTCTACGTAGCTTACAAGATGAGAATATGCATGGAAATGGTCATCAGGGTGTTCTTCGATCTTATTGACTGAATCTGCATGCTTGGCTTTGATGCTGACAACAGGTACAGGCAGTACGGCTTGTGGGAGAGGTACGCCGACTTGTACCCAGAGAACGATCTCGTCTTCACAGTTGGTAAGGGCGACGAATCAAAGGACTGGTTCTTCACACACGTCACAAGGTAATACTAAGACCACATTGCTTTATTGTTCCTTTTGTCTTCACGTCCTGGAATCTCAACTACTTATCTCTATGGATACAATCTTTTGTCTGCAAAAGGAAGGTAGGCCAGGACACCGTACCAGTGACATGGCAGATACGGTTCAATCTTGATAGCATCATCGCTGACAGCACCTACACGCTGCGGATTGCCCTTGCAGCTGCTGAAAGGTGCAGATTGCAGGTACATTGTCTGCAGAACTTTCCCAGCTGATTCTAAGTGAAGTTCATGTTTTGTGGTCACCTGAACTCTGTGTGCAACTGTTCATTTTCAAGGTGCAAGTGAACGGGGCTGCGAGGGGAGGCGGCAGCGTGTTTACAACGCCAGACATGGGGGATGACAACGCCGTCGCGCGCCATGGGATCCACGGTCTGCAGTGGAGCCTCGAGTTTGCCATCCCAGGGCACCAGCTGCTCCAAGGCGACAACACCATCGACATGAAACTCGCCCAGACTGGATCGGCAGCTCAGGCCAAGATCGTTGGGGTCATGTATGACTACATTAGGCTAGAAGGGCCTTCCTCCGGAGGCGTTCCAAAGTTGGCGCCGCTTGACCGTGTTTGGATGGGCGTTTTGTTTCTATCTTCGGTGGCCTTCCTCGCCATGTCCTGCGATCTGGCACGCAGTGGAAGCAGCTGGATATGATGAACAGAGTATTGCATTGGAACCATCTTTTCCTGCTAAAACTTTGATGCATAGGTAGTAGAGGGTGAATTGCCCTTGCACCAAATGGGCTGGTGTCAGTACATAGGGAAGGGGACATAGCAGGAGAAATACTGATTCATTTTTCTTAGTTTTCTTTTGTTAACAATCACTCCCTTTGTCTCTAAAATGAAGTCATTATAGAAAACACCTAAAATTTTAGCAAACGTATAAAATAACCTTAATTGTCCCTACTTTTTAAGACAAGTGGTAGTCTTCGGCTGGCCTTGTTGCATCTACTTCTCAGCTGCAACAATTATCCTTTCAACATAATAAAAAACTAGCAAGATGGCCCGCGCAATTTGCGCGGGTATCTAGCATATACATGCTAATTTGACCCTTTTTTTACTTCAAAATAAATGTATGTTAATATTTTGCTTAGTCATGTCACTGTAATTGTTGTCTACTAATGACGCAGGTCACTGGTGTCATCCATGCTTTTTTTAATCACCATTTTTGGTAATGTATTCTATTAGAAGCAAGGATTCTGGAGAAAAAAAATTGTACACAAAAATATATGTTTAGTATTTTTTTAGTTTTTGGCCGGCCATGTACATGTTTGTTTGAGAGTTTTTGTTATGGTGATAACTTGCACTTAAAATCTTAAAAGAAGATCTAAACTAACTGTCCACCAAAGATAAACATAGTTTAATTTTGAATTTCAGTCTACACTTCATATCGTCATAAAATTTAATAATGTAAATTTTTTATTTTTGAAATTATAAATTTTGATGTTTATATGTTGTTTTCAGTCGTACTCTAGTTTTCTATATTTTAAATTTTTTATTCTGTAATTTGTTTCATTTCATTTATTTGGCATAGTCTCTTTGTTTAATATAAACCATTATATCATCATAAAATTTAATGATGTATATTTTAAATTTTTAAAATTCTAAATTTTGATGTTTATCTATCGTATTTGACTTTGACTTGGTCTCTAGTTTTATCGTAATTTTAAATTTCAATTTTTTTATGTTTATTTGTCGTGTTTGACTTGGACTGTAGTTTTATATAGTTTTGTTATTTTTAATTCCAAATTTTATGTTTTTCTTATATTATTTGACATGGACTCTTTGGATTAGTTTTGTCAGTTAGATCTTCGTAAAACCCAATGATCTATATCTTTCTCTTTTTTATATTAATGTAGGATTTTCTAGGTCCTCTCGACGAATGTGGTAGCTCCTTTTGTTGTTGCTTTATTAATATAAGTAGTAAGATGGCCCGCGCAAATTACGCGGGTAGCTAGTTTTTGTTTGTATTGACATTTGAGCTATTCTTTAAATGGAAATGATTTTATTCATATAATATTCTCTTACTTTTTACTATCATTATCAAAATTGTGCGGGTATCATATTTTTTATTATCATGTTTGTGTCATGAAACTTGTATTTAGATAAAAGGAATAAATCGTATAGAAACATGTACTTTTATGTTTATTGAAAGTAATATTTTTTGTCTTGTAACGTAAGTGAATTTTCGTTAGAGATTTTTAGTTGTGACAATAAATAATTCTTAGGGTTTAAAAATGAGATATGGGTGGATTAGAAGTTTGTATATAGCCCGTTGTTTAGAGAAGATGTTGAATGTTGGCCATCCCTACTCACAGGGCTGGGCACAGGCACGTGCGAGCGGAACATGGCCTCACTTTTCTAAGGGCCCCCATTTTACTGCTATTATGTGTGGTAATATACTATGGCCTTATGCCTTCTCTACAATTCAACCAAGCCCTAATAATGCGCATATCCAATATATATAGCATTTGAACCCAACCCTTTTAGTGTCCAATTTTTAAAATTGGTAGGCTAAAATGTTGGGCGGTTTACCACTCCTAGGTTAAAGAACTTTAGTTTATGAGACTAACTAATTCTTTATTGTGCTAAATGCTGAATCGATATCAACTTATCCGTGTGCATCTCTTTGACTCTATCTCGACTCTATTACCCGATGTCTCGACAGGTTCGCTATGTTGCCGTCTCCGAATCTAAATTGTAGGCGGTTCAGTTGTTGCAGCCACCTCGCCGTGGTGGTGGCTAACTACCTAGTTGTGTCTTCATTTATGATGCACTGATGGTGTCAAGAGGTTGTTCCTTTTTACTCCATCTACTCTTCTACTCTTCCAACCCTATCGACTTATCCATTAGTTTTGTTAAAATATCTGGTTGGTTGGTTTGTTTAAATTGTATTTTTCCATTGATCGGGTAGAAAGATCCTTTTGCCATGGGTAACGTTGACCTTCTACGTTCCCATCTCTCTATTCTCTAGCCAGTGAGACCCACCTGTCATATTCTACCTCGAGGCACATCGACCGCATCCTCATCTCCAACCTTTGGTTGGTCCTCGGTTTGGCTTGGAACTGCAGCTATAGCTGATGTGTGCAGGCGCTTGGCAAGCCTGATCGTGATTTGGCACAAAAAATAGGATCCTTGCTGCCTTTGGGACATTTTAGGCCCTATCTAGCCCGTAAATGCTCATATCTAATTAGTATTAGAGCAAAATAGATAAAGAACTCAAACAATAGTGAATTATATTATTAAATCAATTTTCTTGTTCATGAGATTACTATTAGTGAATTGTATTAGATATGAACTCTTTTCAATCTTGACCGCTACCGGTAGATCCTAATGGTCTAAATCCTTGCCTTATTTCTTTTATATGAATCCTTCAAGTGGAATAATTTATGCAAACCTTTTAGATAGAATATTTGATGTCACACGTGCTGCAAACTCTAGTCGGATTAATATTTACCATTACAACATGATGCATCGATAATTTTTCTATAACTATTTTATTATTAAAATTCTGAATTTTGCTATATACTTATGGGAAATATGGGAATATGGAGTCCGATTTTGTTAGGAAACACCAGGAGGCACGCTACGAAAAGGTAGACTCCAAGTTTAAGTAGGAAATGCTTTTTTATTTAATATATGTTTTTTATTTAATATAGATTCTCTAGAATAATATAGGTCGTTAGATCTTCATAAAATCCGACGGTCTATATCTTCTCTTTTTTAGAATAACGGGCGATTTTCTAGGCCCTCTCGGCGAACGTGGTGGCTCCTTTTGCTTCTGCTTTATTAAGATAATAGATGTCTATTGTTTAGAAGTGTACCTCTCATCAGGGGTGAAGGAAAGCCCAAATCCACTATGAGCATGCCTAGGCGTGGGCCGAATTTCTCTCCGCTATAGATTATTGTAGCAAGAGGCCCAATGCAGCGGTAACAAGTTGCGATGATCTAGGGAAGGCATGGGTAGGGCTTGGTATTGTGGGTAAATAGGCGGAGGTGTGATGAATACCAGTTGGTATTGAAATCAAATTCCAATTCTCAATTCCAAACCATCTAAACAACTAGTATTCGGAGCTACCAATGCTAATTCCAAAATTTAAAACTGAATATCTATATCCAAACGCAGAGTGGCCCTACGCGTTGAGCTGGCCAGCTCCGCCCTGACTCTCACCAACACAAAGGACACATGGTAACAAGTTGCGATGATCGAGGGGAGGCATGGGTTGACGAGGTGTATGGTGGACAACAATATTTTGTCTTGTGGATCAAGCAATAATGGAGAAAGGCAAGGGCATGGAGGCAAGCACAAAGCATCAAAAGTCACATATCTTGTGCGTTGGTGGCTACAAATCCCAAAAGTCTTTGAGCCAGACTAGCTAATGTGTTTGCTTAGAATTGACTTCTCTATACGAATTCGCTTGTAGTCAAATGGTAGGACGGTGCAGTGAGACGCTATCCACCAGGGTTTAAATTCTGGTGCTCACACCTTTTCCTGAGATTTTTCAGGATTTACCGGCGTTATGCGTTAAGTGGCGTTCCCGTCGACGACGGGGCTCCAATGGTTACTTCGGGAATCTCCATATCTGCTGAGTGCTCAGTCCTTCGAAGGTGCTTATAGAGGTAGGGTTTGAGTACGTGTGTTTATAGGGGTGAGTGTGCGTGTGTTGTGAGCGTCTGCGTTGTACTGTGTAATTCTAAAAAAAGAATTGACTTCTCTATATGCCAATATCATGCTTTGATTTTACCTTCGATATTGCACGCGGGCACCCATTGGCAACACATGGCAGATGCGTTATATGGATCCATTTTTCATAGTATTTGCAGAGTTTCATATACTAGCTAGATGAAAAATTATCTTTAATTTCATCTCAGGAATCTCGAAAACTTGATCTCGTTGGTTTGATGGTGGATATTCCGTTCCAGTCTGCTAAAGTGACGACATAGTATTTTTTTTAATTTCTCCAATTCAACAAATATTTCACAATAGTATTAAAATTTTGGGAAAATTGCATATGTGTGTCGTCACTTTGGCCTCCCGATTGCATGTATGCCCTCATTTGTTTTTTTGACGGAAGCCGGCAGGGGAGGCCCCTACCTTTTTTTATATATAAGTAGGAAAAATATGTTCATTTTACAAGGCCTCGGGCCCAAAGACAAAGAAAGAAAGCAAGCTACATAATACTACTCAGCCAAAGATCAATTTTCAACCTCTCCTTTGGTTTGACCCTTAAGGAAACCAGCTTTAACTCTTTTGTGAAAGAATCCCTCCATCTTGCAAACGAGAGAGAGCCACCATAAAAAATGATGCTATTACGGTGGCACCAAATGGCCCAAGCAGCCACTATCACCACTTCTCTAAAAATTGATGAACCAAAGGACCGTCGAGCATTGGTGATCATGTCATAGGGAAGCAGTAATGTGTCCCATGAATGTCCAAAAAGATCCAACATGCTTGACTGAAGGGGCAGTTGAAAAATAGATGATCAATGTCTTCTTCGATACCTTCAATACAAAGCACACATGTGTAATTAGGGAGATACATGTTCTTCCTCCTAAGTAGATTCCTGGTGCTAAGTCTGTCTTTTAGAGCAGCCAGAAGAAAAACTTGTGTTTATTCTGAGTGAATGCATCACTGTTTCTGATTTTGGCGATTTTGATGCGAACAGTGGAAAATCACGTTGAGTTGGTCAAAGGAGGCGCAAAGTCTTTTTTTTTAAGGAAAAGCAAAACGTGCAAACATCAAAGTTGAGACTAGTACTATAGCTAGATGAAAATTATCTTTAATTGCACTCTGAGTACAAGAACCATATATGATATGAACCTGCTAGGGGTTTGTTCCCGATCTTTCGGTGAGTGGCGGATAACTTTGATTTTGACTGGAGAGACGTTCACGGCCCGACGACAACCGTTCGAGGACGCTGCGCCTTAGCAACCGATACACCAACTCCAGCGGTCGTCGCGATCTTGTGGAGCACGATCAACCAAACCACTTGGGTAATTCCTGAAAGCAATCGAAGAACAAGTAAGAACAAGTGTAGAACCAAGCAACTCAATTGCAATATCTACCAATCTGAACTCACAAAGGTGGGGTTCTGGATACAAGAAGACGGACGGCTGGACCAGCACGCGCGCTTACAAGCAAGTAGCAATTGCTAAACTTTCAACTAAACAAAACCCAATCTGTTTGTGGCGGCTATGGAGGTATATGAGAGGGTGGAGGACGACCAGGACCTGGTGGAGGTCGTGGGTCAACCCTAGGACGCGTCCCTATTGGGCTCAACTTGATAAACGGCCCATCGGACCAAAAACAGGTGACACAGCACCGTGGGCAGAAAAAGTCTCTGTAGTAAATCGATGATTGCGGCAGACTCGAAGCAGATATGGACATGAGTTCAGTTCCCCATATGAAAGTAGACTTGATAAGCTTTCCATCAAGTACTTGACCGCCCAAAACGAAGTTCAAATGAAGTCGTGGCGGCCGTCGCAAGTCAGAACTTTCCTGCAGTCCGAATCCAGCCTTTCCAAAACGTGTTGGACTTGATCTCTTTCCTTCCCTTGGCCAATGTGACGTGGTGCCCTGGTGGTGGACGTGAGAATACTTGGACTTGGTCCCCAATCAAATTCTTTGGTCCTCCATGCCTTCCATGTATGTTTGATACTCTTTTTAATCCATGCATTTATTTCTGAAAACGAGAAAGAACACATATCATGGTGCAACATCAATTCATCGAATGTAACTAAGATTATCACGATATAGGATCGATTCACCTTTGGTTTATAACCGTTAATATGGTCACATTGGAACAGGTGATGTCCTCATCAATATAGGTATATACAAATTGGTCCGAAGACTTTTTCCTTTATATAATTTTATAAAACATACAATATACATGTAGAAAAACAATACATAGATACTCCGTCAATCCAATAAAAAATGCAATTCTAAATTTTCCAGATAGATTAGCAATGCTGCGGAAAGATTCATGCCCTCATTTTTTTACCTAAATTGGTTAGTTTTGGTTTGCAAATCAAATATGGTGATCTAATTAGGAAGATAGTTGCGATCCAATTCATAGGAAGGCCTTTTTTATGAGATTTTTTTCTAACAATAGAATTGCGTTTTTCGTGATACCAAGGGAGTATATATAACATATAATGACCGCAGCAGAATTATGCAAAACTATAGGCTTCAATTTGGTTTCGTCTACAACGTATTTCTCATAAAAAATATAGATTATAAATGCATTTGGAAATGATTTTAGGCCTGTATGGCAGGATTCCGGCTCCTCCGAAAACGACTCCAGCTCCAGATCTGGTGGAGCGGATCCACTGGTGGAGCTGAATCTGTTTTGAAAAACGTTTGACAAAACAATTTCACCTAGATGTTGAAAATAGATAAACAAAGTAAAATGACTATAATACCCATCTTTTTTTCCTTTCACCCCTTTTTCTTTTCCTTCCCCTTCTCTGTTTCCTTCCATTCTCCCGTCACCCCATCTCCCTCTCCGGCAACCCCTATCTCCACCGCTCCCCACGCCGCCGGTGGCCCGCCGCCCCTCCCCCACGCCGTCGGTGGCCCGCCGCCCCTCCCCCACGCCGCCGATGGCCCGCCACCCCTCCCCACGCGCTGGTGCCCCTCGCCGGCCACGTCCTCTCGTTTCCAACGGAGCTGCCCCGCGCACCTCTAGCGCTGCCCCGTCAGAATGCCGGAGCCTGTAGCTGCCCATCCACGTCGCATCTCGCGCCGCCGTCGGCCGCGGTCCACGCGCGCCGCCCGCCTGCCTCCTTCTACATGTGACGCCTCCCCGCGCCGCCGCCGGTCTGCTCCTCCTCCTCGCGCCGCCGGCCGGCATCCTCGTCCACGACACAGTGGGGACGGGGCGGAGTCAAGCGAAGCCACGATTAGTGGCTCCGTCTTTCCAGTGAAGCCGAAAACGGCTATACACTTGGAGCCGCCCCAATAAAAGTCTTCGGCAGGGTTTCGGCCGGAGCCACGGTTGGAGCCGGAGCTGAAGCCCTGAAGCCCTGCCAAGTGGCCTTATTTGTTGCGGGCTACCATTTTTTTTTGAAATAATGGGCTACCTATTTACCAAAGCGCAGAGTTACTCACTCTGTTGACTTTGGCTTTGACTATTCCGTCTCGCTCCGGTCCGGTACACTTCAGCTGCAGCAGCGGCAATACCCACGCCGGTGCCGCTGGCGCCGGCGCTATGGCTGCCGCCTGCGCTGCGGCCATCCTCTTCCTCCACCTGCACGACGGCCCTAAACCCCCCAAACTCTCCACCTCCCTATCCCTCAACTCATCGCCTCCTCCGACGAGCTCACCGCCGCCGCTTACTCGGACGCCTCCGCATTCTCCGCGGAGATCCTGTGAGATCAGCCGCCAATGAATAAGGCTCTGGTGGAGGCGGTCGGCAGCTGGGGCGGGGCCACGTATGCGACGGTCGAGCGGATGGGGGAGGAGGCCGCCGGCCGGGGCTCGCCGGAGCAGGTTAGCCTGCAGGTCCGCGAGCTTATCCAGCGCCACATCGAATTCCACGCTGCGTTCTGCTTACTGTGCTGATGCCCCTTCGATGCAATGCCTCTATTTTTTTTTCCGGGCAAATGTAGTTTTATTTAGGGGAATTTAGTAATCTTTTTTGGCGGTATTGTGGTCCTCCATTAGGTTTGGGAGCTCAATTCTTTGCATCTTCAATTCAATTGAATTGCCAGGAGCTGCAAGGATGAGAAATCTGACTGCACACGAATTCTGCAAACAAGGATTTGTGCTGGGGAAAGCATCTGAGGCTAAGTTTGGCAATGGAATCTACAAGATCTTGACAGCAGCAGCTCTTAGTATTATGTTAAATCGGTCTTTGATCATCGGGCAAACCAGGCATGTGTACTTTATGCTCTTTTACTTTTCATGTTAACCTCTGTAGTGACAAATGCTCTTAGAATGACATATTTTGATGGCCATGGTTATATACAATGCAGATTGTAAAGCAGCTGTGATTGGTGTCCATTATCCTCTTACCATTTCTCATTCCTCTAACAGGGGATCATACCCTTTTGGGCAGTATGTTTCTTATACCACATTCATTTAGTACTCAAGAAATCATGCATCTGTGGAGGGAACATCGCTGTGTTACAACATATGGTAGAGACCTGAATATATGAGTGGACTAGTTTGGGAATCCGTATGAGACAAATGTTCTTTGTAGTGATGGACTACCTGGAAGGACGTGCTTATCTGGTTAGTATTATAATTGCAGCTAGCACTTCATCATGTACAATTGGTTTTCGTTGCATGGCCTGGATGCGTTTCAGATATCTTTATTTTTCATATTTGGGTCTGAAGCTGATCAAAGTTTACTTCTTTCAGACATTTCTTGTGAAGACAAAGTTTCCACTCTTGATACTGGTAGGTTGAAATTTGGAATATCCCCATTCTCTTTGTTCTTGGATAAATATAGTTTTTTTGCCTGAGTACCGCATTATGGAAAAAGTGTATTAGCTAATGTACTCACAGTCAGCAAAGGAAAAAAATGTTAATCTGGTGAGGTCTCCTTATAGAAAAAGTGTTTTTGTTTTCCCACTTGAAGCACACAAAAATATTCGCTGGAACAGATCAAATAAATGAAATGTGGAAAATTAGATATTCATAGCAGTATTGGATCTTTGAGTAATTAATTGCATACTTGCAGAGTGCTTAAACAGTTAAACTTGTAATGGTCTTCCAATCAATTGGTCCAACCTGGTTTATTCTTCTCTACTACTCCTATAATGCTGTGTTTGAATAGAACACCTAGGGATATCTCTACCTGATATACAAAGATTAATTCAAGCATGTATTTTGAAATTCAAGAAATTCTTCCACAAAAATAATGTCTTTTTTTCTCTCTCTTGGAAACAGATCGCTTTTCGTTACTCCCTATCATATAAAGTTACTGATGATGGTGCTATCCTTTTGTGTTGGGAATACTTATCATAACCAAAACTTTATATTTGAATAATATGAATTAGAATTAAAGTTGGTATATTCTAACTTCCTAAGCATATGTGAATAAAATGAATTAGAATTAAAGTTGGTATATTCTAACTTCCTAAGCCTTTCCTTTCTCAAGAGCAAGGATGCAAAACACTTGATAAAGGGATGTTATACAGTACAACTAGAGGGTGGTCTGGTTTAAGCTACCATCAGAAACTGATGTGATACAAATTTTATATTACTTATGTTAATGTCTGGTACCTTATCAAGTGTTCATTTTCTTTCTTTCATCTAACTATTTGTTTTCTTACAAAAAGGTAAACATAAAAGCAGGAATACTGAAAGGTGTTAATTATTATCAATACTAGGTTTGACGGAACAACAGATGCTCTAGGGACCCAGCAAAGGTGAGGCACATTATTTGTTATATGCTTACACAAACTGAAGGAAATTATTCACTATTGTAAACATTCTTGATCACCTAAAGGAAACTGCAATACAATAGAATATTAGCATCATTAGAATTCACCATTCCACATATTTGGTTCAGCAGCATGCATAATATACTCCTTTGATGCCTCCCTTCAGAAATTGTCGACTTATTCCTTTTCCTTCCATAATACTTCATAGCAACCTGCCCTCAGACCCCGCATAGTGCGGGAGCCTACGACACTAGGTACGCCCCTTTTTTTTAATATAATTTTTTGATCTTCATGTTTGATCCTCTTTGGTATAGTTGCTATGAAGTATCATTCCAGCATGATAATTCCTGTATGATCCTTTACCACCATTCGAGATGCCCTTCTCATCTATCCCAACTTATGGATTATATTGTTAGAAATAATTGCACAACTACTTGGAGTCAATTGATCAACGCTATAATGTCTAGGAATATGCCATGTTAACTTCAAGCGTGAACGTTTTCCTGTACATGCAGACAGATATGTTTCTATGGTGCATTATGATATCTTTCTGTTTGAAAATCTTGGTTTTGTAATGATGACAAGACCTAACAACATCTGTTCTCTGAAATTTTTACTGTCTTGGAAGCACCAATGTGGTTTCATCATGTTGAATGAAATGTTATAATGCTTATGCTATCATAGATTTAGAACAAAACATGTCATACCAAGAAAGCATTTCAAATTGCAGAGCTCATATGATCGCTTGATATTTGTTAGCACGGTTGGTTACAGGGCTGTTAGGGCCGGCCATATGGGCCACGGCGCTCAGCCCATGCGGCTGAGTAGCCTTAGGGTTTTCTGTGGTTGATTATAGTTTAGGCAAGGATCTCCGTTGATTGGGTATATTCTATAAACCCTAGACCAATCCTTGCCTATATATATTGTACACCCTTTGTACCTCTATCAATCAATCCATTATTTCCCCAATCCATTGTCTTTCAGTATTGATATCTAGCATGCTTGTAACTTTATTCTACTGTTATGTGGGGACTCCGCCAATATTCCAGGCGCGCCAAGAAGTCTTCTGCAGCGTCCAATTAGATTTAGTCTTAGCTAGTTCGGTTTGGATTTGTTTAGAGATAGAGTTCGGTTTAAGTTTGTTAGGGATAGAGTTTCAGTTTCCTACTTCGTGTGCAAGTTAGGAGATTAGTTCAGGGTTACGGCTGTGGCATATATACCTGGCCGGTGTAATCAATCAAGGCAAGAAAGAAATTATTATCTCCTAAACCCTCTTGCTACCTTCTTCCTCCCACCATTGATCCAGGGCTTCGAGGTGAACAGCCTCGGCCAGTTACCAACCGAGGCTATCTCCTGCGAAGCTCTGGGCCAGCGCCTGCGCCATTGCCTCTTCCACCCCAACGTAAACCTCGCCATAACACCTTGGTATCAGGATCAGGCGTTCCTGCTGCCGCGCCTACCACCATGTCCACCAACGAGAAGCTCACCGAGACGCTCGCCACCCTCGCCCAGGGTCTGAAGGATCTCACCACTTCGGTGACATCCCTGGTGGAGCAAACGGAGAAGAACGCCCAGGCCATCCAGCGGCTTGAGCAACGACCGCCGGTCCACCCGGAATCCAGCGGGTCGCGTTCAGGAGGCGGCGGGCCCTTCCACGATCGTCCAACCAAACCCGGCAAGCTCGACTTCCCCAAGTACTCAGGCGTGGATGATCCCCTTCCGTTCCTGAACAGATGCGAAGCCTACTTCCAGTTGGGCCGGATCATGGAAGAAGAGAAGGTCGTGCTGGCTGCCCTTCACCTGGAAGATGCCGTGCAACTCTGGTACATGCGCATCTGCAAGGAAGAAGGCACCCCGTCCTGGCGGCGCTTCTCCGAGCTCCTGAACTTGCGCTTTGGGCCGCCACTCCGGTCTCACCCCTTGGGCGAACTCACCACGTGCCGACGCTCCGGGACGGTGACCGAGTACCAGGATCGATTCTTGGGTCTCCTAGCACGCGCCGGTACCTTGACGGAGCACCAACAGGTGCAGCTGTTCACCGTTGGCCTCGGCGAACCGATCAACCTCGACGTCCAGATGCAAAATCCGCAAACACTCGAGATCGCCATGAGTTTGGCACGCGCGTACGAACGTCGGGAGCTCGCCGTGCAGGCAATCCGGCCACAACGACGAGGACTGCTGCCCACACCGGCCCCATCTACGTCGCTCGCCGCCAAGCAAGGGATCCTGCCCACCCCGGCCGCCGCAGCCGCGTCGACGCCAGCACAGACGGTCACGGTCTCCGGCCTCACCATCAAGCGCTTATCCCCCGAGGAGATGGAAGCCCGCCGCCGCGACGGGTTGTGCTTCAACTGTAACGAGAAGTACGTTCGTGGCCACAATAGGGTGTGTGCACACCTGTTCTTCCTGGAGCTTCATGATGACGAGGACGATGAGACCGACGACGCCCCCATGGAGGACCCCCTGATCTCGCTGCATGCCATCGCGGGCGTCCGGGCCAATGAAACCATGCAAGTCAGCGCGTCCATCGGTGGCGCCTCACTCCGTGCTCTCCTCGACTCCGGCTCAACACACAATTTCCTGTCCGAGGAGGCTGCAACACGCACTAACCTGCGATACCAGCTCCGCAGCAGCTTGACGGTCACCGTCGCCAATGGAGAGCGCGTCCCTTGCGTGGGCGTTTTCCGGAACGCGACCTTCATCATTGGCTCCGAGGAATTCCGGGGCGACTTCTTCGTGCTACCCCTGGCGGGCTATGATATGGTGCTCGGCACGCAGTGGCTAGCATCGCTGGGACCGATACCGTGGGACTTCGGTCGCTTGATGATGTCCTTCTGGAGGAGTGACTGTTAGAATAGTGGTTATGGGTCTTGTACCCGTGTGGCCCATGGGCCAGGGCGTGGCTGGCGCCGGCTCTCTGCCGTGCGCCGCCCCCCTCAGTAGATTAGGCAAGGGTCTCTCCCTGGTATTATTTCTATAAACCAAACCCTAGACCCTTGCCTATATATGTAACCTTTGTTCACCTCTATAATCAACCTACTGATTCCCGGCCATACCTTCCTTCATGGTATCACGAGTCCGGGTACCTACCCGATTCAGCTTCCGCTAACCCTAGGGCGCCGCCCCCCTGGCTGTGCCCTTCCTGCGTCGACGCCGCCGTCACGCAGCCATGGCCGGGTCTCTGATCCACCCCACCACCTCTGGCGCCAAGGACGGTGCCCTCACGGAGGAGCAGCGCACCGCCGCCGACGCCGCTGCGAAGGCCGCGGAGACGGCACGCCTCGAGCGCGCCAAGAAGCGCCAGGAGGCGCTCGACCGTGCCGCCGAAGCCGAGCGCCTGGCTGCTGATGCAGCCAGGGAGCGGGACGCCATCAACGACCGCATCCGCGACGCCCTCGCCGTTGCTGCCAAGGAGAGGGCCGCCGACGCCGCCGATCCCCCTCCCCCTCCACCGACGGAGCACGACGACGACAAGAAGTCCGCCGTCTACGACCAGCTGCTTCTGCACGAAGCGGCTGCGGTCCTCCAACTGCACGCCCAGGCGGTGGCCGTGCAGAACATCCGCAGCCTCGTTCCTGTCGTCCTCGACCTCCTCGCCGACAACTACACTCGGTGGCGTGAGCAGTTTCTGCTCACCGTCGGGAAGTTCTCCTTGGAGGATCACGTCCTCCTTGATCACCCGGCGGCCGGCTACCCCGACTGGGCCCGGATGGACTGCGTCGTCCGCGCCTGGATCTACGGCACCATCTCCAACGACCTGGTGGAGGCCGTCATGGAGCCCGACTCCACTGCTCGCTCGGTGTGGCTCGCCGTGGAGACCCAGTTCCTTGGGAATCGCGAGACTCGCGCACTCATCCTCGACGCCCAGTTTCGCAACTTCAAACAAGGTGATCTTCCCGTTGCTGAGTATTGCAGGCGCCTGAAGCGGATGGCCGACACCCTCGGCAACTTCGGTCAGCACGTCCTCGACAACACCTCTCGTCCTCACCTGCATCCGCGGCCTCAACGCCAAGTACACTGCCATCGGCCGCCATATTCGTCGCTCTCGTCCCTTCCCGTCGTTCCGGGAGGCCACGAACGACCTACTGGTGGAGGAGATCACTCTCGCCGATCGCGACACCGACACCTCCACCGCCCTCCTCGCCGCGGGCGCTGGTGGCTCTCAGCCGCAGCGCCCACCCGCGCCGCCGCCACAGCAGCAGCGCGCGCCGCAGCAGCGTCCCCCTAGCGGCTCCGGGGGCGCTGGTAGCGGCTCCTCGAAGAAGAAGTACCCCAAGAAGAGCAGCCGCCCGCCCAAGCCTAGCGGTGGCCATGGCAGCGGCACAGGCGGCTCCGGTGGTGCCCCCGCAGACGTCCGCACCCTACCGTGGCTCAGTGGCCGACTTTCCACAACCCGTGGAACGGCGCCATTCAGATGTGGCCGGGTCCACATCCTCAGCAGGCCGGCCCCCCACCTCCCCAAGCTCTTCTGGCGCAGCAAGCACAGCAGGCACAGTTGCAGCAGATGGCGGCATGGCAGGCCGCTCAGGCGCAGGCCTACCAGGCGCAGGCGCAGGCGCAGCTCCAAGCACCTCAGCCCCCTGCGCCCACCCCGCAGCCCACTGGCCAGTGGGTTGCACCGCCGGGCTTCTACACCTCCGGCACCGGCTCGCCGTCGTGGGATCAGCAGTCCCTTGCTTCCACCTTCAGCACCATGACGCTGAACCAGCCGCAGCAGCACGAGTGGTACTTCGACTCAGGTGCTACCTCTCACATGGCTTCCGCTCCTAATATTCTTTCACATGTTTCCCCTCAGCGGTACCCTTTTCCTTCAGCTATTGTTGTCGGTGACGGCTCTCTTCTTCCCGTTACCTCCACTGGCACAGCTCATTTTTCAGGACCTTTGCATCTTAATAATGTTCTTGTTTCTCCAAAGCTCATTAAGAACCTGATATCTGTGCGCCAGTTTACTTCTGATAACAATTGCTCAGTGGAATTTGACCCCTCTGGTTGTTCTGTGAAGGATCTCGGGACTCGGAACGTGATCGTCAGGTGCAATAGCTCCGGGCCGTTGTACCCCCTTCATCTTCCTGCTGCAGCCGCTGCCCTTACTGCTGGCGTCACCACCACCCTTTGGCACCGTCGCCTCGGTCATCCTGGTCAAGATGCCTTGGCCAAATTAGCTTCCATGCTTCCGTCATGTAATAAAGATTTTAGCTCCTCCGTTTGTCATGCGTGTCAACTCGGGCGCCACACCCGACTCCCGTTTCGGGCATCGTCGTTCCGAGCGTCAAATAAATTTGATCTCATTCATTGCGATTTGTGGACATCTCTTGTTAGCAGCATCTCTGGTTATAAGTATTACTTAGTCATTCTTGATGATTATTCTCATTACTTATGGACCTTTCCGTTACGTCTCAAGTCCGACACGTATGACACTTTGGCTAATTTCTTCTCTTATGTGACTACACAGTTCGGTGTTCCCATTAAGGCGGTCCAGTGTGACAACGGGCGCGAGTTCGACAACTCGAGCGCCCGCACCTTTCTTCTTTCCCGTGGTGTTCACCTGCGTATGTCGTGTCCTTACACGTCATCCCAGAACGGGCGAGCCGAGCGGATCATTCGTTCCACCAAGAACATCCTTCGCTCGCTCCTGTTTCAGGCCAGCCTTCCACCCACATACTGGGTCGAGGCGCTCTCCACTGCTACATACCTCCAGAACCTGCTTCCAACCAAGACGCTCGGTATGACCACACCTCACATGGCCTTGTACGGCACACCGCCGTCCTACGACCATCCCCGTGTCTTCGGTTGTCGTTGTTATCCTAACCTGACCGCCACCGCTAGCCACAAGCTCTCACCACGCTCCACCGCGTGCGTCTTTCTTGGCTATTCCGCTCATCATAAAGGGTACCGCTGTCTTGACACTTCTTCAAACCGCGTCATTATCTCGCGACATGTCATCTTTGACGAGTCCGTGTTTCCCTTTGCTGAGCGCACCTCACCGGTCGAATCTCAGGAGTATGATTTTTTGGAGGACACCACTGACTTCGTGCCGGTTCCCATAGGACCGTCACGACTTCCTCTCTCTGCAGGTCCATCACCCGTGCTTCCCTGCGCAGCACCGTCGCCCCCTACAGCTACTCGCGCCCGGGCGACGGCGACCCACTCGGTCTCCCCTGCGCAGACCATGGCGCCCTCCACCGCACTGCCACGTGCGGCCTCCGGCGCGCCATCCCCCGCACAGCCACGTGCGGCCTCCGACGCATCTCCCGCACAGCCACGTGCGGCACCGTCAGTACCGCCGAGGTTTTCCCCGTTGGGTTCCCCTGGCGCCTCCGCACTGCCACGTGCGGCCGTCTCGTCGCCCCGCGCCTCCTCTCCACTGGGTGCTGGCGGTCCTGCTCCTCGCCGGACCTCCCGCTTCGTCGTGGTGCCGTACGAGCGCTACTACTCGCGACGCCCCAAGGCGCCGCCGGCACCTGCTGCTGGCCCTGTTCACCTGCCCAAGGGCGCAGTTCCCATCGCCCCGGTCGTCAACCAGCATGGCATGACGACCCGCGCGAAGCTTGGATTTCGTCAGCCAGCTCTCTTCACCGCCGCTCAGCTGTCCCCGGTACCGTAAGACTTTCCGCAGTGCTCTCGCCGATCCGAATTGGCGTGCGGCCATGGAGGAGGAGCATGCCGCTCTTCTCCGGAATCACACCTGGGACTTGGTTCCTCGGCCGCCGCGTGCTAATGTGGTCACTGGCAAGTGGATATTCAAACACAAACTGCATGCTGATGGCTCTCTGGAACGGTACAAGGCACGCTGGGTCCTTCGGGGATTCACTCAGCGCCCCGGCATTGATTTTGATGAGACGTTCAGCCCTGTCGTGAAGCCTGCCACCGTCCGCACTGTGCTGTCTTTGGCTCTCTCCCGCAGCTGGCCGATCCATCAGCTTGACGTCAAGAATGCGTTTCTTCATGGCACGCTTTCAGAGACAGTCTACTGCGCGCAGCCTGCAGGTTTTGAGGACACCGCACATCCGGAGTTTGTCTGTCGGCTTAACAAGTCCCTTTATGGCCTCAAGCAGGCCCCTCGGGCTTGGTACAGCCGTTTTGCAGCCTTCATCCAGACGCTGGGATTTCAGGAAGCTAAGTCCGACACATCGCTGTTTGTTTTCCGTCGTGGCGCTGAGATGGCCTATCTCCTGCTCTATGTGGACGACATTGTACTCACTGCTTCCACTTCGGCTCTTCTTCGGCAGATCATTGACTTGTTACAGCAAGAATTTGCTATGAAGGACCTCGGCACGCTTCACCATTTTCTCGGGATGCATGTTCAAAGCGTTCTTGGTAATGGTCCTTCTTCTTTCCCAGCGACAGTACATGGTTGAGATCCTAGAGCGGGCAGGTATGGCTGAGTGCAAACCCTGCTCCACTCCTGTGGACACTAATCCGAAAGTTGCAGCAGACTCTGGTCCTCCGGTTGCAGATCCCACTGATTTTCGCAGCATTGCCGGCGCCTTACAGTGGCTCACCTTCACCAGGCCCGACATTGCATATGCTGTCCAGTAGGTGTGTCTCCACATGCACGATCCTCGGGAACCTCATCTTGCTGCGTTGAAGCGCATCCTGAGCTACATTCGTGGGACACTTGACTCCGGCTTGCTGCTTCGGCCTTCTTCCCAGGACAGTCTTGTGGCTTACTCCGACGCTGATTGGGCTGGTTGCCCCGACACGCGTAAGTCTACTTCTGGTTACGCTGTGTTCCTTGGCGACAACTTGATTTCCTGGTCTTCCAAGCGACAGCCGACTGTCTCCCGGTCCAGTGCTGAGGCCGAGTACCGTGCAGTGGCTAATGCCGTCGCCGAAGTCACCTGGCTTCGCCAGCTTCTCATGGAGCTGCACACGCCGCTTCGCCACGCTTCGTTGGTCTACTGCGACAACATCAGCGCCGTCTACATGTCCTCCAACCCCGTCCAGCATCAACGCACCAAACATATTGAGATCGATCTTCACTTCGTTCGGGAGCGTGTTGCTGTTGGTGACGTCCGCGTTCTTCATGTTCCTACTTTATCACAGTACGCCGACATCTTCACCAAGGGGCTGCCTTCTTCTGTCTTCACAGAGTTTCGGTCCAGTCTAAACGTTCGTGGCACCGACGGTTAGACTGCGGGGGCGTGTTAGAATAGTGGTTATGGGTCTTGTACCCGTGTGGCCCATGGGCCAGGGCGTGGCTGGCGCCGGCTCTCTGCCGTGCGCCGCCCCCCTCAGTAGATTAGGCAAGAGTCTCTCCCTGGTATTATTTCTATAAACCAAACCCTAGACCCTTGCCTATATATGTAACCTTTGTTCACCTCTATAATCAACCTACTGATTCCCGGCCATACCTTCCTTCAGTGACCACCGCGTCGAATGGCAGGGCGTGGGACCACCGCATTCATTTGTTGCCGGGGACCGCGCCGATCGCCGTCCGGCCATACCGTTACCCAGCGTCCCACAAAGACGAGTTGGAGCGCCAATGCCGCGACATGCTAGTGCAGGGCCTCATCCGCAAGAGCACGTCTGCGTTTTCATCACCTGTGCTGCTGGTTCGGAAGGCCGACGGGTCGTGGAGGTTCTGCGTGGACTACAGAGCGCTCAACGCCCAGACTGTGAAGGACACGTTCCCGATTCTGGTGGTGGACGAGCTCCTGGACGAACTTCATGGCGCCAGGTACTTCACGAAGCTGGACCTCCGCTCCGGGTACCACCAGGTGCGGATGCACCCCGACGACGTCCACAAGACCGCGTTCCGTACGCATGAAGGCCTCTACGAATTCTTGGTCATGCCGTTCGGCCTCTCCAACGCCCCGGCGACGTTCCAGGCCCTCATGAACGACGTGTTGCGGCCGTTCTTGCGCCGCTTCGTGCTCGTCTTTTTCGACGATATCCTCATCTATAGCAACACTTGGGCGGATCATCTTCGTCATGTTCGCGCCGTCCTCACGTTGCTGCACGAGAACCAGCTCTTCGTCAAGCGATCCAAGTGCTCTTTCGAGGAATCCTCGATGGCGTACCTGGGCCACGTGATTTCGGCGGACGGCGTCGCCATGGACAGCTCCAAGGTTCAGGCCATCTTGGACTGGCCGCGCCCCCGCTCGGTTCGGGCGTTGCGAGGCTTCCTCGGCCTGGCGGGCTACTACCGCAAGTTCGTGGCATCGTATGGGACGATCGCCGCGCCGCTAACGGCCCTTGCTGAAGAAGGATGCGTTCTCTTGGTGCGACGCGGCTGAGGAGGCGTTCCAAGCCTTGAAGGTGGCATTGACATCTTCGCCTGTGCTCGCGCTGCCAGACTTCTCTCAGCCCTTCATCGTCGAATGTGACGCATCTACGCACGGCTTCGGGGCGGTGCTACTTCAGGACAGCCCGGTGGCGTTCTTCAGTCGGGCAGTGGCGCCGCGCCACCGTTCCTTGGCTGCGTACGAACGGGAATTGATCGGTCTCGTACAAGCCGTCAAGCATTGGAGGCCGTACCTCTGGGGACGTTGATTTGTGGTAAGAACAGATCACTACAGTTTAAAATTCCTGCTCGATCAACGCCTGGCTACTATTCCGCAGCATCATTGGGTGGGCAAGCTCCTAGGCTTTGATTTTACTGTGGAGTATAAGCCTGGCCGCGCCAACACAGTCGCCGACGCGCTCTCTCGCCGGGACACTGACATCGTCGCGGGCGGATCTCTCTTGGCACTCTCGGCTTTGATGTTTTCAATCGTCTTCGCCTGGACAACACAAGGGAGCCGGCATTAGTTGCCCTGGCGGACGAGATCAAGGCAGGAACTCGTGGCGCGCCTTGGTCACTCATTGATGGCATGGTCGCGTACGACGGCAAGCTGTACATCGCCCCTGCATCACCATTGTTACTGGAACTGGTGTCGGCTATCCATGAAGATGGACATGAAGGGGTTCAGCGCACTCTGCACAGGCTACGCCGGGATTTCCACGCGCCTAACTTCCACGCGGTGGTGCGGGATTGGGTGCGGAGTTGTGTCACTTGCCAACGTAACAAGACAGAGCACCTTCATCCAGCCGGGTTGCTGTTGCCGCTGCCGGTGCCTACGGCGGTTTGGGCTGATCTTGCCATGGATTTCGTTGAGGGACTGCCGCGCGTTGGGGGACAAGACAGTGCTGTTAACAGTGGTGGACCGCTTCTCCAAGTACGCTCATTTTATTCCATTGGCACATCCGTACTCGGCCGAGTCGGTGGCAAAGGTATTCTTCGCCGAGATCGTTCGCCTTCATGGCATTCCACAGTCCATTGTGTCGGATCGCGACCCGGTGTTCACGTCTACGTTCTGGCGCTCGTTGATGGCTGCTGTTGGGTCCAAGTTGCATATGACTATGGCGTTCCACCCGCAATCAGATGGGCAGTCCGAGGCGGCCAACAAGGTGATTGCAATGTATTTGCGTTGTTTCACAGGAGATCGTCCGCGTCAGTGGTTACGCTGGTTGCCTTGGGCAGAGTATATCTACAACACTGCTTATCAGGTGTCATTGAAGGATACACCTTTCCGGGTGGTTTATGGTCGGGATCCGCCATCTCTTCGATCATACGGACCAGGGGAGCTGCGAGTCGCAGCGGTTGCCAGGGCAATGGCTGAGCAAGCACAGGCAGTGGCCAAGAAGAACTATGACAAAAGGCACCGTGCTGTTGATTTTGTGGTGGGTGATTGGGTTTGGTTACGTGTTCGCCATCGCACGCCATTATCCCTGCCTACTGCTACCGCCGGCAAGCTGAAGCCTCGCTATTATGGTCCTTACAAGATCGTGGCCTTGATTAATCCCGTGGCAGCTCGGCTCGCGTTGCCGGTAGGTGCGAGGATTCATGATGTTTTCCATGTGGGTCTCTTGAAGAAGTTTGTGGGCGTTCCCCCGGACGCGCCGCCGGCGTTGCCTCCCATGCATTATGGAGCTGCTCTGCCCGTACCGGAGCGTGTTGTGCGCATGCGTCTTGCCCGCGGTGTTCGTCCAGTTCTCATTCATTGGGTTGGTGAACCCCCGTCTGCTGCGACTTGGGAAGATGTTGAGTCCTTTGTGGAGCGGTATCCTACATTTCAGCTCGAGGACGATCTGCTTGTCGAGGGGGGGGGGGGGGGGGGGGGGGGGGAGATGTTATGTGGGGACTCCGCCAATATTCCAGGCGCGCCAAGAAGTCTTCTGCAGCGTCCAATTAGATTTAGTCTTAGCTAGTTCGGTTTGGATTTGTTTAGAGATAGAGTTCGGTTTGAGTTTGTTAGGGATAGAGTTTCAGTTTCCTACTTCGTGTGCAAGTTAGGAGATTAGTTCAGGGTTACGGCTGTGGCATATATACCTGGCCGGTGTAATCAATCAAGGCAAGAAAGAAATTATTATCTCCTAAACCCTCTTGCTACCTTCTTCCTCCCACCATTGATCCAGGGCTTCAAGGTGAACAGCCTCGGCCAGTTACCAACCGAGGCTATCTCCTGCGAAGCTCTGGGCCAGCGCCTGCGCCATTGCCTCTTCCACCCCAACGTAAACCTCGCCATAACACCTACAGTATCATTATATGCCGTTGCCCTTCTCCCAGAAACAACCTTGTTTATAATATTTCACAGGTGATTATTTTTTTCAGTCTTAACTGTTACTGCACTGTGTATTTATGACATATATTGGATTTGCAGTATCCAAAGGAAGCACCTCATATTTATGCTGTGGAAAGTAAGGGCTTTGATGAGAATCGACAGTCATATATTAATTATCAGCAGCAACCAGAACAAGGCTAAAGAACTTTTCAACTACCCAATGCTTGTGAGTGCGAGGTATTCATTGTGTTTTGCCTTCTTTACAGTTTGGACCAAGATTTGTTTCATACCATAAGGTTCAAAATATTTTTCACAATACTGGCGTGTTAGTTGAAACAATTCTTGCATTTGCACATATATTTAAAGTGTTGTGGGAGCTTGATGTATAACATTAAACTCAGTTCTCTTAATCCTTTCAAATTGCGTACTACACTCTTTAACTATGGTATCTTTAGGCAACTATCAGATGGTATTTTCAACATTAGTGATGCCATTAAATGATTTATAGGTTAAATATAATCTTAGCAAGTCATGAAAAAGCGAGAAATGTCGCCAGACTTGTAAAAAAAGTTGTGTCATAATTCCCGAAACCTACCCTCTGAATGTTCCAACAACCCCAACGCCCCCCCCCCCCCCCCCCCCCCTCCCACCCCGCATGTCCACTTGTCACTTTTCAGTGGGTATCAAAGGAATCCATAGCAGAAATCTGTTAATAACTTAATACCCATCGTAACCACTGTATAAGAGGATGACAGTGGTTCCATTTCTTTTACATGATTTAAGTAACTTTACATGCAGGAAGCTGGAGAGATCTTCTCTAATATGAATCATCCAGTAGGGGATTGTCCACTGTGTGTCTATCCTTTACCGGGAGAGGATAAGGATGGTTCTGAGTTGCCTTTTATGAAGTTGATGTCATGCTTCCACTGCTTTGATAAAACCGTACTGTAGTGAAGTAATTTATTCTCTCTAGTTGTTGCTTATACCTTGGCGTTGCAGTGGCTGCATTATGAGATGGTGGGAATGGCTGCAACATGTGATGCTAACCGTAAGGAGAATAATACTGGAGGTATGGATATTATTTCTTATTTGTTCGTCAAAATTTGAGCATAATTCGTAGAATTGTTTCATGAACTCCTGAATCAAAGCTGCTTACAAAGATTAGTACGTTGATGACTGATAGTGACACCTGAACAAAAAATGCTTACAAAACTTAGTTAGGTTGATGTTTGATACCTGAACCAAAGCTTCTCAGACTATTATTCCTGTGGAAATTTTTTATTGAAGTTGTTCCTGACAGACTTTTAGTCCATTCTGAAACAACGAGGATAGTTACGCTCTGGTAGCATTAGTTTACTGAATTACTATTTTAATAGAGAGCATCAAATCAGAAAACTGTGATTAATTATTTCTCGCTTATAATATCATTTAACTTTCTCCTCAGGGGCTGAAGGCTCCAGATAGAACTGTAAATACTTCCATACATTTAGTAACATTTTAGTTTGTTGATTCCATATGCTAAATATTGTTAGTTTCACTTGTGCCACTAATTATTGATGCTTCTAAGGGATTCGATTTGTCCAGCTTAGGCAAGCATTAAATGTGAATCAGCACAAAGGTTTCTGTCCAGTTTGCCGCAAAGTGTTTGTTGAGAAGGATATTGAGCATGTTCGTGATCTGTTGGGTGAAAGTACTTCCCGGCTGGTATGTGTCCGATATGATTCACGTTCAAGTGAACCATTTCTACATTTTTCAGGCGTTGCCTGTTTAAGTTTACTGCATTTAAGCCTTGATCATGTTATTAGACACCCTATCACTATGTCCCATTATATCACATAATCCTTATTTTACACAAATGAGACCCAACAACTCACACCGAAGCAAAGAGGATGTGAGTTGTTAGTTACGTATATTGATGGTGTGCCCTGAATTTCTTACATGCTTGCATGGTATGACACAACAGCATGGTTTTAATGCTGTTATGACCAAGAGAGTTGAGAGTAGTTTATGCATAGGGTCTGGGAACACTGGAATTTGTTTCAGCGCATTGGAGTTCATGTCACTGCAATATTGCACCTAAGCTTATGCTGAGGAACACTGGAAATAAGAATATTTGCTTGACTCCTATGTATACTCTGTATTTTTGTGCAATTCCCAGGTACTCTCTTGATTTGCTTTGGTTCCTTGTTCTCAAATTTGCCACTTGCAATATATGTTTGAAACACAAGGTTTACATTTTTAGGCTGTTGCTATACAAAATGTATAGGGGAATTAGGTAACAATTCCTCTGTATACAACATGGATGGTTGCACCATGAGTAATAAAAATTGCATAAAGATAGCACTTCTTACATTGACTTCAACTAAAACACAAGATAACAACTACACAAGGTGCAATCTACACACTGTATCCACCATAGTTGCTTGGTGATATTCAAGTTCAGTTCACTTCCTGACCAGTTTTGCCCATGTAAGAACCACGAGCACATATGCTCTATCATACAGCTTGTCAAAGAAGCTGAAGTACGCAATTGTCCATCGTCCCTTGAATAATAGGGGAACAAAAGTTGCCCAAATACCTGCTATGAAGCCACATCCAAGTCCAATATATATGAATTCTTGCTCAGGACAATCTTTAGTTATTGTAGAGTGACCTTGCTTTGATGCATCAGTGATCGAACAATTCTTCTTAAGAGGAGACCCGCAGAGGCCAATGTTGCCGGCATACATAGAAGGATTGGCTGCATATAGGGTGTCCAGTTGTGATCCGGATGGTATTGTTCCTGTAAGATCATTGTATGATAAGTCCACGTAACTTAGGAATGTCAAGTTTGACAGACTTACTGGTATTTCACCAGAAAGTTTGTTCCATGATAGATCAAGAGACTCCAGCGATTGCATAGCTCCGATCTTGTTGGGAATATTTCCACTGAAATGGTTGTGCGAGAGCCTTAAATTCACCAGCGTGTCAAGAGTAGTTATTTCTTCTGGAATTTCCCCGGTTAAATTGTTTTTAGACAAGTCAATGATCTTCATATTCAAAGCAATAATTCTAGAAATAGAACCATAGTTGAGTTTTAGCCCTTTGAGAAATGTAGACAAACTAGAAGAATCATCTTCTATAATGGTATCCTTGGAACAAAAGCTCGAGGGGTAGTTCTGTCTCAATGCTTTTAAATTTGATAGGTCCCTTGGTAAATAGCCTGATATGCCATTGTCTGAGAGATCGATGTACTGAAGGCATTGAAGATTTGTAAGGTTCTCTGGAATGTTCCCAGAGAACATATTGTGACTTAACCGTAAAAATTGTAATCTTACGAATTTACCGAACCATACTGGCAATGTTCCATCAAAATTATTTCTTGATAAATCCAGGACATGCAGCTCCGTGCAGTTTTGCATAGACGACGGGATCTTTCCAGAAAAACTATTATTACTTAAATCTAAATACATAATCCCTCTGCTGCCAAAGCATTGCGGTAGTTCTCCCTCAAACAGATTGCCGGATAAATCTAGATTTGTCAGCCCTTCAGATTTACAAATAGATTCGGTAACGTGACCAGTGATGCGGTTGGAGAACAGGAACAGCTCTAAAAGGTTATCTCCAAAGTTTTCAGGTAGAGGTCCTGATAAGTAGTTCATGGAGGTGTCATAGGAGATCACATTATGTGGAAATGGTGGTACTTGACCGGATAGTCGGTTAGAACTGAGGTCCAGTTCTACCACTGACATGATTTCCATATTTTCTGGCAAACTTCCATTGAGTTGATTGTTTGAGATGTTCAAATATGTAGCCTTTGAAAAAGCACTGGAGAACCAGTGTGGAATCCTATCATTTATACTCGTGTTCGAGATGCGTAGCACATCAATGTCCACCATCCCTCGCAGCCATGCTGGAAACACAGGACCCATTTTGCAATTTGAAAAATCAGCATACCATAGTCTAAATGGAGGTAGCCATTTCGAACTTATCTCAATCTTCAGGGAATTTGAAGATAAATCTATGTAATTCAAGTTCTTTAGACTATCAAAGAGTTTCTCTGTGATGACACCATCCAACTCATTGTGGCTTAGGTCAAAGCTGGTCAAATTAGTGAGCATACTGATCTCATCCGGGACATGCCCAGTCAACTGGTTGCCAGAGAGGTCAAGAATATGTAAACTAGTCAAATGCCCAATAGATACTGGGAGAGGCCCAGTAAGGTTGTTCTGACTTAGATCAAGAACGACCAAGCTGGTTAATTGTCCTGTCCACTTTGGCAGTAACCCATGTATATTGTTGTCTGCAAGGTAGAGTTCCTGCAATTTGTTGGGTGAACAACATGGAAGATTCTCAAACAACTCAGTTGCAGCACCATAAAGGAGACTGTAACCAAGGTTCAGGATTTTTAGGCTGCATAGATTCTTCAAGTGCGATATTGTGATGCCCTTGCTAGTTGCAGCATAGCCAGAAAAATCAAGAACTTGCAGGGATGCCATGTCTCCTAGGGAATCAGGAAATGGACCATACATGTAGGTCGACCCAAGGTCCAGGTACTTGAGACTTGTTACGTTCCAAAACCAACATGACGACATTGGATGCTCAAAGAAGTTACCAGAAAGACGGAGAGCCTGAAGACTTGTAAGGTTAAAGTGTTGGACTGATTGGTTTGCGCTTACAAGCGAGCAATCCGAAAGATCAAGGGTCCTCAGAGAAGGAATCATGTTCATCACAAGAGGCCAATGGGCCACCTCGCTCAGGTTCATCGTCTTTAGATTCAGATGCAGTAAGAATGGCAGCCGTGTTAGCCATGACAGGTCTCTGTCTCTTGGGTTTAAATCTACCATATCAGCAAGGTCAAGATACTGCAACTTTGACAAGTTGCCAAGTTGGGGCGGCACGCTGCCAATAAATTGTATGCCAGAGAGGTTAAGATACTTGAGGTTCTTGAGAGAACCCAAGAACTCTGGAATACGACCACTGGGTCCCTCAACTAAATTCCAGCTTAGATCAAGATGGTTCAGATGTTCCAAAGCAAGCAGAGAAGGACTTATCTGGCCGACCAAGGCTGCATCCTCATAACCGTAGTAGCCAGCTTGCTCATTACCGAGCCGAAGTATGAGCACATGGCCAGTCCGGTTGCTGCAATGGACGCCTCTCCACTGGCAACAGTCCTGATCCCCAAGCTCGTCTTTCTGCCATGAATCGAGGAGGCCTGAAGGGTCGTCGGTGATGGCCTGCTTGAACGCGAGCAGTGCGTCTCTCTCATGTGGTACGCAGCTTGCAGGGGTTGCGAGGGAGAAGATGGGCGTGGCAGCTTTGATTAGCAGCAAGAACACCACGACAGCCCAAGGATGCATGGTAGATTGGCTGCAGTTTGCACGGTAGGGGTGGGGTTTTTTTGCTACTGGTGTGTGACAATGTGAGGCTCTTATTGGAATGCCTGGTATAAGAAGATAGGGGTGGGGTTTTTTTTGCTAGTGGTTCGTGTTTTCTAAGATAAAGAGGTCCACACGTTCGTGTGGAAACTGGCACGAGAGGTGTTGACTGCATCGACTGATGGATGCACCTTATGTCCCGCTGTGAACAATGAGTCAGTGACTGTGTTGACCGGTAGTTGTCGTCAATTGGTGTGGGCTTGAAGCCTTGAACTGACAGAACTTTACTTTTATCTGATAATTGTGAATATAACACCCCAATGTAATTCTCTAATATTAATAAAGCTTCCCTAATAGAAAAAAACCTCATGAACAATGCGGCTGTGTTTGCTTATTGCCCAGTAAAAATGGCTCTGGCCGTTGGGAGAGGCTATGCATATGTTACAAATTTACATTTAAATTGTACGAGACACAATAAAGACAGTTACACCGGTGTGTAACTGTCTTTATTGTGTCTCCATGAGTAATCCAAATAGTCTTATTTTGACACCAACAAATACAAGCACAAGATAGAAGGGACACAACTACTCCGTGTGGAATATGTATTTAAGTAGCAAAGGATGCCCTGTGCATGGGGGTATAAGGGGTCAGAGATGAATTGTACCTAGTCTATCATCCATGACTGGCACGAGAGCTCTTAACTGAGTGGACGGATGATGCACCACATCTCACGCTGAGAACAATATATGAGAAAATTCCTTATTTGACACCACTAAAATGACTTGTTCTTTTCTTGGCCCTAAAAAATTTGAAGTTCCCTATTTGGCCACGATTCCAACTTCCATTCCTAAATTGACACACCGTTAAATGCATTGTGAAAAGACCATTTTGCCACTCTACAGACGTGGGCCTCACCTCTCCTTCCTCTGCCCCTCCGTTTTCTCTCCCCTCCCCTTGGAGACGAGCAAGAGCGCGCTGCGCGGCGGCCGAGGCCACAGGCCGGCGCGGGCGCTGGCCAGATCTGGGCGCACACACTGACCAATTCTCTGCTTGTGGCACATGACTGACCAATTCTACGGTCAATTACTGTAGGTGTCTACAGGTAGGAGTTAAATACCTATGTACTGTAATTCGTTGACTGGTAATCGTTGTGTCAAAACTAAAGTATTATCACACTCCATCACCCAGACTCATGCACCGGTTAATAATTTCAAGAGTTTATAAGCTTTAAAATTTATTATCAAATATTATTAATAATATAATCTTGTATACTTATGTCTATTACGACTTGGTTAATAATCAGTCTATACATTTGTAGTCTATATTTAAAAGTAGCTTTTTCACTCCCCCCCCCCCCCCCCCCCCCCACACACACACACACATCACTTCCACATGGGTTTAGTCGAACTATTTTTTAGATAATGGAGACTTTTAGGCCTCTACGGTTTTAGCGTACACATCCTTCAATTATTACATCATTCCAGCTTCAATAACTGAACTAAAAAGAGAGTCGAGAAGGAAAAAAATTAAGCCTAACAAAGTCTATTTTTATTTTTCCATCAACGATTCGCAAACAGGTCTAAGGCAACAATCTCCAAAGAAGTGCTTATCTTCATGAATAGCTCCTTTGTCTCCTCACGCTGAAAAATGTGTGCAAAATCGTAGCCATGAAAATAACCTATATAAAGGACGAGTGTTTAATGTTATAAAAAATGCCCTATTGCCCAACATAAAGCTGCTACTCCTGTTAGAATAGTAATGGCCTCTTGAGTATTAAAATTTTGAACCCAGTTCCCTACCATGTGGGGTTAAACTAGTAGCTAGTTGGACAGTCCTCCAGATTACCTTTGCATGTTGGGAATAAAAAGAAAAATAAGTGTTTGATTGCTTCATTACAATTGTAGTTGCTACACTTTTGACTACCCTCCCAATTTTTCCTCGAAAGATTATCTTTGATTAGAATGACCCCATTTTGTAGGTACCAAAGAAAAATCTTAATCTTTATGGGAATATTGAGTTTCCAAATCAATTTATGATGATAGGGGAAGTTTTGGTTGATCAAGTGAAGATACATGGAACGGACTGTAAATTGTCTATTCTTTGTTATGTGCCAAACAAAAGTATCCCTTCCTGGCGTCAAATTGAAGTTGGAAACCTGAATTATTACTCTTACCCATTTATCCAATTTCTCGCCCATCAAAAGTTCAAAGCTATTGAGCTCATGATATTCTCCACTGTATCGAGCGGGTGGTGAGCAAGGTTGTATATGTTAGGGTATAGGTCTTTAATTTGAATGGCTGGTTTGATACCTAAGTATCTTTCCAAAATCTCGTTTGTATTCCATTCTTTATCTGGAGGGAACCATTATCTAGGACCTCGTCTTCGATTTTCAAGAGCCCTCTCCAAAATAAGTGTCACCCTGTTTGGCTTTAACTTGTGTTAGAGATTTGGAGCTAAGGTATTTACACCTGAGGAGTGTTTGCCATGTCCCTTCACCATTAAGCAAATTTATTATCCATTTTTTAGTAAAGCTTTATTTTGGAGGTTGACGTCTACAATGCCAACACCCCCTTGATCTTTAGGATGGCAGATGATGTGACAACTCCATGGTTTATGGGCCTAAACATTGGAGGATAAAAATAGGATCAATAAATAACCAATGTCATTAAGTGCTAACCATTGGCCTTAACGCAGCTGTCTTGTGAACCAAATAGAGGTAAATTTCATTTAAGATCTTCAGAAAGTGCTCTACATAACTAAACCTTGTTTCAGTAAAAACTTCACTACAACTACTTGTCTAATTAATTTTACATGAATTAATCTTGTTTCTGGCAGCTTGCTTTTATAATAATTTTATCTTAAGATGTTTACATGAACAATTCAAAAAAATCACAGTAAAATGTATTTTATCTTGAACAATACATGACGTAAAAGTTTCAGCTCCAGAAAGTTTACCAATCTTCCTAAATAAATTTGAAAAGTTAATTCATGCATGAAATGAATGAATGTCAAGATGCAATCTTATGATGTTGACCTATACTAGAACACCAAAATAACAAACCACATGTTATCTTGTGAATGCTAATTATCTAATAATTTAATTGTGTACACAATCACCATTAAACAAAATTCGAAATATGCTCCACCCTCATACTTTTATGAAGAAATATTTCAAATTAAAATCTCGTCTAGGTAAATGAAGCTACTCATACAACCTAGGCTTTTATGTTAATAAAGCTTGACACATAAAGTTAAACAAATCTTTTACACATGCATCTCATGTAGAATCGATCTCGCTGACGAAACGTACGAGCTTGTCCCGAATGTGAAGAAGGACAACCGGAAGGACAACTGAACATGATCGATGTGAACCAAGACACAGAACCAAAGTTTGGAAGAGCCCAAGGCTAGATTAGCTTAGGAGCAAGGCAAGCCCTGGAGCATAACCCTATCTTTTCTAAATTTATGCAATATTGTTGTTACTTATGTTTATAGGAGTTGATTGAAACCCTAGATGCATGACCCTAAGTACCTATGTTCGAATACTAGTATGATAGGTCGTATAATTGCCATGCTAAATAGGATCACGGTAAAAGTCAAGTGATTTCCTGTCACTCGTGAGATATAGGAGTTGCTTGCTTTACTTGAGTTGGAATCATATGGTTGACGGGCAGGGCTATGTATGGTATGTTTGGATGCCCCATATGTAGAGAGGAATTGGCTAAGGTTAAAATGTGTCAGTAGTGCCGGTCAAGTTTTTAAACGTACTAAACACAGGGTGAGAATATGGTAATCGGTAAACCTAGTACCTAACAAAGCCAACTAGGGACCTTTACCCCACTCTCTTTGGAAGAAATTCCCATGCAGCCACATGTAGTGCAAGTGCGGCTCAAGCCCGGATGGCCGTGGTTTGGGTCCTTGTATCCAAGAGGTGTGGGCTCTGGACCCGAACCGGGAACTAATGGGAACTAACTGATAATGTGTGGACCCTGGGGGTACGCGCATGTCGTGTGTTTAGGTCCACCTTGAAAGGTTAAGAAATTCAATTAGAATTGTTTGTTTCTCTCAACTAATGAGACTACTTGACCACTCTGCTGCATTGAGTAAGAAGTTGAACAAGGATGATAATAAATATTGATGCTTGAATTAATGGTTTGTTAGACCAAGCTTTCTTAGAATAGATGCTTACCTAGAATGGTTAATCAACAAGAATTTGTTGCTAAAACTTGAAAGTAAGGATCTATTATAGATGCTTTTGGCAAAACAAACCCCTCAGCCAAAAATACCCTTGCATGTATAGGAGTCCGTGGAGTAGTTCCCACATGTCAGGTAAGCCTTGCTGAGTATTAGTATACTCAACCTTTCCTGTGTTGATGTTTTCAAGTAATGAGTTTGAACACTTGGTTGCTAGCTTGGCTTAGCTGTGTCAACTCCCTCCGGGATTGGTCGGTTGAGTGGGACACGTCCTCGGCGGTCGAGGATTGTGGTGAGTGATATCGTTGCTTAGGTCAACGTTTTATTTTTGCTACTTTTGAACTCGGAACTACCTTTATGCTTTGAAACTCGACTTGTAATAAATAAATTTGAACCTCAGTAATTCAATAATTCGGATTATTGTAATCTCTGGGCTCGTCTTCATATGGGTACTTGTATGATTTGTTTCGATCTCAATACGTGGTTGTATTGGGTGAAACACGACAAACTGTCATATTAGTTTGATTTAAGTGTCTGATCACATTTGAAGCGATGTTTAGCACACTTAAGTCGGGTTAATTTGGGCGGTTCTGCCACATATGATGTCCCATTTAGCTAGGCGATATTTCTTTTTATCTTAACCGCATTGCCAAAAGTCATCGTTTGATCGGCAACGATGAACAAAATCAGCCTTATGTAATCCTTATGTAATGTCTTTGATCAATAAAGAGTTAGATAAATCATGTTTTTTATTTTTTACAATTTTTATGGACTCATTCTAAGCGGCGTGCTATCAGCTACTTAGAATAATCACATAAGGCACACGTGTCCTCCAACCGCTTCGTCTTGCACGAAAAGTTGATAGGTGTGGCTCTACTTATTTGTACTATGCTTCTTCGTTCATCCCCTACATCTGTCCTCCTTTTTTTTGTCCATTTTATTTGCAAGGAAACTATAAGAGGCCCATGGAGGTGCGGGCGGCCATGGAGGCACTTCCCTGGAGCGTGGCCATGACCACCTCCAATCCGCCGTGAGCTGGTCTCATAATGGGTGATCGAACAACTTCGGTTAATCACCAGAGATCAGATTCGCGTCGTCGTCGCCTACGTTTCGCCTCGACTGGGACGACGTCATCGCCAACGATAACGCAATCCATTCATCACCACCAGCTTCATCGTCAACTATGTCCTCGGCCATTACCGCTCTAGGATAGCAATGGCAGACAACTTTTTCGACCACACCTCTACGTGCAGCTTCCTGAAGTAGGAGATGTGGAGAGGTTCCATGGACGTAGATGGAAATGGAGGGGGCAAACGGTGTGCTTCACTAGGGTCTTGGTGCTCTGGGTCATGAATGAGGGGCTTGATGCCACAGAGCCACCTGAACTGCGGCCGCCTCGCCCACTCTCAGGCTCGATCCGTAGATCCTTAGTTGGTATGGAGGACAATGAACAATATGACAGTTCTATTTTCTTCTTTGATTCGTCTTCTATTTTATTTTTTAATTTTATATTTCTTATTCTAAGCGGCGTAAACTGGACCGCTTAGAATAAGATCCTCATTCTAAGCGGCCATTGTACGCCGCTTAGAATAAGGCGCGGGTATAATAAGCCGCACCGTTCCGACAGCGCGAAACCCTATCCCTATCGCTATCCACTCCGTCCGCCCGCCGCGTCCAGAGTAGCCGGCCCACCGCGTGATGAGGACATCGCCACGCTAGCATCACGTTCCTAGGGACAGAGACATCTGCGCTCTAAGGCAATCATAGACACGTGCACGCCACGTCCTTCCCCATGCTACAAGTTGTCTCCAACTCAGCAGCCGCGTTCGGTTTGAATTCAGCCGACATACCTTCACTGTATCGGCGATATCTCACACATACGACATCGAAACGAGGCACATAAGGATGGGCTGGAAAGGGGACGATGACGCTGTCGCTTTGGTTCTGGTCCTAGCTCCAGAAGGTTCGTGGATCATGCTGTGTGACCATGACAAGGTGCTGCGTCACCTATTTTGGGCCAACTTGGCCTTGTATCGTGTCGGGCCTTAAGCCCATGTTGTGGGCGCCCCACCCCTGGTTCGCCCCTAACCCTAGGTCGTCTGTGGCATTAAAACTCAGTAGCCACCACCATTTAGAGTCAGGTTTTGTTCTGTGTCTAGTTTTCCTTTGAGAAATTCAGATCGATCAATGTAACTGTGACGACAAGCCCTTTTACCGTGATCCAGGGCCCCTGTTCTCGCATCTCCTCGACTGTGTCGATTAGTCCTTTCGAACCGAGTGCTTGAACCCAAATTGATTTCGCTTCATTCATATTTGCAATTATTAGATTGCGTGCCTTCACTTTCTTGCTTGTGTTCTCGATTCGCTTGCAAGGAAAAGCCTTCTCGGCGAGGTCAATCAAGTTGTCCCTTGGTTGATAACAAACGGAGCAGTGATGTAGCGGTTGCAAGGGCGAATCGTGTCTGATTCGATGCTGGACCGTCAATGTCGAGTCTCCACCAATCGATTTATCCCCTCTACCTCTCGAAAGATCGAGCCAGCGCCTATCAAGTGGTATCAGGATTCCAAGTTCCCCGTGAGGTATTATCGTGTTTTTCCTTTAGATTGATTCGTGTTCATCACCCATAGTCCACAAAAAGCCCAAAAAGATTTACTTTTCCCACTGTCCTACCGCTCTCTTGGCCTTGCAATTTCGTTTACAGATTGCTTTGTTGAGTTTGTGTCCATGGTCGAGTCGTATTGCTGGTTTAGGGTTTCGTGGTCATAATTCAACCGCTCCGTTACTGTTGTTTGTTTTCGTCCCTATCTTATCCACCATTATCCAGATCACCAGTCGAGCCACCAGATTACTTGACTTGCCCCCACTAGCCGCCTTGTGTGAACTCTCGCCGTGCAAGCCCTAGTTAGGTTGCAAGCCGCCTTGTGTTTTCGCCCTGCATCGCAGCCCTCCCCCTTTGATTCATCTGGGGAATACCTATTGCATATACCAGGGAGGATTGTGCCCCTGAGTTGCTTGCTGAGACGCTCTGCTCAGCCTTGATTTCGGCGTGGGAAGCTTTGCCCTAGCCGCCGCTTTGTTCCTGCCGAGTTGTGCCTTCTCAAAACATAACTTGAGGTACCTTCCATAAAATGAGCATAACTTTTCGCTCGGTGCTCCATTTTGGCTGACATTTTTACAGAAGCTTGGCAACGAAAAGTTGCACATACGATTCACCTACTTTGCAGGTCAGGCCGCTCTAAAAAAATTTAAAAAATCAGGAAGATAATTAAAAAATTGGTTTTTCTGTCTAGCCCACTTTTCGGTGAATCTGTTTGATTTTATGTAGACCACATCTGATCTCTGTTTCATGTGAACTTGGTGTGGTTCCTATTATGGTGATACTAGCTGTGAGAAAAATATCAAAAAAAAAGGAAAAAGAAAATCGGAAACAACTAGGATTTCTATTAGTTGTGATTGTTGCAACAATTATGATACTGCCATTCTGCTGGTTCTTTGAGCTTTTTCCATTGTTTCTTTTTCCAACTTGTTGTGCTACGCCTAGGAACACGTCTTAGCCAGCAATTGTGACTTGTGCTTTGGATACTTATTGAACTTTGATAATCTGCACTCGTTATTTGCCATTCCTTGCTGTCATATTGAGCCTGCCTATAGCTCCACATACACTTCTGTCAGCACAGGTTCTTCCTTGCAACTGTTACACTCGATCTCGACAACAGATTATGCCACCTTGTTGGCTTTGGTAAGAACACTTGCAAGACGGTGGTAAGCCGCTTGAGATATTGCTTTCCACTTTCCACACATACCAGGAGTCGTTAGTTTGATAGGGATAATACTTTTGTGTTGTCTTTTGCTGTCTTCTAACCATGTCAGGATCAGGAAAGGAGTCGTCACAGTCTCCCACAAACTTCAATGATTGTGTGTCCAAGGCCGAGCTTACAAAGGTTGCTGATGAGCAACGCCAGTTGATTACTGACAAGTTTGATGAGATGATGCTCCAAATAACCAATCTGGTAACACGGGTTGAACATATAGAGCAACGACCTCCACCAGATGATAATGATGTTGATCGTGATGCAGAACACCTTCGCTTCAATCGACGAGGTATGGGAGGTAATGGTAACAATGACCCTTCTGCTAAAGCTAAGTTTACCATGCTTCCTTTTGCTGGTTTTGCTGATCCTATGGCTTATTTAGATTGGGAACTTGCTGTTGAACAAAAGTTTAATTCTCATTTGGTACCTCCTGAGCATAGAGTTAGACTTGCTACTAGTGAGTTTACTAGTTTTGCTCTCTTTTGGTGGAATGACTTATGCACTAATCATGCTACTAATGTGCCACAAACTTGGACTATTTTAAAGCAACACATGAAGTCTCGTTTTGTTCCTCCTTATTACCAACGTGATTTACGCTTAAAATTGCAATCGTTAAAACAAGGTGATAAAGGAGTAGAAGAATATTATCAGGAATTTCTTATTGCTCTAGCACGTTGTGGTATACACGAGGTTGATGAGGATTTGAGTGCTAGCTTCTTTGGTGGTTTGAACCGTGATATACAAGATATTCTTGATTATAAGGATTGGACTCGTTTTTCCCAATTGTATCATCTTGCTCTTAAGGCAGAACGGGAAGTACAGGAATGTCGTCTATATAAACAATCTTTCAGGCCTAAAATAGTGGGAGATCTTTTCAGTAGCGTTCCGACATTGAGAAGACCAAGGCTCCTGTTGCTAAGCCTCCAGCAACACTGCCTGCCCCTATAGCCGCTTCTGAGGTAAGCAACGTGTCTACTGTGCAGGGCCCAACATAACAAGAAGCAGACTACTATTGAGAAGGGGTCTTCAAGTAGCTCCGCCAACATCGTGTGCCATCGCTGCAAAGGTATGGGACATGCCATGAAAGATTGTCCAAGTCGTTGTGCATACATCGCTAATTCTGCAGGCGGCTATGATAGCGCTAGTGATGTCGAAGAAGAAATGGCTCTTGCTGCTAACATTGCTGTAGATTCGGAGGATGTAGAGGATACAACCATTATTTCTAGTGCAGCAGCTGCGGGTTTTCCTAGCCTTCTTGTGCAGCGTGTGTTGACCTCTTAGGAGGGTGTTGACCTCTTAGGAGGGAGATGAGGAGAACGACCCGAAGATCCAACGTAACAATTTGTTCCATATGTTTTTTGTTTTCCAGGGTCGCTGTGTTCTCACCATAATTGATAGCGGGAGCTGGAACAACTTGGTGAGTTCAGATCTGGTCCAGAAGCTTAGCTTAACTACACGGGAACTCCATTACCCGTACCACATTGAATGGTTCAACAATAGCGGTAAGGCAAAGGTAACTAGATATGTATGCATACATTTTTCAGTAGGTGCTTATAAAGACTATGCTGATTTTGATGTAGTACCTATGCAAGCATGCCCACTTTTGTTAGGCCGTCTATGGGAATATGGTAAAGATGCTGCACACCATGGTAGAACTAATACATATACTTTCATGCATGAGAATAAAAAGATTACGTGTTGCTTACTTTATCGCCAGCTAATATTAGGAAACATTTTAAGGAGCTTGCTGAAAATGCTAAGAATGACAATGCTAAGAAAAAATCTGAATCTTCTAACGTTATACATAAGGATATTAAATTAAAAGGAGGTGCTTTTCTTGCTACATCTTCTGCTACTGCTGAGCTTTGTGCCAATCATGATGCACCTTGTTATAGTATGCTTCCTCCTCGTCCTCCGCACGGCATCCACCCTCAACGCAAGGCCAAGACTGTGGTAGCTCAGGCGGCCGCAGTTAGCCGTGTCGCCGACTTTGTCGCTCACACTGCGGTGGCTTCGACGGCGTAGGAGGCCTTCCTTTGCTCCCTCGCCACTGCCGCCACCGGATCCGCGGCCGCTTTGACTGGATCTTCGGTGGAGTGGCGGAAAGCGGTGGCCTCCGCTGACCTCGCCGCCGTGGATCGGGTCGCCTCCGTCGTGCAGCGGCAAGCCACGCTGGAGGCACGGGCTAGATCCATAGCCGCAGAGGCGGCCTTGGCTGCAGATCTGGCCTGTGCTGTCGCGGATCTAGTCCGTGACTTCTCCACCAGGCGCCACTGCCTCCCCTTCGATCATGACCTCCGCTGGGATGGTAGCGGCGACAGTGGCGCCGGGATGAGCTCCGCCACTGCAATAGCGACGTAATCCTGCGATGTAAGCGCCGTGGGACTACATACTTTTGTCGTTATGAAAAAATTGCCCATTTTGGTCCGTTAAGCTAGGCATTGTCGTTCCTTAATTATGCTACCACTAGCTAGTTATGTGAGATGAACTGCCTATTCAATTGTGATTAATTTGTGTTATATCTGAAGTACAATGTATGTTAATTAGACAGTCTAGTGATGAAGTCAAAGTGCTACCTAGTGAACTTGGTCTTGATGAACTCTCAATCTACTGATGAACTGTTAAGTGATGAAGAATTATATTGATCTTGAATGGGTACCCAGCTAGATTCTGTGTTTGTTGTGAATGTCTATCACGTACACGTTCACATTCTGTTGAATATGAATCTGTTGTGTGTGCAATTCATTCATAACTATCTATATATAACTAGCTAGTATTCATTCGAGATCAAATGACTGAAATGAAAGCGTTTTTTTTAAAACGTGTGTGCCATCATCCTAACCGGCATAAATTAAACCGGTAGCAATAGGTTAACAAAACTACGCGGCCCTAAATGAACCGATTAGTATATATAGACAAACGCTCCAATGCTAAACAAACCGATTCGAATAAGAAGTCATTCTAAGCGGTGCGCAGCACGCCAGCACGTTTAATCAGTCATTGGAAGCAGGTAAGGAGAGGCTGTATGATGAGGATATCACTGCTTTGCGATTCCCATGACACTCTTCTAATCGTTTTGCATGGACCAATTACTAGGGATTGAACTAGACAATTGAATCATCAGGTGAGCAAATTTTTATGTACTTCCTTTACTAATTTTGAGAATAGATTACTACCTCATAATGTTATTGTTCTTAGTAACAGAGGAGAGTATGGGGGAGTACTTGAGAAGAAGCATAGTGGTGGAGAGGACCAACAAGGGACGTCCAAGCCACATGGACGCCCCGTGCACATCATACAGGCGATGTAATTTCCACCTGCTAGTTAACAAGCTGTTTTCAATTGAGAAAAGGAATGTGTCTTGTTCACAAACCCTTCACGCGGCTTCCGGCATGAGCTGCAACGACGCGGAATCCCACGCTAGGACGCGTGATCGCACAGATGTCCAGACAGATCCAAAAGGTTTGGACGTCCGTGCAGGCGAGGGAAAAAGCGTTGGTTGTTCGTCTCACGTGACGGCACATACTCGCTCGAGTTCTTTCTTGGCTTTTTGGGTGGGTCAGGAAAGCAGAGAGTGTGTTGACTCTGGATGTTGGCTCTGTCGTTTTAGTTTAGGTCGTGCCAGTTTTCTATCACCGCCCCTTTCATATCATATTGCCGGTTAGGAAAATTAGACCGTGCAGGCGTGCAGCGAAGGATCATCTGGGTGAAAACAACACGAAACAACTGTGAAACTTTTTACTATATACTGCCTGTTGTAGTAATTATAGGTATAACCCTCGAAAGATTTTACAAAATATACCTCAATTCACATTTCAATTGATGAAAGTAAATTTTTGCCGTTTCAAATAACAGAAACTGGCATAATATAATTTTAAAAATTTATAAAATTGCTTTTGCAATCATGAATAATGTCGGGCATTCAGCGTTTGGCTGTCAATATTGAAGGTCTTGACATTGAATTGGTTGCAATACCAAATCGGCCATGACATTGTATTGGACCACAAAAACTAATTCTGTTGTTTGGATGACTATGTATTGTCTTTCGGAATCATAAAAGGTAGTCTAATTCAATTTCTGTTTGGACGTGGAAACACATCTATATCTATACTAATAACAGACTCTCTAGAAATTCCCACGTTAATCGATAAAAGAAAAATTTCTAGCCATCCATTCATTGTTGGAATCGAGATCTAATGGTCAGGATGAAAAGAACAATCTAACGAGGCCTGAAAGTTGTAAATGGAAAGTTAAATCCACCGTTTTACATTAAAATTTTCTATTCCAAATTGAAGCTCGGTAGCAAGAGTCCAACCGAATTAGTCATGCATGCATATATCTTTTCTCTAATATTTTCCCCCATGTTACTATAGAGTGTAGGAAAAATTGATTCGGCCTTGCAAAAACAAGGAAATAATCTGACATAAAATAATTCATAAATAATATCTATATGTGTAATCCTTTTATTGCTCCCATGCACGTTATGGAGAGTCCAATGGAACCCAGCCCTCAAGCACCATGGAGAGACAAGAACAGAATAACCCTAGATGACGACATCATCTGACGTGACCTCTCTTTGCAAAATCGTGATGGTCTTTCATTCCAATCGCCGGCCTCTCATGTTCATGTTCATGCCGCCGGCCGGTCTTTCGTTCGTGCACACACAAGGTCGCCATGCATCTTTATCTGCCAGCAATCTTGGCTCAGCTTCCATCACGGCTTCACAACAAGGATGTCAGTTGCACGACGCATCATCATTGCAGACTGCAAGGTCGTCCAAGGGTCCGAAATTGCGTGGCTTTCCGTTCCGCAACCAATAGTCAGCATGGACTCCATTGCCGCGGCAACCCCAAGAGCATTCTTCTCAGGCCAACAGCAGGATGCTTTTCATCTGCACGTTTTTGTTAAACAGATCAACATGCTATTCCAAAGTACACAAGTCGAAGAAGGAAGTGTCCCTGTATGCGTTTCTGTTGTGCTCTATCTCCATGATAACAAGGCAGAGTGCAAGGTCTGCATTGTAGTCGGCAAGAATTTTGCCTCTCCGATCTATTAACTCCATATCCATGCAATTCTTCCCTAGAGTTTTTGTTGTGTGGGATTCTGATCGATGATCTGACTTTAAATTCTATTTTCTGATCTGGTTTAGATTTGCAACAAACTTTGGAAGACTCAATCCCGGTAAGACTGTTTTAACACACAATATATATAATTTCCGTACATCTTTTAACCATTATTTCATTTACTTTGCTTTTCTTCCTTGCTTTCTTTCTTAATAACAAGGAAAGGCATTAAGTTTGATGTTCTGCCGCATAGGAGTTCATCAAACCAGACGAGTTTTTTCCGAAGGCCAGTAGCAGAAGTATACATGGACTTTTAGCAATTTCTCCAAACAGTTCTTCCAGTCGGTCATACTGACAACCGTATGGATGTATTATTACCAACTAAAGTCAGATCTTAGAGCTCATTGGAATTCTTTCCTCCTCCGTGGTGAGTGTTTCATTTTTTTTCCTACACTATCAGTTGTTGATCAATCATTCAAATGGATTCATAAAAATGTTTTCTTCAGTAAAAGTACTAAAATTTTTTATTTATTAAGAGATGTATATATATTCTATTCTTTTTGCCCACAGAAATAATTAAAGCTCATACTGTGATTACGAGCTCTTTAACCGTGCAGCATATGCTTACATTTTCAAAAACTATTAATTATGAATAGTCCTCCATGTCAATGAACCTCAACATAACTTTTTTCTATATGTTTATATGATTAGGTCCTTATGAAGAGCAATACTTTAAACGTATCTTGACGATTAGAATTTTTCATATATTTCGAATATGTTTCAACCACAAAAAACATAACTTTATGATTTTTAATGAAAAATTATGTTACACATTTTCCTTTGTTCATATTTATAAGTCAATCAAATTCTAATTTAATTAGATTAACCAAACAAAATAATAAACTAGCCCGTGCGAATGCACGGGTTTACGACTAGTAGAATTGAAATTTGGCAAGCACCTGTCGCCCTTCACTCCTAGCGCATCCCTCCTGCCGCAGGCCATGGAGAGAAGAGTGGCAGCGCTCCTCCTTGCTGCGGGTGTGCTCGAGCTCCTCACCCGGAGCTCCTCCATGCCAAGGATTTGGGGCGACGTATCACTACAGAAAAATTGGGCTTTAGTACCGGTCACAGGACGGGTTAGTACCAGTCGCTGTGGCCGGTACTAAAGGTCCGGTACTAACGTGCCGCACGTTAGTACCGGTCATAGCCAGCCGGTACTAACGTGCCGCAGTTTAGTACCGGCTGGTAATACCAGCCGGTATAAACTTTCCTCCCGTGCGCAGCCCGCATCCCCTCCTTTTTCTTTTTTTGTTTTCTATTTCCTTCTTTTTTTATTATCCCAATCAACAAACGCACAAGAACAACAATCATATGAACATATATCTCACAATCACATTACAAAAATCACAAGAATATATACATCTCACAATCACATCACAAAATCAAATCACAACATGTATCTCACAATCTCCCACTCACAACAACAATAATAGTCTCCCATGAACAAAAATCAAATCTGAGAAGAACACAAGACCAAAAAAAATGCAGGGGAGGCCAGCACCGCCATGCCCAAGGCCGGGCCCGCCTGGCCTCGCCGGCAGCGGCTCCCTCCGAGCTCGGCCCATGGCCGCGGCCGGGGAGAACCACATTTGCGCTCCCCAGCGGCACCCCCCCGCGTCTGGCCGCCGGCGCCAGGCCGCCGCGCCCGCCCGCGTGAGGCCGCCCACGCCAGGCCGCCGTGCCGCGCTCGCTGTGCGCCAGGCCGTCGGAGCCAGGTCTCCGCGCCCGCCCAGGTGTAGCCGGCGCGCTCCCCATCCTGCATGAGAGAGAAGAGGAGAGACGAGAGAGATGTGAGTGTGGATGGAAATGGAAGAAAGAGATAAGGATGAGAGGTAGTGGTGGGGTGGAGAATTAAAGGAGCTGCTTGTGGGGATCGAGATGATAAGGGCCTGGAGAGAGTAGAGCAGCGTAGTCATTTTAGTACCGGTCAATAACACCAGCCGGTACTAAACGACACCATTTAGTACCGGTCGGTGTTACCAGCCGGTACTAAATTGGCTCCAATTTAGTACCGGCTGGTAACACCGACCGGTACTAAATGGTGTCGTTTAGTACCCGCTGGTGTTATTGACCGGTACTAACCTAGCTTCACGGGCACTATTCACTACAGGAAAATTGACCTTTAGTACCGGTCACAGGACGGGTTAGTACCGGTCGCTGTGGCCGGTACTAATGGTCCGGTACTAACGTGCCGCACGTTAGTACCGGTCACAGCCAGCCTGTACTAACGTGCGCAGGTTAGTACCGGTCAATGATACGGACCGGTACTAACATGCTTGGCCCCAATCGTACATTTTTTCTTTTCTCATATTCTTTTCTTTTTCTTTTCCATCTTCTTTCTTCTTCTTTTCCCGCACGGTCATCATAGTCACAGACCAATTCACATCACAAAATTGAATCACAACCAAACATCACAAAATCGAATCACAACCATATCATACAATCAAATCACAACCACATACAAGATCACCAGAATACACCAAATCACCAGTTTTACACAGAAAATCAATGAAAAATTACTCTAATGAAGCTTAGCACTAGATGTTGCCTCTTTGGTAGCTCGACGGCGGCAGATCGAGCGCCCGCGCCAGGCAGGCCCACCCCTGCGGCCTCGGCCGCGCTCGCCGGCCGCCGCTCCAGCAGGCCGCCGCGCCGAGCAGGCCCGCCCCCGCGGCCACGGCCACGCTCACCGGCCGCCGCTCTAGCAGGCCGCCGCACCCGCGCCAGGAAGGCCGCGCGTCGCCGTGCCGGGAAGGCCGCACGCCGGGAGGGCTGCGCGCTCCCGCGCCGGGAGGGCCGCACGCCCTGCGCCTCCACCGGCCTGTAGGAAGAGAGAGAGAGGAGAGATGAGCTTTGGAGATAAGGAAAGGAGTACGTGGATAAGGGAAGGAGGGAGAAGGAAGCCTTAATAAAAAGAAGAGGAGAAGGAGCGCTCCACTGGCCTGCGGGACTTGGATTTTTCCACGGGCGCTAGCTACATGTGTTTAGTACCGGCTGAGGAGACCAGCCAGTACTAAACTTTGACATTTTGTACCGGCTGGTATTACCAGCCGGTACTAACTTGGTACGGTCAGGTTAGTACCGGCAGGTAACACCAGCCCGTACTAACGTGTCATCTGCCTGTTGGTGGGTGGGGATAGCGATGCACGTTAGTACCGGCTGGTATTACCAGCGGGTACTAACTTGGCATTTTTGCCACTCTTGCCTGGAGCTGGTACTAAAGGTCCCCTTTAGTACCGGCTCCGCCCAGCCGGTACTAAGGGAGAGGGACCGAAAGTCCTTTCTCCCATAGTGATTGCCTAGAGCCGGTACTAAAGGCCCCCTTTAGTACCGGCTCTGGCCAGCCAGCACTAAAGTGCAGAGATGGTTGCTTAGTTCTCCCATAGTGGACACACGGAGATGGACAGTGAAGGGGGCATGCGGCTCGCTGGAGAGGAAGAGAAGGGGCAATCGGCGAGGCCAGACTCGCTAGAGAGGGGGAAAGAGAAGGGGCAGAGCGGTGTGGCCAGACTCACCGGAGAGGGGGAAGAGAAGGGCGGCTCGCTGAAGAGGGAGCAGGGAAGGGGTGGCGCGATGTGTTTTGTCAGAGATGGGGAAGAGGACGGGTGACGCGGCAAGGCACGCCGGAGATGGGAAGGGAACGAGTGGCGCGGTAAGGTTCACCAGACATGGGAAAGCAGAATAGAGGGGACAGGCGGCACGGCGAGGATGGAGTAGGGAGGGAAGCGCGGCGAGGTTTGCCGGAGAGGAGGATGGAGAGGAAGGCAGGCGGCTTGCCAGAGGGGTGGATAGAGAGGAGGGCGGCACAGCTTGCCGGAGGGACAGAGGGAGGCTAGGTCGATGTGTGAGACGTGATTCTGACAAATACCAAGGGGGTTGGCTCGGTATTGAGGGAAGGGGCGCGATAGTAGGTCTAATTCCGCTCGATATTGAACAGGATTTCCAATTCCAATGCCACGAACACCCAAACGGCCAATATTGAAGAGACCCAATGCCATGTCTCAATTCCAAGCCTCAATGTCGACATCCAAACGCAATGTAATAGCTATTGATTATTTTTGTGTGCTCTCTCATTTGTTCATATCCGGACACGGCAGCATATGAACATTTCCTATCTTTTTCAGCAGTTTCCACTTAATTGTCCATTTAGCCTTCAACAACCTCATTCGGAGTTCAAGGTTTTAACAGGCACTTCAAGGTTGCTGCTTCGCAAAATCATTCAGAGACCCGGTTTGGATCTGCAGTTCTGCACGCGTGTTGCCGTCTCGTTGGCCAAGTTGTCACTGGACCAACCATGCAAGCAGACAGTAGAGTTCTGCACGGCACGAACGTCGGCGCACATACAAATAGAGCTCAAAACTTCTACCGGATAAGCTTTGCTGCTCTTGTCGGAAGTGTTAACCGCATATGTACACTAGTGAAAAGAAATATCTGTGTTGGCACTTGGCATAATGCATCTCAGTAAAATTTTGGAGCAGTATATAAATCCATCGGTAGTGACTATCAGTAAGTGTAAGTCAAGCATTTTTCACTAAAGTACGGGGCAATCATCGTGAACCCAACAATCATGCAATCCAAACACATCAATAATGCTGAACTAGCTAATAACACGAATTGGCTATTGAGAGGTCTGATTATAATCACTTGTTCCAATGTTTTTACGTACGGCTTCCACCAATTTCCCTCACTTGTTCCTCAACCGGTGTTGCAACTCAGTGTTAATTGATTCATACCATGCTCACTAAAACACTTAGGACCCCATGTGCTTTGGAGGATTATAGCTATATATATTGACCCTTAGGACAAATTCTGGAGGTTAATTTGAAGTAAAATGTGAATATAGCCAATTATCCTAAATGGTAAACAATAGGCCACCTATCGTTTTGTCAATTATTGGGCTAAACAGCCATATTCTTAGTCTTAGATAACAATAACCTTCTGAAGAACTTCCTAGTCCTATAGAAAGGGAAACATCATATCATCGAATTTCAGAAGCATTGGTAAATAAAGAAATTCTTCAGGATGATGCTCGCTCCTTATATTATTGGAACTTCAAACCTTTGTTGATGACTATAATGCTATATGCAAGACTACAACTGGAATCACTCATTGTTATTTCTCCTCAAGCTGTTGGTGCACATAAATTAATAGAAGAACACATTAAGTGCCCTATAGCTAGGTAGAGTGTTTTTTTTTTCATTCGTCTTTGAAGTAGAGGCTAATATCTGCTAGCTAGCCTTATAGCTGTCCATCTATTACCATCTTATTATAAGCACGCCTCCTTGTTACTTGTTATTGTTCTTAAACCCTAATCGTATCTACAACAACGGGAGCTACCTTTCTTGGACGGTACATTATTTTGAAGTGCTTAAAATCAAAGTTACTTGCTATTACTACAAATATAATTACCGTCGTCGTCTCGATCAAAAGCAAACAGGTATCTCAGGGTCTTTGCAGGGTTTGGTGGGGTTTGGAAATGTCGGTGGAAGGCAATAAATTATTTCTAAGTTTAGGGAAGGCTTCTAGGAAATCTAACCTTATGAAAAACCTTAGAATATATTCTAGAAATTTTAGGAATTTATTGGCTATTTATGGGGCTCTATTTTGAATTAGGCATACACCGGTGTATGCTAACGGAGGCTTCCTATAGGTAGAAAAAGAATCCTTCTAATTCTATGTCCTAGAAATGGGTATAAATAATTTGAATGGTACTAAATGGCTTATTATTTTCCCTAGTATTTTAAGGTATTTTCTGGGAATTTTTAGGAATTTCTAAGGTGGAGAAATAACTTCTTGGGTGCACTAAGCCGGGTGTACCTAGCATTTTTTTCTAGGGCTGTGCGGCTGACGAGTCGGGCCAGCTGACGCCAGCATTGGCGCCATCCCGCAGGTCACTGTGCTGTGGACCGGTGCCCGTGGGCGTGTGGACCGCGCGGCTCATGGGCCTGCGGTCCACTGGACCGCGTGCACGCGAGGCGGGGAGGGGGAGGTGGCGGTTGACGGGGCGATGCGGGTGGCTGGCAGGCGGGCCCCGCGCTGGCTTGGCTGCCACGTAGGCGCCAGCGCGGCTGCCGTGCTTCGCGGCGGCGCGGAGGGGCTGCAGGGGAGGCTCGCCGGAGTTCTCACCGCCGGCGACGCCAGGGCGTCTTTCGCGGCGGTGAAGGTATCTACAAGCTCAGGGGAGCACGGCGGGCACAGTGGAGATGATCTCGTCGAGGTTTAGGGGCTGGTGCGGCGGCGCGACCTCGTCGGAGTTCGGGCGGTGGCCGGTGAAGAGGGGAGTCTGGGTTAGGAGGTCCCTGGGCTTTGTCTAGGGGTTGCACGCAACCAGGGGTTCGCGTGGAATGGTTTGAGGCACAAGGGCGTGAGGAAAGGGCGCTGGAGCTGGCTGGTGGCTTGCCGAGGCACGGCAGCGCTTACGGCCACCGGCCGTGGCTCGGTTAGGCGTTGGAGGGGCGAAAAAGAGCGGGGAAAGGGCGGTGGCAGGGCTAGGATGCTTACCACGATGCGGCTGGGGCGAGAGATGGCCGGGGTGGCGCTCTGGCGTGCGGCGGCGGTCGCGGATCACGGCGGTGCTAGGGCGGCGTTCCTCTCAGTGCACGAGCGCTTCCTAGGGGACGTTGCTTCGTGCCTTGGGCGCCACGGAGTGCTCTGGGCGATGTTGCGGTGGCCGGAGGGGAGTTCAAGTGCTTGGCGGTGGCGGGATTGCCGGAGCAGTGCGGCGGCGCTCTTGTGCTCGCGGTGGTGATCGCGGTGGCGGTGCGGTGTGGAGTGGTGGTCTTGTGGTGAGGGTGAGCTCAATCCAGGGCGCGCGCAGGGCTATTTATATCTCGGCGACGCTCCCTGGAGGCTCACCGGGGCAGCGGGGCAACGACACGCGGCATGGTGAGCTCGCCGGCGTGCGACGCGTGCGGCCGCGGCGTTTCGTGCAAATGGCCGGGGAGAGGGTGTCGGCGCCGCACTTCTGGTGCGGTGGCCTTGCGTGATGCTGACACGTGCGCTGCGCGTCTTTGTCGGGGCTATCCTGGCCGGAGGAGGGGGATCGAGCGGCGACGGCGGTGGAGAGGCGCGGCGAGATGGAGGGGGAGAGTGTTCCCGTGCCGGGATGGCCTCCCTGACGCGAGCAGGGCAGCGACAGGGGTGGCGTGGCGTTGGTTTTGGGGCGCCACGCGGGCTGAAGCGTCGCGGTGGCGGGATGGGCGCGCGGCGGCGTCGGCGCCGGAGAAATGAGGGAGGGGGAAAAACCAGAGGAAGGAGAGAGGAGGAAGACGACGGAGGTGTGGGCTGGGCCGGGCCGTGCGGGGATGCGCCGTGGAAAGAAGTTGAAGGGGGTTTTGTGGACTTCGCGGGGAAGGCTAAAGGGGGAGTGGTGCGCCGGGCTGGGCCGCGCGAGGGTGAGCCGGGGAAGGGAGTTGGAGGGCCTAAAGCGGACTTTGGGAGGTCTAGGCCACGGCTGGCCGGCCCACCAAGCTTGGAATTCCTTTTCTTTTCCTAAGGGATTTTGAAATGAGTTTTTGAATTCAAATTTGAGCTAGGTTCTTTTAATTTGAGTCTAGGGCTTCCGATACTATTTCAATCCTTATAAAGCACCCAAGTTGTAGAACTTTATTTTATTTTTCTGTTATTATTTTATATTCTATAATTCCTAATATTTCTCACTCTAGCTTATAATAGTCCTTATAAATTTAATAATTTATCTATTAATTAATTAAATAATCCTTATTAATTTTGAGGGTGTCACAGAATGTTTGAAAGGTAGGTCCCCAAGGACCATTGTGTCCCGAATACCTTGGAGAATGTTTGAAAGGTAGTTCGAGAACTTGGCTTAGACTACCAAAAGATTTGTGCTTGTGTTAATGACTATATGCTATTCTGTGGAGAAGAGTACGAGAAGCTAAATGAATGTCCAAAATGTAGGGAGAGTAGTTGGAAAGATACAAATCCAGATTGTAGTGGTTGTGATGATGGCACCGTTGGAGTAAACAAGAAGCTCTTACCTTATAAAATACTAAGGTATTTTCCACTTATTCCCTAACTGTAAAGATTATATATGAACGAGACTACATCGACACATATGCGTTGGTACAAGAAAGAATTGGTTTAAGATGAGAAAGTTTGGCACCGAGCTAACTCAAAGCCATGGAGGCGCGTGGATGCCAAGTATGAGGCAATTGCAAGGGATCCACAGTGTTAGGTTGAACGTGACTTACACTACATGGCGAGTGATCCTAATTCCTTATAACCTTCCTCCTTGGTTGTGCTTCAAACAATCCTACTGGATGATGTTGATGCTAATTCCTAGGCCTAAATCTACAGGAATTAACATTAATGTATATTAGCAGCCTCTGATCAATGAGCTTAAAGAGCTGTGGGACAATGGAGTTCATACTAGGGATGCAAAGGCGAATAAAAACTTTACTCTACTTGCAATCCTACATAGGACAACTAATGATTTTCCTGCATATGCGATGTTGTTTGCTGGGAGCAGAAAAGGCAGGTTTGCTTGTCATTATTGTCATAGGTATACTGATTACTTGTGGTTAAAATATGGTTCAAAGCATTGCTACATGGGGTATCATTGTTTCTTTCCTACAAACCATGGGTGGCGTAGGAACAAGTCAGCTTGAATACAGTGTTGAAATGAGGGAGGCTCCAGTGGCCCTCAGTGGTGTGCACAAGTAGTGGAGCAGTACAAGAGGTTTCAAACATGTCACTTTTGGAGCAACTGAAACTGTTGACCATTATGTGAAAACTACAGGAAAAAGATTATAAATGGTAGTGTGAGGACTATTCATGTTGGCCAGCAAGAATGAGACTATTTGAGGACCGGGTGTGTCCGAAGACCGGTGGATGGTTGCTTCTTGGTGTGATAAGTGATTGACAACGTGGTGTGGATTAATGTTTGCCTTGGCTCAAGTATTGCAGGTGTAGAATGCGGCTTGGTTGCATTGGTGCAGGTGAAGAACAGGCACGAAAGGTCTTAGCCATGGCGGCCTCCAAGGAGTGGAGAGACAAGTAGGCTTGGTTCGACGGATCCGGTGGCCAGACGGATCAACTGCGGTTCACATGGTGGCAAGAACGAGCAAGGGAACATAGTTCCAGTGCGAGGTAGCAGCTCACGACCGAAGCTCATACGCGGACATGAAGCTGGTGCAAGGTAGCGGCTCACAACCGAAGCTTGCACGCGAGGTTTGGTGGTTTGGCCAAAAGACCATCAGGTGGACGGTTTCCCTTGGTTTGGGCCTCAAAACCAAGGCCGAGGGCTCGTCGTGGCGTCACGGGCCGTGGGCTGCTTAGCCCAGCCTGGGGCAGTTTAACCGCCCCCTAGGGCTGGTTTAACCACCCCCCTGGGCAGGGCTGACAGGCGTCGAGGAGCTTCGATCCGGAGGACACGCGGCGTGATTGCAAGGGTTGCGTCGGAGGAAAGCAAGCTTGCAGTGGAAGGTGTCCCAGCCAGAAATATCTTCGATTTGAATGTCAATTTTGCCCCTGAGGGGTATGTATCACTTAGGGGTAGTTGAGTCATTAGAGCACCACCACTTGGACTATAAATAGGCCCCCTAGGGTTTGGTGGCTGTGATCTATCTCTCTAGTCTATTTCCCTTGCACTTGAACTATTTTCCTTTAGGTTTTCCTTTCTACTTTTCCATAGGCTAGCCAAGTGCTTCACCGGAGAAATCTTCAAGAGGGTAGGATGAATGGAGGATAGCTAGCCTTTTTGTAAAGAAGCTGACCTCGTGATGTATCGAAGATTTGGCTTTCTTTCATCTCTACTTGTGTGATTTCTCTATTCTTCTCGTGGCTCTTTTGGTCCCTTTGCTAGATTTTCGATTCCTTGTGTTTGAGGTCGTTTCTTTGTGGGATTGCTTGGCGGATTCACATATGAGCTCGTGGAGACTCTTTTCCTGGTGATTTGTCCCTCAAAACGCAAAGAATCGCTTCGGATTTGGGGATTTTTGGATGAACTCGAGATGGATGTGTTCTTCGTGAGATTTGAGATTCCAGGAGTTCTAGTGAGTTAGAGGCCGAGATTTTTGGGGCATACCCTCTACTTGAGGTGTACATCATCTCCCCAAAGTTTTGTCTCAAGAGCTCAAGCCGTTTGGGAGATCGGGTAATTCGATTTTGGGTGTTGACTTTCGGAGCCCATGCTCCAGGTCAGGCCAGTTAAACCGCCCCCCTTTGGAGGTTTAACTTCCCCTAGGCGGTTTAACCACCCCCAGGGAGGTTTAACCGCCCTGGTTGGGAAGAGAAGTTTTGTCTCGTTTCGGTTCGATTTGATTCGATTTGGTTCCGCTGCTGTGATCGTGTTCCTAGGGTCAGTAGCTTCTCAGTAGCTACGTGATCTTGTCTAGATCGTGTTGCGAGGATTTGGAGTTGAGTTGTGAGAAAAGCCGGATTCGTTGAGAAGAAATTTTTATCAGCTCTGATTCACTTCCCTCCTCTCTGGTCGCCTAATCGGTCCTTCAATTGGTATCAAAGCCGGTTTCGGGTCTTTGCGACTCTAACCAGTCTAAGATCCAAAGATGGCATACCAAGATCGGGGTTCCAGGCCTCCGCACTTTGATGGGAAGAATTATCCGAACTGGGTTACGCTTTCTTGTGAGGCAAAGGAAAGTTGTTGTGGGATGTGACGAAAGATGAAGATTATGTCAACCCTACCAACTTAGATGCCCAGGATGCAAGAGATAAGTTCGAGGCCAACGCTAGTGCTGTCGACTACTTGTTTCGAGCTTTGTCGACTGAAGAGTATGAACGTGTTTTGGGCGAGGATTTAGCTAGCCAGATCTGGCTAAAGCTCAAGGTAGCCCATGGTGGTGATAGTCGTGTCAAGGCTAGACTTTTCTTGGTCTATCGTAGAGAGTACGAGAACTTTAAGCAGTTGGTTGGTGAGTCGGTTGATGCTATGTTTCAGCGCTTTACTGCCATAGGCAACAACATGAAAGCCAACATTACTGCACTCCCATACACGGATCATGACAGAGCTTTAAAGCTATTGCTTTCCTTTGACCGGACCGTCTGGGGTGCCAAGGTTGAGGCGATCATGGAGTCAGCTAACTATGAAACTTTGAAAGTTCACGAGCTTTTCTCCAAGTTGAAGTCTTCTGATGTTGATAGACAGCTGATTGCCAAGGCTAATAGTCCGACTGATTCCCATAGTCTGGCTCTAGTTTGTGGATCTAGTTATGGACATGCTAATACTTTCAAACACTTTGCCTTGTCTTCTCTTGTGTCTCTTCCAGATGAGGAATATGTGGTGCTGAGCGAGGAGGATCTCGCGTTGCTGACCAGGAGGTTCGAGCGCATATAACAAAACCGCAAGGGCTCGAGGCGTGTGGGGAGTACGTGCTACAGGTGCGGCAAGATGGGCCACCTCATCGCCGAGTGCCCGGAGGAGATCAAGAACGACTACAACCGCAAGCATCGACCACGAGACAAGCACAAGCACCGCTCCAAGGACAAGTACCACTCCAACCACAAGAACAAGGAGGAGAACACCCACACCTCCTCGAGCTCGAGCAGCGAGGATGAAGACCGCGGCCACCGCAAGGAGAAGAAGCACATGAACCGCAACTTCAACGGGCTTTTCTGCGCCACTATCAACTTCTGCACCATGGCGCATGTCACCAAGAATGACTCTGACTCTAACTCTGAGGACGAGGTATTGACCGATCCCATTTCTTTGTGTAAGGAAATAGCTAGGCTAGAGGAGTTGATCGATAATCGTGATGATGTGGTTAGGAAGACCAACAAGGAGAAGAGAGAATTTAGGTCTTTGCTTGGTGAGTCTAAGGATAGGATAGCTGAGCTTGAATTTGAATTGACAAGTGCTAGAGCTGAGATAGGTGTGATGAAGGATGCTCCCATTGGTTCTGATGAACTTGAATGCTCTGTCTGCGATGTGCATCTTGCTGATTTGGTTGCTCTTAAAGATAAACACATGACATGCCTTGATGAACTAGAAGGAGCTAGGGTTGAGATTGCTGAGTTGAAGTCTAGATCTTCTTTGCTAGGTGCTTGTACTTCTTGCCCTGCTTTACATGCTCAGTTGCTTGAATCTCGTACCATGATTAGTTCTCTTGAAGCTGAATTGAAATCTCCTATTGCAAATTCTTGTTCTGCTTGCGATGTTGTTGCTTTGAAGAATGTTGAGCTTGCACAATATGTTGATCGTTTGCAAGATGAGAATGATGAGTTGCAACAGTGTTTGGGTTGGTTGTCGGGTCGCGAGCCTACAGCTTAAGATGTTGATCGCTGGGTTCAAGAGAGCTGATGGTCGTGGTCTGGGTTCTGAGAAAGCTGGTGAGTGTAGTGGTGAGAAAGAGAGAGAACAAGACAACTCCACCACAAACATTCCAACACCCCCACAGAAAGCCATCCTCAAGAACAACTTCACACCCAAACCTAATCACCTGCTAAACAAACTTGACCCCACTCCTGATCCTCCCAAGTTTCCCCCAAAGACAAACAACTTCTAGAAGAGAGTGACCTTTGTGAGGAGTGGGTTTACCAGACGAGTGAGAAGCCTTTACCGAGAGAAAACCCAAAGCCAAAGCCAGTCCGCTTCCATTGTGATCACTGTGGAAGGGATGGTCACCTTGAGCAGTTCTGTTGGAGGAAGAAGAGAGAGGTAAGGCGAGAGAAGGAGTTGGGTAACAGGGACATGTACTACTCTTTCCATAGAGTGCTGTGTCTCGTACACCCTTGCCTAGGAGAGAGGTCTTTGTTCGTACGGTTCCTTCTTTGGGTGTTCGTGGTGTTCCAGCTCGTGGTGAATTCGCTAGGCGGCCTCCTGCTCGTGGTCAGTTTGGTACAGGGAGGTTCGACCGTAGCTTTGAGGAGAGGAGAGAGTCTAGGCCAGCGTGTTCCCCCGCGTGGTGCTAGAGGTCCTACGGTGAGATACGTGAGAGGGTTCCACAGGAGTAACGTTGATTTTGCTAACCCCTCTTTTGAGCAGATGGCCTGACACTGGTTTAACTCTTTTTGTGCTAACCCCAGTGTCGAGTCATTCGCCCATTCTCGTTCTCGCTTTTGATTGTGCAGGTGGGAGGCATGGAGAATTTTTGGTTGATGGTTCTCCACACCTTTTGGATGGCCCCGATGTGGCCTTTGTACACTTTGTGTTGTGAGTATATCTTTTGTACACTCTTGTGCTCACTTGTGTATCTTTGACATGATTTGAGTTGTATCTTGCTTTTTGGGTTGCATTTTACTCGTTTGAGATTTCTCTTCCTTTTTGTTTTGTGATGGAGCTTTCATTTACTTTTGTACACCGTTTTCTAGTTTTCTTTACTAGGTGTCTTTGGTTGAGGGGGAGCTTGTCTTTATTTAGGAGGAGAAATTGCACAAGTTGATTTGAAAAGGAGAAGACCTTGCTTATAGCTTTTGGATTGCATGAGTTTGTGAGTTTGCTGTGTTGGCACTTCGGTTGTGCATATCATAGGGAGTTTGATGTTTGAACTTGAACCTTGGGTTTGCATTTTGGTTGCACATTCCAAGGGGAGCTTGTAGGTTGAACTTGAACCTTGGACTTGCATTTTGGTTGCACATTCTAGGGGAGCTTTATATCTGTACTTTGATCACACTTGTGTATTGGTTTTTGAGAGATGCCTAGAACCTTCGAACTCTTTGGATTCGAGTCCCTTGCTTTGTCGTGATCCTTTCTGAGCTGTGTTTTGGAGGCTTCTGTTGTAGCATATGTATACTATTGTATTTGTTTTTGGGTTAATTCATCTTTGTATCTTGATGTATAGTTCTTTTTGCATCTTGTGATATATCATGCTGCATTTGTATCATATCTTAGGATGAGCTTCTCCTATATGCAGTGATTGCTACAACTTGCTACATCTTAGAGTTTAGGCAGGCTTGCTAGGGATTGATTGATGATTGGCTATGCTCTTGATGGTTTTGATATATAATCTATTGAGATGGTCAATTTTTGAAGTAAAATGACAAACTGAACTTAAACTCTTTTCACCCATGAGTAAATGCCTTTGCATGTCTTGTTTGAGCCGAAATGGCTATATCTTGCTTACGATCATGCTAGGATGTGATGTTCTTTCAATTGGGTCAAAGACCTTTGTCATCGTGAATGTTTAGCCCATGTTTTACCTTGTGGAGGGGCATAAGCTTCTTTTTGTCGCAAAGACATTTCATGTACCATGCTTAATTTGAAAAACTTGAAAAATGCAGATGTCTATGCATGAAAGAAGAAATATAAGAAAAAGATACATTTGAAGAATTTTATGCTCATGTCTCTATGCTTTCACCATTGCACACATGGGTGCTAAGCGGTTGCATGATGTTTGCCGGAGAAGTCTCCCTTGAGAAGTGAACACATGGCTCCGTGCTTTGACATGACATGAGATAAAACTTGGGCGTTTGTAATGATCTTTTGTTGAGAACTCTTGTCCTTTCATAATCTTGATGAGATGAAGTTCATTTTTGCTTGAACAATCCATGGTTAGGACTTTGCTCATGTGGTGACATTTTTGATAAAACTAAACAAATTGATCATGGCTTTGTCGATTGGCTATATGTCTTTACCTTCTTGATGGCAATGCCCGTGTGACACGATGAACTATCTAGCTTGCCCATTCTCTAATTTGTAGTGCCCATTGCATATTTGAAAAGCTTGTAGTTGCATCTTTTGCATTTTTCGTCTTGATTTGTGCATTGTCAACAAGGGGGAGAGTTTCTGGAGAATTTCTGAAAGGGGAGAGTTTCTCAAGGGAAAACACGCTTTTGAAAGTTTTACGAGCTTTTGTGTGAAGTTTTTGCTTCTTTTGTGCTGGAACTGCCTAGGGCGGTTTAACCGCCCCCACTAGGCGGTTTAATCGCCCCTGTGCAGTGAGCACAAGGTCCGTGGTGATTTGAGCCATTTTTGACATATTTTCGCACGCACAAGTTCACTTGTTCAGAGGGTGTGGGGGATATAGTACCCGGGTACCTCACGAGCGAGCCTGGCAGCCCACTAAAAGGGGGCGGCCCAGCCCACCGTTCTGGACCTGAAGACGTGCGGGACAACTCGGCGCACGGAGGAAGGATCTGGAAGGAGAAGACCTAGTTGGAATAGGAATTATTGTAAAGAAGAAAAGGATTCGTAGGGATAGGATCGGATACAAACCGACTTGTAACCCTGCCCCCCCGATATATAAGGCGGGCAGGGACCCCCTCCAAAAACACCAACCACAACGGAACACACATCAAGTCTCAAGACAACAGCTCAACACGCAATACAACACCCCAAAACAGGACGTAGGGTATTACGTCGAGTCGACGGCCCGAACCTGTATAAACCCCTGTGTCTGTCCATCCTAACCATCTTGCTTCCGATCTTTGCGATCTTCCCTACATTACAAATCACTTCCGTGGGCTACCCCGTGGAAGACTGCCGGAGATAATATCACCGACAGTGGCGCGCCAGGTAGGGGATATCGCCGAGATCAATCTGGTAAGCTCGATGGATCGCGTCAAGATCTTGGACAGCTGCAACCTCCCGGACGTCGACGAAGTCGAGATCCAGTTCGGGGACGTCATCACCGCCGCCTTGGAGACCCAAGCGGCAGGAGCTACGGTCGCCACGGAGGTCACCTCTCTGGCGCCGACTTCGGCCATCACGGCCCAATCCGGTCCGATCGCATCTGATCGTGCCGGATCTACCCCGCTGAGTCCATCGCAAAACGCGAGGCCAGACCAGTCGGGAATAGATCTACAATCACTCGGTTCCGATCCGACTCCTGAGAGTCGCGTCGCCGAATCATCGCAGAGCGTAAACGCTCAACCAACACGCGTCCAGAGCCCTGAGGTCATTACTGTCCAGACCCCTGGCTTTTGCGCGCTTGCTCAGAAGCAGAAGATGAAGGACATCGTCCAGGAGGATGATTACTTCTCTGGGAGCGACTCCTACGGGTTAGATCTACTGGGACCCTCAATCCTGGACGATCTGCCGGAAGGATACACAGTGTCCGATGCCTCTACAGAGCCGGAACTACTAGGATCACTCGGAGAATTGACTCCGAGTAGTTTGGAGCGTTATACGCCCACATCCGACTTCTCCGAGTCCGAGGAAGACTACCTCGCGCAAGAAGGAGTCGGATCATATTGCTACATGGTGGCGCCAGCAACGCCAACCAATCCTGTCTCAGAAGATGAGGTCACTCCCGCTGAGGAGACGACTGAAGCCAGGAACCAGCGTCGAGGACGCAACGCCAGTCGGGCGACTCGCAGAGCCGCACGACCGCACGGAGCCACCGCGTCAGGATCTGGCACTGCTCGACTCCAGGAGCCTCACTCTGAAGATCATCGTCGCCAACGGGATCAACACGACCGGAGGAGCACCCGGAACCTGATGCGTGACGGCATGTTCGAGTTCAACGGATACGACGTCTACGAGGCACCGGTCCAGAACCTCGTTACTATCAACGAGGAAATCAATCGGCTGCCACCTAACACTCCGGGCCTGGAAAAGGTAAGGGCTCTCGTCCAGGCCGCCTCCGTCCAGGTTCACCAGATGCAAGGCAGAACGACCACGGACGCTCCTGAGCCCGGTCCGTCTCGACACCGGGCCAGGCGGCGGATCGGGCCGTGATGGAGACCTCCGCACCACGATCAACAGAGATCGAGATGCGAGGGATATCATTACCAACAGCACCGAAGAGCGCCACCGCGAGGAAATCCGACGGCGCGAAGAGTACGATCGGGATCATGGAAATCCCCGTCGTAACTCCAACAGAAGCGGCTACTCGACGGAGTCAGACTACTCTGACCTCTCCGGTAGCCCAAGGCGCGGCAACAACGGCGGTCGCACTCCGCCACGAGGACGAGTGCTTCCACCACCCAGGCGACCGACTCCGCCAAGAGATCGAACTCCGCCGCGCAATAGGACCTACCTGATGGGACCGAACTCCACCCAGGACTCGGAACTATCGGAGGACCCGTTCCCCGCCCAGGGACCGGGATCAGCAGGAGGGATAGCACACACCCAAGAGCAGCTGACGGATCGGGTCCGAGCGATTCCCGCCCTAGAGGTCGGATCGGCGGATTCCAGTCGTTCACCGAGCACTTAAGAGGCGTGACATGGCCCAGAGGCTTCAAGCTGTCGGATATCGACAAGTACGACGGGAAATCTGACCCATCTCAATGGCTTCAGATCTACTACACCGCCGTACAAGCGGCCGGCGGCGACGAGGACGTGATGGCAAATTATCTCCCCATCATGCTCAGCCAAGGACTGCCGCAACTGGCTGGCAGGACTCCCGCAGGACGCCATCGACAACTGGGAGCAGCTTACCGAACTCTTCATCGGTAACTATCTCGGTACCTGGGAGAGGCCCGGGAGCAAGTGGCTCCTCGGTCAGATCAGGCAGCGCAAGAACGAGACCCAGCACGACTTCGTGCGCAGGTTCTCAGAGAAGCGCAACTCCATCACGGACGTCACGGATCAGGAGGTGATGTCAGCTTTCCAGCGCGGCATCTCCGACGGGAGACTGATTCACAAGTGGACTCGGAAGCCACCCGCGACTGTCAATGACATGTTCCGGGTCGCTAGCACGTGGGCGGACGCAGAGATCGCGGAAAAGGAACAACTCAGCGAGATCAGGAGTCGCTGGGAAGAAGAGAACAAGACGACTCGCAAACGCGACCGCCGCGAGGACGAAGACCGACACGACGACCATCGACGCAATGACAGCCAACCTCGCAAGAAGAAGAGCGAGGGAGACATGGTCGCCGCCCTGGACCGGTCCAGAGGCCGGGTAACTCCAGAGGACTTCCAGCGCATGCTCGATGAGCAATGCCCTTACCACAAGCACAAGCACTCGGCGCGAGAGTGCTACGGACTCAAGCGAGCCTTCACTGGGGGCAACAGAGGCCCTCCATACAGAAAGAGGAACGATGGTTCCCCGCGAGACGACAGACGGAACGACGAGCCCGGCGACGACTTCCAGGAAGCCGACCGAGTGGTGCGCATGATCTATGGCGGACCAGAGTTCGAGTCGAAGCGCCAGCAGAAGCTCACCCATCGCCAGGTCATGCATGCGAGGGAGCCACCGGTACCTGAGTACCTCAAGTGGTCGGAAGTTCCGATCACATTCACCCGGGAGGATCATCCAAACTTCATACCGAAGCCCGGGTCCCATGCCTTGGTAGTAGCCCCGACGATTCGCAACGTTCGGCTCACCAAGGTACTAGTCGACGGTGGCAGTGGCCTGAACATCCTTTTTGCTAACACATTGAAGGAGCTTGGCCTGACTACTCTCGACCTGAGTCCCCCCCAATCCGCGTTCTACGGTTTGATACCGGGAGAGGGGGCAGAACCACTCGGGCACATCACACTGCCCGTTACCTTCGGAGACCGGAACAATTACCGGACCGAGCACATGCAGTTCACGGTGGCAAACTTTGAAACTGCATACCACGCCATCCTCGGGAGGCCTGGCTCTCGCCAAGTTCATGGCGATTCCTCATTACGTCTACTTGCAGGTCAAATGCCAGGACCTAAAGGCGTAATCACCGTCTTGGGAGACGTCCGAGTCGCATACACATGCGAGCAGGAAACTCTCAACGCGGCAGCCGCCCTGGACATGTCCAAGCGCATGGAACAAGTACTGGCTGCATCACAGGAGGTGGACAAGGACGCTCTAGAGATCCCCACCAAGAAGCCAGCAAGAGAAGCCATCGCGCCAAGCAAGGAGACGGAGCTGAAGAGGATCTCTCTGGACCTGGACGACCCGAAGAAGACGGCCACCATCGGGGCAGAGTTAGACTCCACGGCAGGCCCCGCCCTGCTCTGCTTTCTCGATAGCTATCCAGGCTATTACCAGACAGGCCCAAAGCCTAAGGATCAGATAAAGACCTCGTTCATCACGCCGTTCGGTGCTTCTTTAGCCTTCGGTCTGAAAAACGCCGGCGCGATCTACCAGAGGACAATTCAGGCGCGTATGGATCAATTGACTCTGGACACAGTAGAACGTCTACATCGATAAATCCATGGAACATCGAGCACTTACAGCGTTTCTACGCCTGAATCAGTTATGTATTTATCTTTTTACTTTAGATTTGTTTTTTCCGAGTGATTTTGGAGGGTAGTCACCCCCAGTTACGACTCGGCATGTTTATAATGAGTTATCAATAAAGTTGATTTCATCTTTCATCTATTTCTACTACTCGCATTTCCTCTTTCGCGTCACGCACATAAAGTATGAGTGGAACAAACCTTAAATCGAGAGGGAAAGTACTCGCCAAGTCAAAGCTCTAAACGTACGACAAAGACTCTGCGGCATGAGACTGAGACCAACGAGGCTAATCTACTCCGTAACAGGTCAACCACTCAGAAATTAAGGCCAGCGCAGAAAGAAAGGGAGTTGTAGACCAATAAAAACTTATATACAATAATGACAATTCAAACATTGTTCAAACAGTACTAGTTCGACCAAATACTACAAATATTTTATTTACATTGCAGGGTCACCAGCACCAGACGGGGCCGCTTCATCCGAGTCATCAACAACATCCTTGGACAGGACATTGGCGATGGGCTCGACTTCATGGAGCAGTCTGCCCACGTCGTCTTCGGAGGTGCCGGCAGCATACCCGCGGCCGAGTGGCTCCAGGTCTGACGCCGGGAATAGCGACTTGAGCACCGCCAGGACATGGCCACAGCTGGCCTGGCTGATGGAGCAGAGCTGCCGCCGGAAGTAGCGTGGGAGCGCCCGAACGCGGTCGAGGATGGAAGCCGAAGACGATGACGCCTCCGGCTCGATCTCCTCCGCCACCACTCGGATAGCGTCCTCCAGCGCTATCTTCTCGGTGCGCAGCGCCTCAGCTTCACCTTGCAGCCGGGCCACCTTGGCAGTGAGCTCTGCGAATTGGGACATAATCCGATATCGATAATCTACAGAAAGTTAGATCTGAATAATATTTCACGTCTGACAGAAAAACAAACAAGGAAGAACATACCTCTGAGCTCGTGCACGGCCTGGGCCTCGTTGAGCTTAGCCTGCTCTACCTCCCCGCGTAAATCGCGAGTGGTACGCTGGGCTTCCTCCAACTCAGCCTGGCGCTCGACCGCAGCAGCCTCGAGCTCAGCCACTCGGGCCACCAAGGAGTCGGCCTTAGCAACTGCGGAAGATAGTTCTTGAATAACCGAGGCTTTGGCCTCGGCATCAGCAGCTAAGTCCTGCAAAAACAAGTCAGATGACAATATGAATTGATGTACCACTCGGTACTTGATATCAACAAGATAAGTAGCTCAGGAAATACCTTGGCTATGTGGCCCATGCGAAGATGGAGTGACATGAACTCCTCCAGAGGAGTCATGGGAGTACCACCACTCATAGCGCCGACCACCGCAGAAGCAATCTCGACCGCCGCAGTCTGGGGCTCCTCCACTGCTGCAGTCGGTTCAACCACAGGAGCAGGCTGGGGGCTGCCTTGAGGAACTGGCGGTGGGGTCGGCGACGCCGGTGTAGGACTCGGTGGAGGCGGGGTTGGCTCTCGCAGCGACTCTGGTGGCGGACCCACAGGCTGATCGCTGAGAAGATCAGCCGAGTGGATCGGCACCTCTGGAGTTTGGATTGATGGGGCTTCGGTCTCAACCGCCGACTGAGGCGCAGGACCCGCAAAAGGGACCTCAGATGGCGTGCTACAGGATAAAGCATATATGGATCACTAATAGAAGAACATAAAGGAAATCAAGAGATGATAAGGATACTTACAGAGTAGAAATGCGCATTCTCGGGCGCTTTCCTTTCCGAGTAGGGGAAGGGAGGTCCCTCGGACTTGCAGCACTCAGAGGCATTACTGCAAGGGGAGACTGCTCCGAGCTTGTGATTGGCGGTAGGATTGACGACTCGGCGACGCCAGCTTCATCTTCTTCCGAGTCAGACGACTCAGAGATAAGGAGTTGGCGGCGGCTTGGCGCATCCCTAAACACGATCCCCGTGGAGATCTTCCGCTTCTTCAGAGCAGGGGCAGCCTTCCCACCACTCGGAGATAGCACGTCGGGAGAAGGAGAGGATGACAGAGTGATATCCGAGTCGCGCAGATCACTCTCACTTCCCCCGACTGCTTCTTCAGATCCAACGGCCCTGCGCCGAGCCGGTTGATCCACTCCCTTTGGCATCTCAGGCAAAGGAGGGAGGGATACAAAGGCAGCTCGACCCTGCAAAAATTGGGTTCAGTTCTGAGATTACACCCAATGGGTGGAATTGAAATAAAAACAACAACAGATTGACTAAATACCTCAGGGCGTGGATTTCCCAAGTTGAACGCCGGAGGACAGTCAGTGGTCCTCAGGGAGGTTCCGGTCGCGAAGAATTTGCCAAGCCGAGCGGCGGCTTGGACTTTGTCGACGCGCTCGGGGGCTTCGCGCGTGTTGTCCCCCTCGGCGTAATACTCATACGCCGGGTGAGCCCGCTGCTTGAGGGGCTGGACCCGGCGCAGAACGAAGTTGGCTGCCACTCCGACGGCAGACAACCCATTGTCCTTCAACTGGGTAATGAGACCCAGGAGTTCCCGAACCTGATCCATTTCACTCTCCTTGGGAAGAGCGGTCCAGGACTGGGAGGGAACAGGACGAGAATCGATTTCTGGAGAGATGGCAGGCGAGTGGTTTCCTACGTAAAACCACTCGGACTGCCACCCCTTATTGGAGGTAAGGAAAGGGATGTCAAAATACTCCCGAGTTCGACCCTCGCGGAGTTGGAATCCGGCGCCCCCGACTACTTGTGGGCAGTCGGTTCGGGGATAAGGTTTAAGAAGAAAAAGATGAAGAAAAAGATTGAAGTGAGGCTCTATCCCAAGATAGGCCTCACAGAGATTGATGAAGATGGCGATATGAAGAATGGAGTTGGGATTCAGTGCGCAGAGACTGATCCCATAAAAATGCAGCAGCCCGCGGAGGAAAGGATGCGCGGGCACGCCAAAACCACGAAGAAAGAAAGATTCGAACACCACCAAATCAGAGGAGTTTGGGGTGGGGAAAGACTCACCGGCGGCGGCGCGCCACTCGGCGGTTTGCTGGTCGGGGAGGATGCCGTCGATGACGTGTTGCTCGAGGCGCCTGGTGGTGGTGATGGACTCCCTCCACTCGGCGGCGCGATCCACGGCGACCTCGGCGGTGGCCTTGGCCTTGGACGACCGGGCCCTTGCCGGCGACCTCTCCTTCCGCTTCGGGCCTTCCTTCCTCTTGGGCGCCATGGCGATGAGCGGAGCTGAAGAGCGAGGAGGAAAGCTGCGGGAGCGGATCTAGGGTTTGCTCTTGCGCGAGGAGGAGAACTGGAGCGTCGGGGAAGGCGAATGGCAAGTAAAGGAAGAAGATTGCGGCGGGGATGGCTTATAAAGGAATGAACCGTTCCTCCCGCGCGCGGCGCGATGCGTGTCTCGGGAACTCAACCGACGCAGGCACGTCCCGTCGCTTTGAATTCAAAGATGCGGTAAGAAGTCGCGATATCTCGCGATATTTCGCCTTCCGTAAGGCAACCGTTGGGAGGCAACGGACTTTGCGGAGTAGTGGGCCTAAATGGGCTGAAATATAGCACGACCTTTCGGTTCTGTTACGCTAACAAATTTGTGGGTTCCTGAGCTAGTGCTCAGGGGCAGAAACCACTCGGTCGTGAGGCTAAAATTAGTCGACGGCCAGACTTGATTTTGCAATTAATATTGCATCCTTGCAATTGATTTTTACGTAAGGCATGCGATACTATCGCTAAATTGACTCAGAAATCTGGGTCAAATGCTGACAAGTATAAATCTTGTGAGAAGATGGCTTACCATATGGTCAAGCTGAGTCGTGGGACACGACTCGGAAGTCATGCCGAGTTCAAAGAACTTGAGGACAAAATCCTTATAAAGGGGAAATAAAAAAGCCCCTGAAGGAAAAGATTATCTAAAATCCATGTCCAGAGGCATGGGGGCTGAAAAAATCAGTCGGAATTCATGGCTTTCAGAGTCTTGACACGATCATGCTGAGTCGTAACAAGACTCGGGGGCTACACCCAATGGGTGCACCTGGAGGTGCACACCATTGATGGATTAAGTTTAAAAGAGATTCATAATATTTATTTTTGACCCTCGACCAGAATATTCTATTCTGCTCAAGGCTCGGGGGCTACACCCAATGGGTGCACCTGGAGGTGCACACCATTGAAGATCAAGATACAGATGGGTAAAAGTTGAAGACCTTTGGCCAATTTCATACTAAAATTGCCCAAAGCCCGGGGGCTAAGTGTATTCACTTCGCTGTCGCGTCGTGAAGAAGAGCACTCCTTCCCCTCACTATGACTATAATTGAAGAATTGTTTTCAGGGACGTCTGAGCATGTACTCGGATCTTCCTCGAAACCACTCGGATCTTCTTCGAAACCACTCGGAAGAGGTCCTAGACAACTTGGGAGCACTCGGATCGTGCAAGAAGAGACAGATTAATTACAGCCATCGATCGGTCAAGAAGTGCTCGGGGGCTACTGTGGGGGATATAGTACCCGGGTACCTCACGAGCGAGCCTGGCAGCCCACTAAAAGGGGGCGGCCCAGCCCACCGTTCTGGACCTGAAGACGTGCGGGACAAGTCGGCGCACGGAGGAAGGATCTGGAAGGAGAAGACCTAGTTGGAATAGGAATTATTGTAAAGAAGTAAAGGATTCGTAGAGATAGGATCGGATACAAACCGACTTGTAACCCTGCCCCCCGATATATAAGGCGGGCAGGGACCCCCTCCAAAAACACCAACCACAACGGAACACACATCAAGTCTCAAGACAACAGCTCAACACGCAATACAACACCCCAAAACAGGACGTAGGGTATTACGTCGAGTCGACGGCCCGAACCTGTATAAACCCCTGTGTCTGTCCATCCTAACCATCTTGCTTCCGATCTTTGCGATCTTCCCTGCATTACAAATCACTTCCGTGGGCTACCCCGTGGAAGACTGCCGGAGATAATATCACCGACAGAGGGAGTTTGCATCTATGCAGGGGGAGTACTTTGTGTTTCCTGAAAAGTGTTTTTGGAGATTTTCGGCTTTGTGTTTTGTGCTTTGCTCTTTTGCCAATGGTGTTGAGCCCTTTTCGCTTCTTCTTGAAGGGTTGGCGTTTTCTGGAGCTTTCTCTTGTGAGTGACTTTGTTCTCGGCTTGTTCTTGCTTTTAGTCACTTGCTTGAGCTTTGTTTTCAATTTCTTTTCTGTTTTCCTTTGATACCTATCGTGATTGTGTGTGTGTTGTCAATGCACTCATCAGGGGGGAGATTGAGGACCGGGTGTGTCCGAAGACCGGTGGATGGTCGCTTTCTGGTGTGATGAGTGATTGACAACGTGGTGTGGATTGATGTTTGCCTTGGCTCAAGTATTGCAGGTGTAAAATGCGGCTTGGTTGCATTGGTGCAGGTGAAGAACAAGCGCGAAAGGTCTTAGCCATGGCGGCCTCCAAGGAGTGGAGTGCAAGTAGGCTTGGTTCGAGGGACCCGGTGGCCAGATGGATCAAGTGCGGTTCACATGGTGGCAAGAACGAGCAAGGGAACGTAGTTCCGGTGCGAGGTAGCGGCTCACGATCGAAGCACGTACGCGGACATGAAGCCGGTGCAAGGTAGCGGCTCACAACCGAAACTTGCACGCGGGGTTTGGTGGTTTGGCCAAAATACCATCAGGTGGACGGTTTCCCTTGGTTTGGGCCTCAAAACCAAGGCCGAGGACTCGGCGTGGCGTCGCGGGCTGTGGGCTGCTCAGCCCAGCCAGGGGCGGTTTAACCGCCCCCAGGGCCGGTTTAACCGCCCCCTCCCCCTGGGCAGGCCCGAGAGGCGTAGAGGAGCTTCGATCCGGAGGACACGCGGCGTGATTGCAAGGGTTGCGTCGAAGGAAAGCAAGCTTGCAGTGGAAGGTGTCCCAGCCGGAAATATCTTTGATTCAAATGTCAAATTTGCCCCTGAGGGGTATGTATCACTTAGGGGTAGTTGAGTCATTAGAGCACCACCACTTGGAGTATAAATAGGCCCCCTAGGGTTTGGTGGCTGTGATCTATCTCTCTAGTCTATTTTCCCTTGCACTTGAACTATTTCCTTTAGGTTTTCCTTTCTAGTCTTCCATAGGCTAGCCAAGTGCTTCACCGGAGAAATCTTCAAGAGGGTAGGATGAAGGGAGGATAGCTAGCTTCTTTCATCTCTACTTGTGTGATTTCTTTGTTCTTCTCGTGGCTCTTTTTGGTCCCTTTGCTAGATTTTCGATTTCCTTGTGTTTGACGCCAGTTTCTTTGTGGGATTGCTTGGGGATTCACATATGAGCTCGTGGAGACTCTTTTCCTGGTGATTTGCTCCCTCAAAACGCAAAGAATCGCTTCAGATTTAGGGATTTTTGGATGTACTCGAGATGGATGTGTTCTTCATGAGATTAGACATTCCGGGAGTTCTATTGAATTAGAGGCCGAGATTTTTGGGGCATATCCTCTACTTGAGGTGTACATCATCTCCCCAAAGTTTCGTCTCAAGAGCTCAAGCCGTTTGGGAGATCGGGTAATTCGATTTTGGGTGTTGACTTTCGGAGCCCGTGCTCCCAGGCCAGGCCGGTTTAAACCACCCCCCAGGCTGTCTAACCGCCCCCAGGGCGGTTTAACCGCCCCCAGGGAGGTTTAACCGCCCCTGGCTAGGAAGAGGTGATTTGGTTACGTTTTGGTTCGATTTCGATTCGATTATCTCGATTTGTTTTCCGCTGCTGTGATCGTGTTCGTAGGGTCAGTAGCTTCTCAGTAGCTACGTGATCTTGGCTAGATCGTGTTGCGAGGATTTGGAGTTGAATTGGGAGAAAAGCCTGATCCGTTGAGAAGAACTTTTTATCAGCTCCCATTCACTCCCCCTCTCTGGTCGCCTAATCGGTCCTTCACTATTCATGACGGCTCAATTTAGGGTCAGTGTGAATAATATGTTATTCGTGCCAGCTGAATTTAGGGCCGGTGCAAATGATTATTCGTGCTAGCCCTATTCAGAGCTGGTGTGTATAGTGGATTATTGTTGCGAGCTCTATTATATACCAGTACAAATGATTTATTCACGCCGGCTGATTCATAGCCATCAAGAATGAGCTGATACCAATGTTAGTCTCTGTAGCGGTGTAAATTTACTACAAAACTCAATTGGAAATGACAAAACCAAGTACAGAAATTAGAGATCATACATCATGATTTCTTATGGAGTGATGGTGGATTTGAATTCTGGACCACTGAATGGGGGGCGAAATAACTAATCGGTTCCGATGCAAGGGAACTTTTACATATTTGATTGAGAGGCAATGTTGTAACTGCCATACGACAGTAATGACTTCATTTCCTTTTCTTCCACACTCAGTGGCACTAGAACGCATGAAGCTGCTGTTGGAGATGATCCGAATTGTAACGTGAGTCTTGTGGGGACGCCTGGAGGGCCCACGGTTCGGGTTGTATGTTTAGCGGATTTGTTTCCGTATTTGACTGCAGTCAGTTTAGTCCACCTATATTTACATCTTGTAAGCAGCAAGGGATGAGTAGACGACTTATTGTATTCCCTGCGTTGTAACTCTCATTGTAGTGAAGATCGCCGGTTGGCGCCCGTGGTTTTTTCCCGCAAGGGTTTTCCACGTTAAATCTGTGTTTCGTGTTCGATCTTGTTTATGCGTTATTTGCTAACAGCTGCCATGCATTCCTAGTACAGGTACACGTCGATCTCCACAACGCCGCCCTTGGCCAAGTCATAATCGTAGCTCCGGCTCAGCGCGAATCCCCGCGCAAAGCGGAACTTGCCGGTGCCCCCGACGATGACGGACTCACGCACGGCCAAGTCAGTGTCGACCCTGCTGTTCACCACCAGTGAGCTCCCCGCGAACTCGCCGGCCTCCATCACCAGGTGCAGGCTCAGCGCGTTCACCGAGCCGCGTTCCGCCACGCGGACAGTGAACCCTTGGGCCGTACCCATGCGTGGGCTAGCGCGCCGCGGCCCCTCCGTCAGCGCGTTATTCATCACGGCGATGTCCCCGAACCGGCGTGATGAGGAGGCGCCCGTGGCCTCGTCGAGGAGTGGCGCCCTGCCGGGGACGATGAGCGCGGCTGTTGGGTTCGCGCCAGTGTACTCGACGTGCATGTAGAAATGCAGGTGCGTCCTCGCAAGTGGCGCTGCCGCTGTCGTCGGTGGTGCCCGCGTCATGGCGGAAGTAGACGGCAAAGGCGAGGAGGAGCGCCGAGAAGAGAATTAGTGCAGAGATTGTGCTAGCCATGGCGTAGTTTAGCCTGCGCTGCAATAAGCACCATTACCTGTTTTATACTAGGCACCTAATGTCTGTTGGTCTAAAAAAATGAAATATACTCCATAGTGCATAACAGCCACTGCACATAGATTGTTCGTTTTTAGTGCAAACAGTGTATATGCGCCAGCAAGTAGAGACGGAGAAGCAATACCAGCAAGGTTAGGAACCAGACGTTCATGCTCATGCATGAACGACAAAAAGTCATACCCTCGTGTATGGCGTGGAAATGAGCCGTGGGACTGAAACGACGCAACTGTTATGGGTCATTGTCATTGCATTGGCGGAAAGGTTCGTGTTGTCGACTAAATCTGATCTATTCGTGATGGTTGCAATCTTGTAGTAGAGTTGCTCTTGATTAGGGCATCAGATTGAGTAACGGTTATGCTTTGATGTCCAAACGAGTTTCCATGGTAAACAAATGTTTGTTTCTTGGGAAAATATTTCCACTAGCTGGAATTCTGGAAGGACTCCAAAAACTTCCTGTAATGCTGAATTCCACAAATTGCTCGATCATATTCTGCAACCTTCGGACGGAGAATCGGCAATCAAAACACGGGTTCATACGTCGAGGGTTGATCGCTAACATAGGATGCTGGGGAGGACAGGAGGGATCGGAGTACCCTAAAACGAGGGACATCCTGAACTCTCGGACGAAGGCAGCACGAATACAATATTGTCCTGTTTGCAGGGAAACCATGCAGGTTGATGACTGGAACCTTCGTGTGGTTGGATGCCTCGGCGCAAACTTGAACTGAGCAACAATTAAAAACGCTCACGCATGCGGCGATACTTGTGTTAAGGGCGTGAATGGTGTGATTTGGATAGCAAAACTCGTTTTGTGTACGGTAACACCCTAAATTTTCCGTTTTGCAAAAGTGTAAATTTTATTCCATTTAGACATATGTTTCTCCCCTAACTTGTTAAGGTGAAGCAACATTAGATATCTAAATCAAAAAATGGATCATAGGTTATATATGTTTGATGCATTCATACCCTCGTGTACAGCGTGGAAAGAGACGACTGAACTGTTGTGGGTCATTGTCATTGTTGAGAAGGTTGGTGTTGACTAATCTAGTCGTGATAGTTGGAATCTAAGTAAGCGGATGAAATCTTGTACTGTTGCCGGTTATTAGGACATGAGACTGAGTGATATAGCGGTTATTATGCTTTGATGTCCACTTGAGTTTCCATGGTAGAGCATCTCCAAGAGTGTGCAATAAATACTCCCAACATCTAGTTTTGGATATAAAATGTTGAAATACGTACAAAGCTTCAATAGTGGTCCGATCGTGTTCTCATATTTTTTTGGCATGATCCAATATGAGCTATCTGGAGCCAAATTTCCACCTTCCCTCCGCACTCACAAACAGCAATATTATTTTTGCGTAAAAGGCAATCTTTTTTTCTCTCCTGTCAAAAAAGGGAAGCAGTATTTGTTTCCTTTTTCTCCTGTACTAGCATAGTGGCACGTGCCACATACACATGTTTTAAAAATATAGCATGCGAAAGAGTCCCGGCTGCTGACGTATATTGTGAGAAAGAGTCCTGTCTACTTAAGTACAGGACCCGTGGGCCTGTCTGCCGGACCAATGGGTCCAAATGAAGGACGATTGCCAAAACAAAATTTAAATCCGATGGTGTTGTAGGAGTAAGAGTAGCATGTAAGATTTGGTACGAAAATTCCGTCGTCCTTTATAGTATAGATAGACTAGCAAACGGGAACCTGATGTACACACATGGTTTTAAAAAGAGTAAATTTCATGGCCGGTCCCTAAACTATTGGGCGGCTCTCATCTATGTCCACGTACTATGAAAATGCATTTTTAGGTCCTCAAACTATCTAACTGGGTCATCTAGGTCCAAAATAGCCATGTCACACCTCAGAAGGTGACGTGGCACATTGACTGTGTAGTAAACGTGGAATCCGACATGTGGACCCCACATGCCAACGGGACGACGACGACTCAGGGGAGACGGGCGGCCTGGTCACCGACCGCTTAGGACTTGGGGCACACCTGGGCTACACCGGTCAGGGCTCCCGCCGCCACGTGACGCCCGTGTCGAGGAGCCACAGCCGCGAGATCTTCACCCTGCACACCAGGCCCCTCGCTGCTCCTGCTTCGCCTCGCCTCACGCCGTCGCTGCTCCTACTCCGCCTCGCCTTGCGCCGCTGTGACCTCACGCCGCCGCCCAGGACAGAGAGAAAGGGAGGTAGAGAGGTTGACATGTAGGGCCTACACGTCAGGTTCCACGTTTACTAGACAATCAGCATGCCACATCAGGTCCTGAGGTGTGACATGGCTATTTTGGACCTAGATGACCTAGTTCGATAGTTTGAGGACCTAAAAATGCATTTTCATAGTACGTGGACCTAGATGAGAACCGCCCAATAGTTTAGGGACCGGCCATGGAATTTACTCTTTTAAAAATTACTAAATTAGTGATGTAGTCAATATGGACTCTTTAGATTCAAGCTAGAGTGTTTGATCATCATTAAATCCTGACGGTGTAGGCATTTTAAGAGTAAGATGTAATATGGACTCTTTAGATTAATCTAGAGCGTTCGATCATCATCAAATCCGATGCGTAGTCATTGTCAGAGTAATATGTTAGATTTGAACGTCAAAATCGTTGTCCCTTTTAGTATAGATAGGGTGGGCCAACAAATAGATAATGCGGTAGCAATACAAGTCTTTTAGCAACTGATTTTGGGAACTCTTAGTGAATATGGTTGTTATAGATCCCAATATTTTTTAGCATGGTCCCAAAACTAAGAGGTTATTTCGATCCGTGGACTAACACTATGTAAGAAAGTCTCAAAGAAGACACTTACTCAGTGACACGGATTCAAAACCATCACCTATAGAATAGTGGTCACGCGTTTTGAGCGGTCGCGTCACCCGTATTATTTTCTCACCGCTGTAGAGATGAAAACGTGTCACCGATTAGTAAATATCGGTGATGCATTTTGTTAGAGACCATCACCAATTTTGTCGGAGACGCGTTTTGTTGAAACGTGTCACGGATAGGAGAAGCCATCGTAGACGCATCCATGAATTTTGACGCGTTTGTTAAGAACGTGTCACTGATAGGTGAAGCAATCAGACACGCGGGAGGATTAACCAATGTCTATAACAACTGTCCTCATGATTGGTGACGCGCCATGTCCATCTGTGTCACCCATGACTCATCTACTAAAGAATGTGTCCCAACTATGCGCGTCTCTCAGCTCCCCGCTTCTCGAACCTGGAAAAACTTTAAATCCTATTAACCGAGGCTCTTCGCGTATGACCAAACCAGTTTAGCTTGATCTGCCTCCTGACCTCCTCGTCCATCTTTCCCACGTAACTTCTTACCATCTCAGGCCTCAGGTATCCCTGCAGTGCACTTCGCACTTGCTTCAGCTCATCACCATTGAGCGTAAGTATGCACCGTCCCAGCAGCGAACGCAGGGCACGCGTTTGCGTTAGGGCGAGGCCCTCGTTAGTGAATATGAAATGGTTGGCCGCCGGACCAGCTAGCAACACCGTCGGTGAGCCCAATACTGACATCTTAGACACCGGACCATACTTCTTTATTCTATCTCTGAACCATTGATCATCGGTGTTGCTGTGCAGACAGTGGAGGAGGGATAAGGTTTGGCCGACGACCGGGATGCCCAGGTCACCCGGAGGGAGGCTATAGGTCGAGCAAGACCTGTGTTTTTTGGTGAGAAGAAGGGGGAGGAAGATGGCCAGTAATGCGGCCACAAGCATGATCAAAGCCATTAGAAATATGAGTTGGGCTTTGAGGTTGATAATGCTTTAAGGGCGCAAGTATATATATACACGCGGGGAAGAAAACAATCTGCTGTTTTTGTTCATGTAGTGAGTTTCTCCACACAGCAAAGAAAGTATGTACTAGTGACATAGACGAGACTTGTACGATATTGCTCTTCAACGTAATTACGTCCAAGTCGGACACATGAAAAACACGTGATTATGACTCGGATGAGACAGTGTAGTTTTCATTTGTCGGTGTTAAAGGAACAATATGTTAAGAAAAGAATATGGTTTTGGTTCAACCAACAAAATTAGTAATGTCCACTACTTCTATCCAATGCTGGCAATGACTGGACTGCACGAGAATATGTGGCAGGTAGCACATAAGGACGACCATCCGGAGGGGAGTCATCGTCATCATAGAAAAGTGGTAATCACACAAGCGTGAGGGTAATCAGTCCATTATTTCTCAAAATCAACGTCCCCACAGACAGTTGCTCTCCACGTTGTTCATGTGTATAGAATTATACAATTTATTCCTAATCACGAAATATTACAGGGATAAAAGGACAAGGTAGCATTTTAAAATTAGTCACGATTTAAAGAGGGTTGAGTAATTCCAATGTTCCATCAGGACCAGCTAGGAAGGCCAATAGGACACGCATTAATCCACTATAGACAATATTCAACAATAAATTGACATGCAAGTAAAAAAACCTTCAAGCAACTTTAAATGATTAAAATTAAACCTGACTAAATAATATCAAATTGAGTACTACTGCCCCCGTGACAAGTAACTATTCACTCTGGCTTTGTCGTAATTCAAACTTGTGTAACTTTCATTAAGTTTATAGAAATTAAAGAAAATTATACAAAACAAATATAATTCACTATCGAGATGTATTCTATGGTGGATTCAGTGAAACTAATCTGGTATCATTCATGGATAACGATAAAACATTGACAAAGCTTTTTCAGTAGATTTTCTAGGCTCTGATTGAGTAGCAAGGTTGTTGCTCAGACTTTTGACTCACTATAGCTATATATGATATAAATCATTACCTTCTTTCTACAATTGTTGTTTACACAGTCTCGGGGATGGTCACCATACTTGTAAGGCGAATGGATCGCCAGGCTGGATCCACAGCGGATCTGAGAGGAGGGGCGGTAGGGCAGGCTGTGCCTAGAGAGAGGGGTGGGACGGAAGCTGAGCTGCCATTGCCATTGCCCTAGGGTGGGCGCGCCGTAAAGGGAGGAGAGGGGCGGTAGCAGGGCTGCCACATTCATTGTCATCAATCCCTAGTGGGCGGCAGTGCTTGGGGTGGCGGTGCCTAGGAGAGGGAGCTAGAGCTTTAGAGCTGAAAACTGAAGGGAATTACCCCTTTTATTTACTTCTTAATTGATTTGATAGAAGGGCCCTTGATTATATAGGTTGACTCAGCTTAACCCCTAAGGAACCTAGACCTTACTTGACTTGCAAACCAAGTTTCCCTAGACTCTAGACTCTTTTTAAATCCTAACCTGCTCCGAGAGGCAATCGACGACCCGTTAGGGGCATTGGCCGTCTGGGCCTCTCCTGGGGCCTAGGCACAGCTGGCCTTGTGTGCATCCGCATGCTCCTAACACCTGCCCACCATTGGACTTGCAGCGCTGTTGACACTCCTTAGCCTAACTAAATCCGCAAGCGCACGAAGTACGATGTAGCCTTTCACCAGGGGACTAAGAACCTGGATATCGAATCCAAGGAACGGTAGACGCGACTAGCCTAGAACTTTTCTAACCGGACCCGCCAGGGAGCACAAGGTACGCGGGTAGAGAGCTTGACTTTAGTTAGCTACTCGTTACCCCAGACAAACTATCTATATCTAATCTGATCTGCTTCGACGGCTAGAACGGGAAGAACTCAGAACGGGGTGAGAGAGGGGTTCTTCCGGGCTCAGCACTACTGTTATGAGTACACCCGAACGTGGTGGAGTACAAAGGACGGACAGGACTGTCACCACCTGCCGCCTACCACTGCAGTTCCGTGGGGTGCAACACAACCTGAGATGGCTAGCCAGCACAGGCACCACGCCTAAGCTATCAGCCACTGACCTCCACCCAACGCGAAGGGCTATAGAGGAAACCCCAAACAAGAGACACTGTCACTCGCGCAGACTCAGGTACCCGCAGATCAAATATAAATAAAGTAGATTGCTGAAAGTAATTTGTAAACTAGCGAGGTACTAAAGGCAAGGGACCGAGGACTTACTGAAGATAACTCTTGAAGTATATTCCTCTGGGGTGGAAATGTTGAGATGAGACCGAGAAGAAATCTGGACTCTCTCTACAAAGCTTGGCTGTCACCCAAGCAACTCACCCACTCTCTCCCTAATCTAACTCTAAAGATGAAAACTCCTCTCTAGACTTCTCTTCTCTCCTTTGGATGGATTGATGGATGCTTTCTCAAGGTGAAGGGGGTCCCTTTTATAGTCTTCAAGGGCGGTTGCTGGTGTCGAGCTTAAGCTAACCCTCTCCTTAACTGCCACGCGAAGGGGGGCACGTGGCGGCCTCTGGGGGAGGCCGGCCGGCCTAGGCCAGGCCGATCGGCCTGGCCTGGCTGCCCCGTGGCACCGCCTTCTTCAGGGACGCTCTGGATTGCTCCCTGAGGTCGGTAACGGTTGCTTTGGATCAAAGCTGTCCGAGAATCCAAGGTTGGTGGGCCCTTCAATCCATGCAAATGTAGCTTAGGCCTTTCGGGTCCTTGGATCAAACCGACGTTGATCGCACGTCTCAGGATCTTTGGTGTTGTATTTGGGATCTCCTGGATCATTGACGTCGCAAAGGGCCACAGAAGGGGGCCGGTCGGCCAATGCTAGGCCGGCCGGCCTGGCTTTGTGTCCAAAGTTCTTCATCTTCTGCTTGCTTGCTTCTGCACTCACAAACTATACAAAACTTGTGGAACTCATTAGAAATAACCAATTTTACTTTGTTATGAGCAAGATGAGCCTGAAATGTGACGGAATGTTGGTGGCAAAATCGTATCATAACGACCACCAACACGCCCCCCTAACTGAACTTTGCTAGTCCCTTAGCAAAGAATGAATTAAATTATTGGGACTTCAGCAAGATCAGGGTCATGAACTCAAGGTATACACAAGTCATATCTCTGAATTTTCTTTCATATCTTGGATTCCGGAGGCTAACACCCTCGTCTTTATCAATTGAGTCTTAGGACAACTCATTGATTGGTCAAACACTTCTCCCTCATGGTATTTGGAGTTTTTGATAATTTTATAAAGAAAGCGAGGCATACCCTTATTATTTCTCAACATCTCTCGATCTCTCATAGTGTTTGGATCCTCACCTTGGCTTAGAATCAAGCCTCTCTTATTCCTACATTTTGAGGTGGAGTTTTTGGGATCAGAGTTGCTCACTCTTCTTCATTTATTTTGTAAGATCGAAAAGCTTGTCTAATCATTCATACCACTCATAAATCTTGGCCAAGTGCATGTGTACTTGATGTTGGAGTCCTTGTTCAAGCATCTTTCATCTTTCCCCTTTTTCTTTCTTCTCTCTTTTTTTCTTCTGAAGATAAGGAGTGTATCATTCCCTTCTTCATTTTTTTTCTCTCTCTTTTTTTTCTCAGGGGGATGAAGAGATTTGACAATTTGGACTTTATTGATGCACGTGTGTGTGGATGGCCATGAGGAACAAGATAGCATGAATGTGAAGGCAAACAATTCGAGCAAGCTCAAAATTTAGAAGATGGCTATCTGGAAGCTTCAACTTGAATTTGATATATGGCTTTGGATAGGACATTTCAAGTTGATGATAACAAGGGTTGCCTTAAGTTTTATTTTCAAAAACAATCTCCAAAACCTTGAATCGGACGGTTCAACTACTCAAATCATCATATCGTAAGGATCAATTAACAAGAATCAGGCTTTCCTATAAAAGTTCCAAGGTAATGAAATAATTTCTCAAGAAATATCACAAGTATATCCAAGGTGTCATGCGTAGGGGTTCACTTTCATGAATTTTGATCAAGTTTTAAATTTATTTAGTGAGGAATTTTTCTTGACTCAAAATCATGCAAGGATCAGATGTAGGGGTTTCAAACCGTGTCCTGGAGTCGAGCCAGTGAAGTTGGCCACAGGCCCAGGCCGATCGGCCCAGTATAGGCCGGCCGGCCATGCCTTGTTGCCAGACATCCCGGTTCAGGTTCCTCGTGTATGTGATTTTCAGGATTACGCAGCGGGCACGAGATCTCCTCGAGAGGCAGCAGCATGGGGCCGACCGGCCTAGCCTAGGCCGGCCGGCCTGGCATTGTGCGAGGTCGTGCCCCGCCTTGGCCAGTGACCAATAAACGTTCTGTACGTCTGAGTTTCTGCGTGCTTCACTGAAAGTTTAGTCCGAGGGGTTGGTTGGCACACAAGTGTGCACCAACCATTCATTTTTTTATATGAGTCACTTCTTTCAAATAACTAAATTTATTTAATTCCAAACATGGGAAACCAAGATGGGGGTGCTGAATACAAAGGAAATTTGAAGGAAATAAAGCAAATGAAAATTAATTCAAGCACCCTAGAACTAAACTAATCCTAGCCTAAACTACTCCTCCTTTGGGTGATAGAGGTGTGCATTGCCAGTTGCCTTGCAAGGCGCTTGACCTTAGAGGTCATTGCCTTCTGGAGGACCTCAATCTTGTCTTCGGCCTCCATTTGCCCGATCACCGCCTCCGCCACGTGCTTGTCCATATTGTTAACCTTGAGCTGCAGCGCGGCGAGCTTCCTCCTCAGCTCCTCCACGTCCTCCTCCTCCTCCTCATCAGACCACTCCATCTGCCCAGGAGGTCCTTGGATCGGAGGGGGCACCATGAAGCGCTTCCTCCCCTCATCGGGTTTCTTAGGGGCTAGAAAGGGCCCCTTCCCGATGCCCGGGCTGCTCCGGCGTGGAGGGCTAGGACTTCGCGGCGTGTACTGTGGCGAGAACTCCGGCGAGGTGGAGAGGAAGAGCGGCATGATCTCCTTCTTGGACGGGGAGGCGACGAGGCGCTTCCCGATGGCCTTCTTTGGGGACAATAGTCCCGTAGTTGGCCTTCGGGGCGTCTTCGGCAGTGAACTCCCTTGGCCCTCCTCCTTGGGATTCAGGAGGGGGGCTCTGCCTGAAGGCGAGCCAGAACGGCGACGAGGGGAGGCCCGTCGGCCCTCCGACTTCGCCACCACGGCCTCGACGAACGCCGCCCTCTTCGATTATCCTGACGCTGCTGGCATTGGAGGAGCTGGGCATCCTTTCAAGGATTGAGATGAAGAATGGCTGCTTCGGGAGACCGAGTTGGAGTCTTGGTGGCTGGACTGGGACGCCATGGCACGAATTCTCAAGGGGGGAGAGTTTCTGGAGAAGAGAGGCTCGAGAGTTCTGATGTGGAAGAAGAGAGGGGAGCCTTTCGATTTAAAACGAACGCTCCTCTTTCAAAACTCCACAGATTCTCGAAAGGGATAACGGGGAGACTCTTTCAAATGAAGAGCGTCCCGGGACGAGCCCAGGCTGGGCCGATCGGCCTAGGAGTAGGCCGGCCAGGCCTGGCCCTGTCTCGGGAGCCTCTGAAATTTTTCAGGTGTGCTCCACTCGCTCTTCTTCCAGAAGTTTCTTAGGATTTGGCTAGAAAAAGTTTAAAGAAAAGAAAAAGAAAATAGGAAAGGGAAATCTATCCTAGATAAGGGTCATTTTTAGGTCCCGCCCAGACCTAGACTAGGTATCTCGGTTAGCTCGTAGACGTCCATCACTTTGAGCCCTGGCATTTCAGATTCGAGAAATATTTTCAATCTTTGGCCATTAGCCTTGAAAGTATTTCCGTCATTATCTTGGAGGGTTATCGCGCCATGATCGGCGGCGTCTAATACTTTAAAAGGACCTTCCCACTTACTTCTAAGCTTACCATGACCAAGCAAACGAATACGGGATTTGAAGAGCAATACCTGATCTCCCGCTTTGAATTACTTGATCTTGATGCGCTTGTCGTGCCATCTCTTTGTTCTTTCCTTGTAAAGCTTGGCGTTGTGGTAGGCCTTATACCTCCATTCATCCAGTTCAGCCAATTGCATTCTTCTTTTGAGTCCGGCTGTCTGGAGATCCATATTCCACCTCTTGATCGCCCAATGGGATTTGAATTCGAGCTCAACTGGTAAGTGGCATGTCTTGCCGTATACCAGTTGGTAGGGAGTCATCCCTATTGGTGTCTTGAATGCTGTTCTATATGCCCATAGTGCTTCCGGTAGCTTTCGCTTCCACCCCGTTCCCATTGCATTGACCGTCTTTTGCAGAATGTTCTTGATTTGTTTGTTTGATGTTTCTGCTTGCCCGCTGGTCTGGGGGTGATAAGGTGTAGCCACTCGATGGTTCACTCCTAAGTCGCTTAGGCACTTCCGGAACGTCTTGTCGATGAAGTGTGATCCTCCATCACTGATCACGACTCGGGGTACTCCGAAATGGGGAAAGATGACTTCTTCGAACATCTTTCTTGAATTCTTCGAGTCGGCTACCGTGCAAGGAAGTGCCTCCACCCATTTGGAAACATAGTCGACTGCCACCAGGATATACTCACACTGCTCGGATGCGGGGAAGGGACCCATAAAGTCTATTCCCCATACGTCGAAAATCTCCAATTGGAGGTTATTCTGCAGTGGAATAGCATCACGGGCGTTGATATTCCCGTGTTTCTAACACCTAGCACATCTCCGTACGAACTCCTTAGCGTCTCCATACATAGTCGGCCAGAAGAATCCACTTTGCCAGACCTTTGCATGGGTTCGGAAAGTTCCGTAATGCCCTCCGTACGGAGATGAGTGGCAGCGGTCAAGAACCTTGTGTGTTTCCTCGTGAGGGATGCATCTTCGGAGTAATCTATCAGCACATACTTTGAATAAGTAAGGGTCATCCTATAGGTGAAATATGTTGAGATAGATTAACTTCTTCTTGTCTTCTCCCGGAGGCACATACCCAGTCACCTTGAAATTTACCAAATTTGCATACCATGGAATGGATGTGGTGACCTTGAGGAGAGTATCATCTCTGAGGTAATCATTGATCGGAAGGTCCGACCCTTGAACTTGCATTCTTGAGATATGATCCGCCACACAATTATCTGTCCCCTTCTTGTCTCGTATTTCTAAATCAAATTCTTGAAGGAGCAGAATCCAACGGATGAGTCGTGGCTTAGCGTCTTTCTTGGTCAAGAGGTACTTCAATGCAGCATGGTCTGTGTATACTATCACTTAGCACCAACGAAGTAAGATCTGAACTTATCCATGGCAAACACCACTGCCAAGAGTTCCTTCTCCGTTGTTGCGTAGTTTAACTGAGCTCCGGTCAATGTCTTGCTTGCATAAGATATGGCGTAATGCTGTTTATCCTTGCATTGACCGAGCACTGCCCCGACTGCATAGTCACTAGCGTCGCACATTATCTCGAATGGAAGATTCCAGTCGGGTGGTTGTATGATGGGAGCTGAGATAAGTGCCTTCTTGAGGGTGTAGAAGGCGAGAAGGCAATCATCGTCGAAGTTGAAGGTTGCTTCTTTAGCCAATAGGCTTGTAAGAGGTCTGGCTACTCGAGAGAAATCTTTGATGAATCTTCGGTAGAAGCCAGCATGACCCAGAAAACTTCGCACACCCTTGACATTCGTCGGGGGTGGTAGTTGTTCGATAACTTCTATTTTTGCCTTGTCAACTTCTATCCCTTTTTCTGACACCTTGTGCCCCAGCACAATTCCTTCTCTGACCATGAAGTGGCACTTCTCCCAATTTAGGATGAGGTGATGCTCTTCGCACCTCTCGAGAACCTTTTCCAGATTTCTGAGACATTGGTCGAAGGTTTTGCCATAGACGGTGAAGTCGTCCATGAATACTTCCATGATTTGCTCAATCAGGTCAGAGAATATCGCCATCATACACCGCTGGAATGAAGCAGGTGCATTGCATAGGCCAAAAGACATCCGCCGATAGGCGAACGTTCTGTATGGGCAGGTGAAGGTAGTCTTGCTCTGGTCATCGGGATGGATAGGAATTTGGTGATAACCAGAGTATCCATCAAGGAAGCAGAAAAATGAGTGGTTTGCCAGCCGCTCAAGCATCTCGTCAATGAAGGGGAGAGGGAAGTGATCTTTACGGGTTGCTTTGTTGAGCTTCCTGTAATCAATGCACATCCTCCATCCAGTAACGGTCCTCTGAGGAATAAGCTCGTTCTTCTCGTTCTGGATAACCGTCATTCCACCCTTCTTTGGCACAACTTGAACTGGGCTGACCCATTCACTGTCTTGCACGGGATAGATTATACCCGCGTGCAGAAGCTTCAACACTTCTTTCTTGACTACCTCCCTCATCGCATCATTCAGCCGTCGTTGATGTTCTCTAGACGGCGTATGGTCCGGCTCCATAGGTATGCGATGGGTGCATAAACTGGGATTGATCCCCTTCAAGTCCTGTAGAGAATTACCCGAAGACAGACCGGTGTTTCCTTAGGACTGTGATAAGCTGCCAAGTCTCATTCTCTGTCAGTTTGTCACTGATGACGACTGGCGAGCGTCGGTCGTTGTGGAGGAAAGCGTATCTGAGTCCAGGAGGCAGCGGCTTTAACTCAGGAGGGGGGTGTTGTGGCTTTTCTTCCTCGTTGAGTTTCATAAAGCCGTCCGTTTCTGTCTCTTGGATGAAATGGTTAGCCTCTTCAGCCTGTGATGACTGAGCTTGCTCTGCTTGAGCCGAGCTAACTGCTTCTTCCACTGGGTCTGTCTCGGATCGAGCCTCTGCGATGGTGTTAACCGCCTGCACGAGACTGACCGGGATGATCTCTTTACCAACTCTGAATTGTATCGTTGATCGATCGTGGTTCGGGTTGGCAAGGTGCTCTATTGGCTGTCCAATCAGGAAGAAGTTGTCACCTCTAGGGACATCGAAAATGTGGAAGTCTAGGAAAATCCTGTTGCGTCCCATGTGTACGGGCACAACACGGATGATTCCTTTGCATTCCATCATTTGGCCGTCGATCCACTTGAGGTACTTACAGGAGAAGGACCGGGGTTCGTCTGGTTGCACTCGTGCTGCGAATGCACTTGATATGATATTACTCCCGACCTTCGGGTCGTAGACAACTTCCTGAGTGTCAGTTCCCTCAATAGCGCAATGGAGTACTCTGAAGTTGCGGGTGGTTCGGATGATGTCTTCGCAACTTTCAATTTCCTCCATCCATTCCTTGCTCATGATCGCAGATAAACCCTCAATCTGTGGTACGGCTTCTGGAATAAACGCCTTAGACCTTGAACTTGCGCACACTTGTTCCATAGGCATACGTGATGTATTGCCGATCTCCAAGTACTCTTCTTCTGTAAAGAGCTCGGGAATGAAGTGCGGCAGATCGTCGAGAATAGTTTCTTGGTCTGAGGACTTGTGGTGTTCGAGCACTTCCTCTATGATCGGAGGAGGTGGATCAAATGTAAGGGCAAGGATTGGCTGCTTGTCTGTGGGGGTTGTTGGTGGTGTTGGTGGGTCGTCGAAGACTCCTGTGTACTCGGTAGAGCTGAGAACCTTTTCCAAGATTTCTCGTACCTCGTCCACTGTCTTGTATAACACTGACCCTGCGGAAGTGATGTTCAAGAACTGTGCACTTTCCGGCTTCAATCCACCAACAAAATGCTGCATAAGCATTTCCTCTGGAATGTTATGCGGTGGCCCTGAGTTGGCCAGCTGAATAAATCGCTCCCACATGGCTCCAAGTGACTCATCACCTTGCTGATATGTCATCAACTCGACTTTGAGCTTAAGATCTTGGAGACAGGGTAAAAGAACAGACAAAACTCGTCCTTCAATTTAATCCAATCTCCGCTAAATCTCCTTGCAGTCCGGTCGTACCAAGATTTTGCATTTCCATCAGAGAAAATGGGAAAAGTTTCCATAGAATAGTGTCTTGGTTGACGCCGGGTATAATAAGAAGAGAGCAATTCTCTTCAAAACCTGCAAGTGAGCATAGGGACTTTCGTCTTTCGTTCCACCGAAAGACTGTGCACGAACCATGGCAACGAGACTGGACGGATCTCGAAGCCATGAGGTGGTATGGGGTGGCAAGATGAAGGCGGTTCCAAATACTCGCTAGATGGAACCGTCGGATAACTAGGAGAAAACTCCATGTGATAGATGGTTATGGGGGTAAAGTGTACGGCTAAAAAGATCCTACACTAGTGTTCCTACTGTTCCCCGGCAACGGCGCCAGAAAAGCTTGTTGGCACTCCTTAGCCTATCTAAATCCGCAAGCGCAATGAGTACGATGTAGCCTTTCACCAGGGGAGTAAGAACCTGGATATCGAATCCAAGGAACGGTAGACGCGACTAGCCTAGAACTTTTCTAATAGGACCCACCAGGGAGCACAAGGTACGCGGGTAGAGAGCTTGACTTTAGTTAGCTACTCGTTACCCCAGATAAACTATCTATATCTAATCTGATCTGCTTCGACGGCTAGAACGGGAAGAACTCAGAACGGGGTGAGAGAGGGGTTCTTCCGGGCTCAGCACTACTGTTATGAGTACACCCGAACGTGGTGGAGTAGAAAGGACGGACAGGACTGTCACCACCTGCCGCCTACCACTGCAGTTCCGTGGGGTGCAACACAACCTGAGATGGCTAGCCAGCACAGGCACCACGCCTAAGCTATCAGCCACTGACCTCCACCCAACGCGAAGGGCTATAGAGGAAACCCGAAACAAGAGTCGCTGTCACTCGCGCAGACTCAGGTACCCGCAGATCAAATATAAATAAAGTAGATTGCTGAAAGTAATTTGTAAACTAGCGAGGTACTAAAAGCAAGGGACCAAGGACTTAATGAAGATAACTCCTGAAGTATATTCCTCTGGGTGGAAATGTTGAGATGAGACCGAGAGGAAATCCTGGACTCTCTCTACAAAGCTTGGCTGTCACCCAAGCAACTCATCCACTCTCTCCCTAATCTAACTCTAAAAATGTAAACTCCTCTCTAGACTTCTCTTCTCTCCTTTGGATGGATTGATGGATGCTTTCTCAAGGTGAAGGGGGGTCCCTTTTATAGTCTTCAAGGGCGGTTGCAGGCGTCAAGCTTAAGCTAACCCTCTGCTTAACTGCCACGCGAAGGGGGCACATGGCGGCCTATAGGGGAGGCCGGCCGGCCTAGGCTAGGCCGATCGGCCTGGCCAGGCTGCCCCGTGGCACCGCCTTCTTCAGGGATGCTCTGGATTGCTCCCTGAGGTCGGTAACGGTTGCTTTGGATCAAAGCTGTCTGAGAATCCAATGTTGGTGGGCCCTTCAATCCATGCAAATGTAGCTTAGGCCTTTCGGATCCTTGGATCAAACCGACGTTGATCGCACGTCTCAGGATCTTTGGTGTTGTATTTGCGATCTCCTGGATCATTGACGTGGCAAAGGGCCACAGAAGGGGGCCGGTCGGCCTTTGCTAGGCCTGGCCGGCCTGGCTTTGTGTCCAAAGTTCTTCATCTTTTGCTTGCTTGCTTCTGCACTCACAAATTATACAAAACTTGTGGAACTCATTAGAAATAACCAATTTTACTTTGTTATGAGCAAGATGAGCCTGAAATGTGACGGAATGTTGGTGGCGAAATCGTATCATAACGACCACCAACAAGCGCGTCCTTGTAAGGATCTAGATGTCGCCTTGAATAGGCGAGATGACCAATTTAAACTTTTAGTCCACTTTTCAGCCGGCTGTCAGCACCAGGCGGTTAGACCGCCCCTGCCTGGCGGTTAAACCACCCCAAGGCAGTGAGCTGCCCAATAAGTTGCTCAACCCCCCTTTTGTTCTTCTAGCACCGAATACACTTGGGGTACTTCTTGTGCAGGTGTATCTAAGCAATATCTTCAAGCTCCTGCACACAAATAGAGTATACCCAAGTAGATCGAAGCGGAAGTAAATATAAAGCTAGAAATTAACAAGTAAGGTGAAGTAGAGACACAAGGATTTGTTTCCTGAAGTTCAGACCCGCTGCAAGCACCAAGCAAGTTCAGCAGTTCCTAGTCTCCGTTTGAGGAACCCCGCAAGGTTGCCTCGCCAAGGTGTATACACGCCACACCTTAGCCCTTCACTAAAGATGGTCCTTTTCCACGAAGGAGGCAAGACCAGCCTTTACAAACTTTCGGCCGCTCACCACACGAATGGGAGCTCACCGGCGACGCCTAGACGTCTAGGAGCCAAGCTTCAAGAGTAACAAATGCACAATGAACGTTTGACGCTAACCACAAGTGCTCAAGCTATGGATTTGCTCACTAGTGCTCTCACAAGATCTCTGAGCTCACAAAGCTCTCAAGCTCACACCCAAATGCTTCACTGTGACTCACAAAGATTTCAACTAAATCAAGAAAACTCACAAAGAGTGGTTGGGGGAAGCTCCTGTGACAATCTAGGTTTTAATTAACTTAGTCACCTACTAAACCTTGTGTCTTAGCCTAATTAGGTGTAATTAAGCCCCACCTAGATTTTCATTTAAGGAAAGTCCACCCAAAACCCTTTGCACCTCGGTGAACTTTGGACCTTTCCTGGTTGGCATGGTTTGAATTCAAATTTTCACTTAAGAACTTGAAAATCGACCAATACAAAAGTTGTTCAGTTTTTAATGGGACACATTTTTGTCAATAGGCTCATTTCAAGATTTTAGTAGAAGACCCCTTAAATCTCAGTCGAAGTCAGCAGAACTTCAGAAGTTCACTGCCAGCTGGCACTTAAGTTCACCGGTTTTCATCTCGTTTTTCCCCTCGATCCACTTGCTTTTTCTTTGGTCAGCCTTTACAAAACTTATAGCTGGTAGTCTAGGACACAACCTTGCCTTTTGGAGACTTTGAACTTCAGTTCAAAATTTTGGAGGAATTCGTGTTTGAATAGGCGCCCGGCAGGTGTTCGACGATATGCCGGCACTCTCGGGCACTCGCGCGTTCCAGCGCCGCCGCCTGCCACTTGGCTCTCGTCACCTGACATAGACACCGAGGCCAACCGGGGCGTTAATGCGCCGCGCCGTCCCAACCCCAGGCGGGCCCATGTGCGCCTCGACGTCCTCTTTGTCCCCCGTCGGTCTCCTGACCGCGGGCAAGGCGCCGCTCGCACGGCGCCACGCGGCGCTCCGCCGTCCGTCGCTGCCCGACCGGCTACGCAGCCGCGTTCCGACCATGATGCGACGCCTGTCTGGTCCTCGCTGCTCTCCAATCCCCTGCGCTTTGCTTCGCCATCGCCGCCCGACCAGCCCCGCTCCGCTCCGACCGGCGACCGAGCTCGCCGTCTAGGCAGCCAAGCCAGCGCCGTCCGAGCCGCCATGTGCAGCTTCACCGCGTCCGAGCCGGCGTCCGGACCATGCCCTTAACCGCCTATAAAAGGCCCGGCACCCCCTTCACGCGAGCTCCCCCGCCGCTCGCCATTGCCGCCGCCAGGCTGCCGCCGCCGCTCCCCGCCGTGCATGCTGCTCTGCCGCCGCTGAGCACCACCAGAGCTCGCCCACGCCACCGCTCCAACTCCCAGAGCCCCAGCTGCTCTTCTCCGCCACCGTTGTCTCCGGCATTGGTGAAGACAGAGCCGCCGCTGCGCTCCTCCGCCGCCCGCCGCCGTCACTCCACCTCCAGCTGAGTTCCCTGCACCGGATCTACTCCAGGTGAGGCGGTGAGCAACCCTAGCATGTTCTCGTTGAGCCTCGTGGCCCCACATCGCCGGATTCCGGCCAAACCCGCCAGCGGCCGTGACTCAGGGACCACATTGCAAAGCTTTAGATCCTTCTAGGGTCCTTTCTGCAAGTTTCCTGGGGCTAATCTGTGAATAGATTGTACAGATCTAGGTTTGAGATATGAGATCTTGTAAAATCGGTTAAAAATCACACAAAAATCTGAAAAATGCAATCTCAATTTTGTTGCTCTCTCTGTGTTGTGTTCTATCTTTTATAGAAAGCATGTATAGGTGTTTCTTGTGTAGATTTCAAACTAAATTCAAATTTGTTCATACTTAAATTTGTGCATAATTTGAAACCTACTGATTTGTTTGTGCTAATTTTTGGGTATGTTGTAGCTGATGAAATGTGTTTAGGCTGTCAGTGCACATTTGGATCAACAGTTTTTAATAATTAATTTGTGCAGGTTCTGAGCTCAACTGTTTTACAGTAGCTCTGTAATGCTTTGATTCATGTCTGGTAAAAAGTAGAGCTTAGTTTGTGCAGGCAAACTTGCTCTTCTAATTTGTAACAGTTTAATCTTGGCTAATCCAAATAGCAGGATCCTTTGATCTTTTAAGCTACCCCTTTGGCATGTGAGCTTGATTAGACTAGTATAAGCTCTGGATTTTCTAAGGATCAATTGATGATAGTGTGATTTACTAGAATTTATTCTTGATGTTAGTGTGCTGTGCTTGTTTGATTTATTGTGGTCAATGTGTATATGATCTTGATCTGGTTTTTGGTCAGTAAAACAAGTAAACCACCCAGAGCATACTGTAATTTTCTCACATTAAATTAAAGAACCAAACTTCCAGAATAAATTGTTGAAGTTACCTTGCTTAAAAGGCTAATTAATAATAAGTCACCTCCCTAAGCTATTTAAATAAGTTAAAAACATCACCACACACACCTTGCTGTTTTATGAAGAAATCAAAGTTAAAAATCCTAATAGATGTGTACACAATCACCATCAACACACCTGAGTACTTTTAATGAGTAAACTCAAACTTAATTAAAGAAAGGGAAGGTCAGACCAAGGTTATCCAGGTGAATGTGTCACTCAATACACCGCGGGTCTATCATTATGCAATGATGATGGCTCGATACAAGATCATACTGTTATTGCATGTACATCTTGTGTAGAACAAATCCTCGCTGACGGCGACTACGAACTCGTTCCCGCTTGAAGAGAAGGCCAAGCGGAAGGTGAAGTGAACGCCTTCCAGGTCGAGCAAGACCCGAACGCAGCTGCCGAGGAACCCCAAGCTAACATCGTGTCGGAAGGCATGCCCCAGAGCATGTCCTATGTTTCAAAATTTTGCAACTATGTTTGTTAAGCTTGCTTGTGCATTTATGTTTCAGGCATTGAATTGAAACTTAAGTTGCATGATCCTAGGTACCTATGCTTTGCAATACTAGTATGATAGGTCGATATCTGCCATGCTATAAGGACCCGGTAAAAGTCGAGTGATTTCCACTCACTCGCGAGATATAGGAATTTATTGCCTTACTTATGTTGGAATCATAAGGTGGACGGGCGGGGGGTTTTGTCGTGTACATGCCCCGTCCGTGTATGCTAAAATTGGTTGAAGGTCGAAAGGTACAGGTACTGCTGGTTAAGTTTTTGAACGTACTAAGCACTTGTCGATTCTATGGGGTCGGTAAGTTTAGTACCTACATGAATTCAGTGTGCGGACTTTTTCCTGCTCCTTTCGGGAACTTCTTCCCCATGCCTCGAACATGTGGGTACGAAGGGCGTGAAGTGTTCGGTTCGGCCGACCTTGGACTTCGTATGCCAGGGGGAGTTTGGCTCTAGACGCAACTGGAGGATTGATGGGAACTACCTGGTAGCGCTAGCCTTTGGCTGACTGCGATGATCCGTGTGCTTGGGTCCACCTTGCAAGGTTAAGAAATCGGTTCGAACTGTCTGTTTCTTGCAGCTTATGAGACTACTTGACCTCTGTGCCGCATTGAGTAAGAAGTGGAACATGACGATGGAAAGAAACCTGATGTTGCTTAATTGCTTGCTCCACTTGCTTGGTTAGTACAGGTTGCTTACCTAGAATGGTTAATTCGAACTAGAACTTGATGCTAAAATATTGAAAGGAAGGACCCACTCTTAGTCGCTCTTTGGCAAAACAAACCCACCAGCTAAAAGCCTTGCATGTCTAGGAGTCGGTGATGTAGTTTTCACCCGACGGGTAAGTCTTGCTGAGTATTAGTATACTCAGCCTTGCTTGTTGAAATGTTTTCAGGTAGTGCTCTCGAGGAGATGGTTGCAGGTCTTACCTGGCCAACCACCCCTCCTCCAGGTTGGACCGTTGTTTGGGACGAGGATGCTTCTGAGTCACGTCATGACGGCTTCACGTGATGTTACTACCGTTTCGAATAAATAGTTGACTTCCTCGGCTTTTCAAAAACTCTGAGACTCTGTTACCTTATGCATTGAACTGGTTTGTAATAAAGTACCTCAACTGGGACCTCTAATTAATTTGTGGATTGTTGTAATCTCTGGACTCACCTTCGAGTGGGTATTTGCATGACTCGTTTCGATCAAGGTAATTGTTCGTGGTTGCATCGGGCTCGACCCGACAGATTGACATCTTAATCTGTTTTAATTGCGTGATGACCAATGGAAGGTTAGCGCACTTAAGACAGATTAATTTGAGCAGGTTCTGCCACAGCTAGTACCAGAGCGAAAAGTTGTGCACCAGAGGTTCGCACGGTCCCAATACACTTGTTTTGCAATAAAACTTGACCAACTAGTGCTTTGCGAAAACTCGTTGGATCGCTAAGGATTTGCATAGACCGTGAAGCCCTAGAGGGAATTTCGGGTTGTTTCAGGTGGCTTGCTATCTATGGTATATTTGACTAACTTGCCTAGCACATCTTGCCCACGTGTTTTATACGTGCGCTGGTTTCCGTGCCCCGCATGCACGAAGGGTGATAGAATTTCCATTCCAAGGAACCTATCATTACGGTTGTGTAAGAGTCGCCACATGTTTTATATGTGAGCAAGGTCTTGATGGTATGGCTCTAATTCCAATGAGCCTATCATCCTGGTTCTTTGCCACGTTCGAGACGTGTGCATGGTGCCGCATCACGAGTTATGCGAAGGGTTGTGTGCTCTATTCAAAATGAGCGTACGGTCTAGACTTGATGCACTGTCCATGCACTGTCGAATGCATGGATACCGTTTTTATAAATGAATGGTAATGAATGGGACGCTTCCATAATGTGCTGGCGTGGAAGGTTCATGGTTTTCTTGCAGGTACACTAACTCCATTCATTAAGTTCCGTTGGTCTGAGTGACGACTGGATATTACAGGGAGAGACATATATTGTGCCTCGTCACCGGCAATTAACTACGTACACCAAGGCTTCTTGGTATTTGTGAGGACGGTTTAATTTCTTTTGCATCATGTTAACCACCTTAAAAATTGTTAAGGCAACTTGAGTCAAAAAGAAATAAAAATCGTGAACCTCACAAACTCCTGAAAATCTGTCAAATCTGTGTTCTCTGCTGGTCCAAATTTTTCGGGTCATTAAAATATCTCAGTTGGCCGAGCACCATAAATAAAAGTTGTTCACAATTTTGTAACCAAGCTGCTGTAAATATTTCAAGATTTTTGAGCAAGTAAAACTTGAGTTATGCTAAAAACAAGAGCTGTCTGTTTGCTGGAAAAATCTGGCAGATAGCAAGTTAAAAATCGAGTGTTTCACCCAGCTTAAGCTCAAAACCAAACCAACCTCTGAATACCAAACTTGTGAGTAATAACTTTAAGGGCAACCTGGTTAAATTTGAGAGCTTTTGGTTGGGTAGTTTTGGAGTTACGCCCGCTTTGTCACCGCTGTTCTAGTCTTCTTTTTCCTTCCACACAGTTCTCACCCGGTTCTCTGTTCATTCTTCTACAGATGGCAGACGCGGCTTTCTTTGTGTTTGGTGCAGACGATTTTCTCCACCTCGAGTGCGTTGCTTGGGAGGGTTTTCCCTCTATCTTGTGGGACGCTCTGAGCACCTCCGGCTTCGTGTCACCACCCCTTTACTCGTGCCGCGAGTTCCTTGTGGACGGTGTGCTTCGTTGCATCACCAGGGTCTACGTGCCACCTCACCCTCACCACCCAGAGTGGCTCTGTTCGACGCTGAGTGATAGGCCACCTGGCTGACGACACAGTGGAGTCGCTGCCTTGCGGGTGCTGAACGTCTTTTGTGACTTTCGCCCCGTGGAGGTGATGACTTGCCCCGCTTGGGTTGCTTCCTACCACGCAGCCCGACGACCCAGCTTGGTTGGACCGTCGAGCTCAAGTGGAGACGGTTGTGGGCTGGACCGGTGCTGTTCCGACTGCTGAGGGACTAGCACGGCATGTGTCTGCGTTTTCCAGGCTTCGAGCACTGCTTCAGGGAGGACTGGCTGACACGGTTGAGTTCGGTATGGCTTCTCACCGGTCCCTCTGACAGCTCCAGTACGACTACACTACTCTCACCATGGAGGCTGCCGACACGGACTTGGCTATGGCCAACTTCCAGGCTCAGGTTGGGGACTTGCTTGGACAGGTCGCTGCCCTTCAGCAGGAGCGAGAGACTCACTTGGCACAGATAGCCGTGATGGAGGAGGAGTGTGCTACCCACCTAGGCCAGAGCGCGGATATGCAGGAGGAGATAGACTCGCTTCACACCGAGCAGGTCGGGCACCTTGACTGTATTGGGGAGTTGGAGGATCAGGTCCACGACCTCCAGCTCGACGTTGAGGATGCCCACCAGCACATAGGGATACTTCACCAGCAGATTCCTCTGGAGCAGGACGTAGAGATGGAGGTTGAGGAGGAGGAGCCCATGGAGATTGAGGTATTCCCAGAGGAAGTTCAGGGTATGTCCGGAGTGGATACCCTTAGTGACATGACGCCTCCACCCGCAGCCCCCGGTTCCCCCGTCGAGAGTGAGGCTTCGGTCAACGACCTCGACAACTTCTAGATTGTTGACAGTGTTACTCCTCAGTGTAGCCTACTTTTGGACAGTGATGTGATAGACTTAGGGTAGGACTTGACCGTAATGTTAGTCGATTCGATATGGTTGTAACAGCTAAACTCTGCAGCTGGATCTAGTTTAAATTTTTAATGCATGCATCTTTCATTTCTGAGCTGGACGCTGAATACCAAAGTTGTAAGGAGTTTCATAATGGTGATGCTCGTAAAATTTCAGCTCTATTGGTTGATAATTGAGAGAGTTATGCACGTTTTAGTGAGCCTCGGCCATTCTGAAAACAGCAGAGACAGAGACGTGAACTCTAAATTTTTCGCCCTAGCTAGAATTTAAATCTGACCTGGAGTTATATACGAAAGTTGTAGATCACTAAATTTTCTAGCTGCTGGCAAAAATTCATAAATTTTGGGCGTGTAACCTGGGTGATATGAATTTTATCCTGTGACAGCCTTGCTGATCAGGAAATTCTGCGATGAATGATTACTATTTTCGCACATGATTGCCTTGTTTACCTTGTATTCGAGTTTCAAGATCATGTGACTGATGAGTAAATGATTTTGTAGATGGTTGACTTGACCCGCCATACCAATTTTGCCACTGGGCAAAATAGTGGTACCCAAGCAAACCAGCCACCACTGCCGAATCCACCGCAGAATCCAATGGAGGCGTTTTTCGTCACCCAAACTGAAATGATTCGAGAAGTGCTCAATGTGCAGCGTCAGCTGATGCAGCAGCACCAAAGGGGACACCATGATGCTCAACCCCAAGTTGCTCACTATGAACATTTTCTGAGTACCCAGCCACCCACCTTCCATGAAGCCACCGAGCCATTGAATGCTGACGCATGGATTCGTGCCGTGGAATCCAAGTTTTTGGTGCTTGCCCTCCCCTGCTCAGAAGAGAGCAAGGCCAGGTTTGCTGCCCAGTTACTCCGAGGACCCGCCCTTATCTGGTGGGAAAATCACCTGGCTACCCTCCCAGAAAACACTGTATTCAGAGCTCACCATATTCCTGAAGGTTTGATTGAAAGGAAGCTTAATGAGTTCCTGGCTCTCACCCAAGGCAACAGGTCTGTGTCCCAGTATGCCCACACCTTTAACAACCTGTGCCAGTATGCAGGCTCTCATGCTGACACGGATCAGAAAAATACGGAACGTTTCCACAGAGGCCTTAGTGCCAGACTCAGGGAACGTAAAAACACCACTAGGACCGCCACCTATAATGAGCTTGTTAACCTGGCCATCACCCAGGAAGATGCTATGGCTGCTGTTCAGGCCGAGAAGAAGAGGAAGCCACCCATGACTCAGGGCAGTTCCCAGAATCAGAGGTACAAGATCGTGCAGAGTAACCCTACTCCCAATCCCTAGAACCCCGGGCAGCAAGGACGCTGGGTGATCAGGCCATCCCAACCGGCACATAACCGTTTTCCCGCCCCTCAACAGCCTATTGCTCCACGAGTTAACAATCAGGTTCCCACTCGCCCCACCAATAGGAATGCCTGCTACAAATACAGGAAAACTAGGCACTACATCCGAGACTGCCCTCAGGCCAAGCAGCAAAACCAAGGCAAGGGGAGAGAGCAGACGGTGTAGGTCCGTCAAGGAAGGATCAACTTCACCACTCTCACGGAACTACCTGAAGGAGAACCAGTTATGACGGGTACTTTCTATGTCCACAATCACCCCGCTGTTATACTTTTTGATTCGGGTGCAACACATAGCTTTATCAGTACAAGGTTTTGCACCAACAGTGGACTAAATCTCACCCAAACCGCCACCCCCTACGTAATCACCACCCCTGGCGAGAAAGTCCCAACTAATCAAAGGTTGAAACAAGTACCACTAGCCATGGGCAGCAAGTTGTTTAAAACTGATCTTGTTAGCGTGGGACTGGATGGAATGGATATTATTTTGGGAATGGATTGGATGACTAGGCACCGGGTCGTACTTGACACTCCCGAGAGAGTTGTCGAGATTCACTCACCGCTTTTAGGCCACACCGATCTCTATCTGCCACACATTTTCCCACATATTTTCTCTGGCTGAACTTAGAATTAAGGATATCCCAGTGGTTTGTGAATATCTCGATGTTTTTCCAAAAGACTTACCTGGTATGCCACTGGACCGAGATATTGAGTTCGTGATTGAGCTTCAACCTGGCACTGCTCCTATATCCAAGCGACCGTATAGGATGTCACCCACTGAGTTGGCAGAGCTAAAAACACAATTGCACGAGTTGCTTGAGAAAGGTTTTATCCGACCTAGTACCTCACCGTGGGGATGTTCCGCCCTCTTTGCTAAAAAGAAGGACAAAAGCTTGAGGTTATGTGTGGACTATCGACCTCTCAATGCGGTAACCATCAAGAACAAACACCCCTTACCCCGCATCGATATTCTCTTTGATTAGCTAGCTGGTGCGCAAGTCTTCTAAAAAATTGATCTTTGTTCTGGGTATCATCAGATCAAGATTCGCCCTTGTGACATCCCAAAAACCGCCTTCTCTACCAGATATGGTCTATATGAGTACTTGGTCATGTCCTTTGGGCTTACAAATGCACCTGCTTATTTCATGTATCTCATTAATTCAGTCTTTATGCCTTATCTCGACAAGTTTGTCGTGCTCTTCATCGATGACATTCTGATCTACTCCAAAAATGAGGAAGAACATGCTGAGCATCTTCGCATTGTTCTGCAAACACTTAGAGATCATCAGCTTTATGTCAAGTTCTCTAAATGCGAATTCTGGCTCAACAGTGTCAAGTTTCTTAGGCACAGAATCTCTGAAGATGGCATTTCAGTAGACCCCGGGAAAGAACAAGAGGTCATGGATTGGAAAACTCCCACTTCTGTCCACCAAATTCATAGTTTCCTTGGTCTGGGAGGATACTGCCATCGTTTCATTCCTGACTTCTCCAAAATAGCCATGTCGATGACTGAACTGCTCAAGAAGGGAGCTAAATTCAAATGGACGGAGAAATGTGAAGGAGCCTTCCACACATTGAGGCAACTCCTTACTTCCGCACCTGTTTTAGCACAGCCTAACAACACGAAGCCTTATGACATCTACTGCGATGCTTCAGGCACTGGTCTCGGTTGTGTTCTTATGCAAGATAATCGAGTTATCGCGTATGCTTCGCGGGCACTTCGTCCTCATGAGCTGAATTACCCTACGCAAGATCTCGAGCTAGCAGCCGTGATCCATGCTCTAAAACTTTGGAGGCACCACCTCATGGGAGCACAATGCAAGGTGTACACGGATCACAAGACCCTCAAGTATATCCTTACCCAGTCTGATCTTAACATGAGGCAGAGAAGATGGCTGGAACTAGTCAAGGACTATGATTTAGAAATATTATATCACCCCGGAAAGGCCAACGTGGTAGCCGATGCATTGAGTCGGAAGGTGCATTGCAACTGTCTCACTGCAGAATCCTACAATCAGACTTTATGTGCAGAGATGGGGAAACTTAGTTTGGAAATTGTTCCTCATGACTCATTGAATCACATTTCCTTAGAACCAACTATCTACGACAAGATCGCTGCCGCTCAGTCTCAAGATAAATGCATCAAGGTCATCAAGGAAAGGCTTTCTGAAGGAGACGCAAAGTATCGTTGTTTCAGATTGGATCAGAAAGAAGTAGTATATTTCAGGGAACGTTTAATGGTACCTAAGAATCCGGAGCTTCGAAAGGAAATTTTAGATGAGGTTCACCTCTCTAAATTATCTATTCACCCTGGAAGCAGCAAGATGTACCAGGATTTGAGACAGAACTTTTGGTGGACAAGAATGAAGAGAGACATTGCCACGTACGTCTCAGAATGCGATACTTGCCAAAGAATTAAGGCCAGTCATCTTAAGGTAGCTGGAACGCTACAACCCCTTCCAATACCATCTTGGAAATGGGAGGACATAAGTATGGATTTCATCATTGGATTACCGCTCACTTCCCAAAAGCATGATTCCATATGGGTTATCGTTGATCGACTTACCAAAACCGCCCACTTTATTCCGGTAAATACCACCTATCAAGCCAAGCATTATGCGGACATCTACTTTGAGCAAATTGTTCGTTTGCATGGGACGCCCAAGACCATCATATCGGATAGAGGTTCTCAGTTTATGTCCCAGTTTTGGGAAAGATTACAGGAATCCTTAGTAACCAAATTGATTCACAGCTCCGCCTATCACCCACAGACGGATGGCCAAACTGAATGGGTAAATCAAATAGTCGAAGACATGTTAAGGGCTTGTGTGACACACTTCGACAAAAATTGGGACAGATGTTTGCCGCTCGCTGAATTTTTGTACAACAATAGCTACCAAGCTAGCTTGAAGATGGCACCTTTTGAGGCACTGTATGGCAAGAGATGTCGAACTCCGTTGAGTTGGTCCCAAACCGGTGAGAGACCGATGTTAGGCACTGAGCTAGTGACCGAGGCAAAGGAGAATGTGAAAGTGATTCGGGCTAACCTGAAGGCGGGAAAAAGGAAGAAGCCCCTAAAATTCCTTGTTGGAGATCACGTTTACCTCTGAGTTTCACCTACTAAGGGAGTACAGAGGTTCAGAGTAAAAGGGAAACTGGCACCTCGTTACCTTGGACCTTATGAGATCATAGAAAGTTATGGACCCGTAGCTTACCGAGTACAGCTCCCCGAGAAACTCTCAGCTGTCCACAATGTTTTCCATGTATCCCAACTCAAGAAGTGTGTTCGAGTTTCAAAGGTTGAGATTGTAGACCAAGACATAGCCTGGGTAGAACCAGACTTGGCTCTGGTGGAACACCCTTTAAAGATTCTCGACCGTAAGGAAAGGGGAACTGGACGAAAGGTTGTCAAGATGTACAAGACACAATGGAATCATCACACAGAGGAAGAAGCTACATGGGAAACAGAGAGTTACATTAACACCAAGTTTCCGGGTTTTCTTCTGCTACATGATCGTAAGCACCTTTCCACCGCACTAGCTTTTTCCTACACTTGAATCTCGGGTCGAGATTCTTTTTAAGGGGGCTAGGATGTGACAATCTAGGTGTTTAATTAACTTAATCACCTACTAAACCTTGTGTCTTAGCCTAATTAGGTGTAATTAAGCTACACCTAGATTTTCACTAAGGAAAGTCCACCCAAAACCCTTTGCACCTCGGTGAACTTTGAACCTTTGTGGTTGGCATGGTTTGAATTCGAATTTTCACTTAAGAACTTGAAAATCGACCAATACAAAAGTTGTGCAGTTTTTAATGGGACACATTTTTGTCAATTGGCTCATTTCAAGATTTTTAGTAGAAGACCCCTTAAATCTCAGTCGAAGTCAGCAGATCTCCAGAAGTTCACTACCAGCCGGCACTTATGTTCCCCGGTTTTCATCTTATTATTCCCCTCGATCCACTGGCTTTTTCCTTGGTCAGCCTTTACAAAACTTATAGCTAGTAGTCTGGGACACATCCTTGCCTCTTGGAGATTTTGAACTTCAGTTCAAAATTTTGGAGGAATTCGTGTTTGAATAGGCACCCGACAGGTGTTTGACGATATGCCGGCGCTCTCGGGCACTCGCGCATTCTAGCGCCGCCGCCTGCCACTTGGCGCTCGTCACCTAACACAGCTGCCGAGGCCGACCAGGGTGTTAATGCGGCGCGCCATACCAACCCCAGGCGGGCAACCGCGCGCCTTGACATCCTCTTTGTCCCCCGCCGGTCTCCCGACCGCGGGCGAGCCACCGCTCGCACGGCGCCAGGCGGCGCACCGCCGTCCGCCGCTGCCCGACCGGCCGCGCAGCCGCGTTCCGACCATGAAGCGATGCGTGTCTGGTCCATGCTGCTCCCCAATCCCCTATGCTTGCTTCGCCGTCGCCACCCAACCAGCCCCGCTCTGCTTCGACCGGCGCCAGACCGGCGACCGTGCTCGCCGTCTTGGCCGCCAAGCCAGCACCGTCCAAGCCGCCACGCGCAGCTTCGCCGCGTCTGAGCCAGCGTCCGGACCACGTCCTCGACCGCCTACAAAAGGCCTGGCACCCCCATCACGCGACCTCCCCCGCCACTCGCCATTGCCGCCGCCGCTCCCAGCCGTGCACGCTGCTCCGCCGCCGCTGAGCACCACCAGAGTTCGCCCACGCCACCGCTCCAGCTCCCAAGAGCCCCAGCTGGTCTTCTCCGCCACCGCCGTCACCGGCATTGGTGAAGACAGAGCCGCTGCTGCACTGCTCCGCCGGCCGCCGCCGTCACTCCACCTCCGGCCGAGTTCCCTGCACCGGATCTACTCGAGGTGAGGCGGTGAGCAACCTAGCATGTTCTCGTTGAGCCTCGTGGCCCCACATCGCCGGATTCCAGCCAAACCCGCCGCCGGCCGTGACCCAGGGACCACATTGCAAAGCTTTAGATCTTTCCAGGATCCTTTTAGAATGTTTGAAATCTGAGAACTTGTAAAATCGGATAAAAATCACACAAAAATCATAAAAATGCAAACTCAATTTTTTTGAACTCTCTGTGCTGTGTTCTATCTTTTATAGAAAGCATGTATAGGTGTTTCTTGTGTAGATTTCAAAGTAATTTCAAATCTGTTCAAACTTAAATATGTGCATAGCTTGAAACATACTGCTTTGTTTGTGCTACTTTTTTTGTGTGCTGTAGCTGATGAAATGTGTAGGCTTCTGTAAAAATTTGGCACCAAGTTACGCATTAGATTTTGAGTTATTAATTGTTTAGACTGTCAGTGCACATTTCGATCAACAGTTTTTAGTAATTAATCTGTGCAGCTTCTGAGCTCAACCTTTTTCCAGTAGCTCTGTAACGCTTTGATGCATGCCTGGTAAAATGTAGAGCTTAGTTTGTGAAGGCTAACTTGCTCTTTTAATTTGTAACAGTTTAATCTTGGCTAATCCAAACAGCAAGATCCTTTGATCTTTTAAGCTACCCCTTTGTCACGTGAGCTTGGTTGGACTAGTATAAGCTCTAGTAATTTTCTAAGGATCAATTGATGATAGTGTGATTTACCAGAATTTATTCTTTATGTTAGTGTGCTGTGCTTGTTTGATTTATTGTGGTCAATGTGTACATGATCGTTATCTGGTTTTTGGTCAGTAAAACAAGTAAACCACCCAGAGCATACTGTAATTTTCTCACATTAAATTAAAGAACCAAACTTCCAGAATAAATTGTTGAATTTACCTTGCTTAAAAGGCTAATTAATAATAAATCACCTCTTTAAGCTATTTAAATAAGTTAAAAACATCACCACACACACCTTGCTGTTTTACGAAGAAATCAAAGTTAAAAATCCTAATAGATGTGTACACAATCACCATCAACACACCTGAGTACTTTTAATGAGTAAACTCAAACTTAATTAAATAAAGGGAAGGTCAGACCAAGATTGTCCAGGTGAATGCATCACTCAATACACCCCGGGTCTATCATTATGCAATGATAATGGCTCGATACAAGATCATACTCTTATTGCATGTGCATCTCGTGTAGAACAAATCCTCGATGACGGCGACTACGAACTTGTTCCCGCTGGAGGAGAAGGCCAAGCGGAAGGTGAAGTGAACGTCGTCCAGGTCGAGCAAGACCCGAACGCAGCTGCCGAGGAACCCCAAGCTAACATCGTGCCTGAAGGCAAGCCCCGGAGCATGTCCTATGTTTCAAAATCTTGCAACTATGTTTGTTAAGCTTGCTTGTGCATTTACGTTTCAGGCATTGAATTGAAACCTTAGTTGCATGATCCTAGGTACCTATGCTTTGCAATACTAGTATGATAGGTCGATAGCTGTCATGGTATAAGGACCCGGTAAAAGTCGAGTGATTTCCTGTCACTCGCGAGATATAGGAATTACCTGCCTTACTTATGTTGGAATCATAAACAGGACGGGCGGGGTTTTTGTCGTGTAGAGGCCCCGTCCGTGTATGCTAAAATTTGGTTACGGTTGAAAGGTACGGTACTGCTGGTTAAGGTTTTGAACGTACTAAGCACTTGTCGATTCTATAGGGTCGGTAAGTTTAGTACCTACATGAATTCGGTGTGCGGACTTTTTCCTGCTCCTTTCGGGAACTTCTTCCCCATGCCTCGAACATGTGGGTACGAAGGGCGTGAGTGTTCGGTTCGATCGATCTTGGAATTCGTATGCCAGGGGGAGTTTGGCACTGGACGCAACTGTAGGATTTATGGGAACTACCTAGTAGCGCTAGCCTTTGGCTGAGTGCGATGATCCGTGTGCTTGGGTCCACCTTGCAAGATTAAGAAATCGGTTCGAACTGTCTGTTTCTCGCAGCTTATGAGACTACTTGACCTCTGTGCCGCATTGAGTAAGAAGTGGAACATGACGATCGAAAGAAACCCGATGTTGCTTAATTTCTTGCTCCACTTGCTTGGTTAGTACAGGTTGCTTACCTAGAATGGTTAATTTGAACTAGAACTTGATGCTAAAATATTGAAAGCAAGGACCCACTCTTAGTCGCTCTTTGGGAAAACAAACCCACCAGCCAAAAGCCTTGCATGTCTAGGAGTCGGTGACGTAGTTTTCACCCGACGTGTAAGTCTTGCTAAGTATTAGTATGCTTAGCCTTGCTTGTTGAAATGTTTTCAGGTAGTGCTCTCGAGTAGATGGTTGCAGGTCTTACCTGGCCAGCCACCCTTCCTCCGGGTTGGACCGTTGTTTGGGACGAGGATGCTTCTGAGTGACGTCACGACGGCTTCACATGATGTTACTACCGTTTCGAATAAATAGTTGACTTCCACTGCTTTTCAAAAACTCAAAGACTCTGTTACCTCAATTGGGACCTCTAATTAATTTGTGGATTGTTGTAATCTCTGGGACTCACCTTCGAGTGGGTATTTGCACGACTCGTTTCGATCGAGGTAATTGTTCGTGGTTGCATGGGCTCGACCCGACAGATCGACATCTTAATCTGTTTTAATTGCGTGATGACCAATGGAAGGTTAGCACACTTAAGCTGGATAAATTTGAGCGGTTCTGCCATAGCTCCTCTGCTGTTAGAATGTGTCAAGAAGGCTTAGCAATCACACAGAACCAGCAGCCCTCAAAGGAGAGGGCTAAGGGTATAAATACCCCATCCAACATAAACTAGTCGTTGGAGATCGGCCATGGCCGGTTAAACTGCCCTCTAAGGCCGGTTAAACTGCCATTTCAAATTTACTAGCCGTTGGAGCTGTCAGAGGTTAGTGGCAGTTAAACCGGCCCCTAGGGGCGGTTAAACCTCCCTGGGTTAGTGAGCACCCACTTTCTCAACATTCAAGTCAACTCTCAAGGCTATCTCACTTAGGTCAATTATTGAGCACTATTGTGGTGTTAAGTCAATCATTCGATGTGGCATCCCTCTTGATAGTACGGCACACCTATACTCAAAATAAATATAAAATCAAACCATTTGCTTGAGCTTGAATGCCTTTAATTGTAGCCGCACATAATTAATTCTTCTTTTGAGGACTGTCCACATTGCTTGAGCCTGAGCAAAACCAACTTGAGCTAGTGACTTCAACCTTTGTCATAGAATGAAATCCATTTCTAATTTAAGTCACCTTTCTTCAATAATATTGACACTTGCTTATATGAAGATCACATGTGATCATGTTCCATTAAGTTGATCCATAGAAAGTTTCATCACCCTTAGCAAAGAGTCCATGATTCAAGCCGCAACTCGATCACACAATGCTTGGTCCCTAGAAACACTATCCCGAAATCCAACCTTTCTTTCATGCTTCACACATACATTCACATAGGCTTGTATCATTCGTAAAATCCATCAATTGCTTTGACCATCAACTATTATCCAATATATCCATGTCTTCTTATGCAAGGCAAATATCAATTATATATAGAGTCATGATGTCCCATACCATCATTTCCCTAGCATATATTCCTTAGCTCGCATTTCTCAATTTTATCCAACCATGATCATGATGTCTCATTTGGATCTCAACAAGTCTTCACAAGGCTAAAGACCAAGTCTCTTTTCATATTTCACACTCACTTGTTGTACATCACGTTGTATTACTATGAGAGCCATCACTTCTTGCTTATGAGCCAAACATTGATGCATTCAACTGATGAATACATAAGTATCTTGATTAATCAAATTAAATCCTGCTCATAAACATTTCAAGACATGTTAGTTCTTTAGCCGTTTTGTCATTCAATTCACCAAAACCCACTTAAGGGACTACATGCACTTTCAATCTCCCCCTTTTTGGTGATTGATGACAACCCGATTAAAGCTTACACAAGGATATATCAATAAGGCCTTTTAAATTCTCAGATTTAGAGTGAGCTCCCCTTAGTATGTGCAAAGATAGAAAATTTCACAAACTCGGCCTCAAATGCCAATTATTGCACATATATCAAGTAGATCATGGAGCTCCTCCTAAATCTCAGAATCTGTAGGGTGCATCAAGTGTGTAATAGAAATCAAAACACATATGTGATGCATATGACAAATATAGCACATCAAGAAAGAAAAAGAAAAGATGTGCAGCTGTCAGGAGCCAGGCGGTTTAACCGCCCCAAGAGGCAGTTTAACCGTCCTGTACTGGCAGTTATACAAGAAGACAACAAACATCATTCAAATATGCATCACACTATCACAATGTCACTTGATTAACATAAATAGGTTCAACACACAGAGTAGCACACATTACAAGTTCTCAAGTCCACAAATAAAAGATTTGAATTTATTACAGATCCAAGTCTCAAGACACACTTGAGGCCGGTTTAACCGCCACATAACACACTGAGAAACAAGCATAATCCATGTTGTTCTCCCCCTTTGTCATCCATCATCAAGAAAGGGTTTGAAGAAGAATTTCTGTGGTGGATCACTGGTCCTCTCCACCTCCATCACTGCCCATTGAGGGGTTCCACCCTTGATCATATCCTTCATTTAACCAATGCAAGGGTGGGTTTAAATATAAGGAACTAGGCATGGTGATTTCAGAAGATGTGGAGGGAATTGAACTTGGAGACATACCAGTGGGAGGATTGGGATTAAACAAGTCAGCCGAAAGACGATGTGCCCATTCCTCACCAACTGAAGATGTGGAGGGAAGAGTGCCTGCGGCTCCTGAGGATGAGGCACTAGGATCACCAAGACCCATGCCTAGCAATGGAGCACCTAGGAAGCTGCCATATCCATGTCTGGAAGCACACTCAGACTGAGAGTGTGACTGAGGTGCTAGACCACTCGATGAGGTCATTTCGGCAAAAGAAGTGGAAAAACACGATAGTCTGGCCCATAGGAATGAGGTGGAACAAAAGGTGATGTGCCTACTGTGGCTCTAGCTGCTGCTACCCTAGCTGATGCTGCCAAATGTGCCTGTGCTGCTGCTACCTCCTCTGGAGTAGGAGTGGCTTGGCTAGAAGAGGATCCACCTTCACCGGGATAAAATGTGCCATAAAAGTTTGTGGTTTGAAATCCTCTAATCATGTCATCCACTGAAGGTATCTCGGGCTCTTCCACTATGGGTGTAATGGGTGATCTAGGAGGTTGAAGATTTTGGGCATTGTGTATCAACTTGATAGAATCCCTCGTCTTCTTCTCCTTCATTCTATTTTATCTTTCTGCCACCATAATGTCTCTCTGATTCTGACAAATACCTCCAATAAATTGAACAACTTTCTAAAGGAGGATGAACGCTTTCGGGGCCTACAATGAGAGGTTCCAGCCTCATCTGTCCTGGGCCAGTTAAACCGGGGTGGGGACCCGGTTAAACCACCCCCTGGCTGAGGAGCAGCTTGTATCTTCATCGCTGGCTCGGTATCTGCTGGGGAAGGTCCTGAGGATCTTCTAGGTGATATCATCCTGATAGTAGAAGGTATGTTTGGTCTAAGAGGATCATGTCTCCAGTCAACCTTGACTCTCCCAATTTCAGTGGACTCCTTGATGAAGTGCATGATATAAGGTGCATAGCCACAGCTGTTAGATGGGTGCTCGGAAATTAACTTGATCTGTTCCCAAATATAATCTGCCATATTGAAGCGTTGAGCACCTGGGCGCATATGCCACATCAAATCCCTCATGTGACATGTAATATCTGAGGTGTTTCCACCACGAGGGGAGATGGTGCCTCTGAACAATTGTTCAATACTCGGTAGTATGTGTACAGCCCGTCAATATGTCCAAACTTGGAGGGGTTGGTCCCTGATGGATACATGAACCCTAGGTCCTTTGCTTCCATATAGTTTGGATTGTGAACAATATGATGCATGGGATTATTTTCAACCTGAAGATAGACACAAAAGTCAGCAAATGTGAGATAGTAGTCAGCTCCCTCAGTCTTCCAAAACACCGCTCTATCTCCATCCTGGCGTCCAAAGTAGATTGTGGCATAGAACCAATGTTGGAAGTAGCGGGCTATAGATTTTAGCGGAGTTGTCTTTGAAACGCTATGACAGCTATAGCGGCCGCTATAGTGTTGCTGTGCCATTCAGTCGTTTTGTAAAAAGGATGTATAGCTTACAGCTCAAAACATCATTTACTTCATGGGACCCACCAACCATTATCCATCCTTATCTTACCTTCCTTCTTCAGCTAGCTCGGTCATCCTCATCCAGACATCCAATCCTCTGCAGCGTCCCAAGCCCAACATGTTGCTGCTCGCTTTGAGGTTGATGGCGACATCACCGATGGGGCCCTCGCGTTGGGATGGTGGCCGGCTGGCCGCAGCTCGCCTTCCCAACTGAAGCTCGCCATGGGAGCATACCAGGAGCTTGCCGGTCCATCACTGTGCCTCGCTCAGAGCGCCCTTTCCCTACTGGAGCAGCATGGCTCGCCTTGCCAACTCCTGAATCTCCTCGTAGCAAGTTGATTCCGCTTTCCTCCCCTTGCTTGTGAGCGCTGCCTGCATGATTTGGGCGAGGCCGATGAGCAGAACAAAATGGCGGCGCTAAAATATAATCGCCGCTATGGCAATTAGCGGCGCTAAATTCCGTGAAAGCGCATATAGCTGCAGTAGCGGAAAAATATGCCATTGCGTAGCGGCACCGGGCTCCAAACGCTATAGCCGCGCTATAGCGCCGCTATAGCCCGCTACTTCCTGCATTGCATAGAACTGAGCAATGAGCTCTTTATTCCAATTGCACTTGAAACCCATAATGGTCTTCACCCCTTGCCTCTCACATGCTTCAATGACTTAATTAAATACAACATGATTAGCTCTAGCTAAATCAATCCACTTTGCATCCAATGTGACATCAGGCGTCTTGAGAAGGATGGTATTGTAGAAGTCCTGTTGAAACATGGTATGAAATCTATAATCTGTGGACGTGGGTCGGACTTCATTATATGGATTTATCCTTCTGTTTTTCTTGGCCAAGTCCGCCATTTTGCTAGCACGATAATCCACTAGCCTCATTCTAGCTGGATAATTTGGAGGCCTAGTCCTTAGTGTCATGCTATAACCTCTGGGGGCTCTCTAGTCTCGGCTGTGAGCTCAAATGGCTTCCACTATGTGCCATCGGGCTTGTTGCCCTCTCTTCACCAGTCACCACTGCCCTCACCATCACCATCACTATCACTCTCCTCAGCTGCTGCCTTGTCATGAGGATCATCCCTATAATCCTCATCCTCCACACTATCATCACTTCCAGACCCATTTTCCTCCTCAGTTTATTCTTCCTCCACAATTTCATCGATCTGCTGCTCTGCTGCTCTCTTGGCCGCCCTTGGCCTTAAATTTCTACCACCACTAGCCCCTGAACTTGAACCGGCTTGAGTATCCACTTTACTCTTCTTTCTCTGCGTCTAGTCATGCTGCCTCTGTCCTGAGTCACAAAGATGAAGAATACATGGATAAGTTCTTCAGGAGCATAAGAGATCCAAGAATAGATTGAGAATGAAAGATTTAGAGTATTTGGGTAAGCTCTGTCCGGGGCGGTTAAACCAGCCAATGGTGGCGGTTAAACCGCTTCTGGCAGAACTGAGCCAAAGACTCCAACAATTCCATTCTAAATAACAGATATCTTGGATGATTCAAAGGTATGTGCAAAGATATCTAGGTATTCAAGGGATATGGCTGATAGAACTGAATTGTGACATCCTTCAAAAAGTACTTCAATTTGAACTAGAATGACATATGTCTAAGATAGCAGATGATTCATGAGAACAATCCTAGGTGATGAATACCTGGCTGTATTGCTGGAATTCACTATCTAGGACTTGCCTGCCTGGGGCGGTTAAACCGCCCCTGGCAGTCAAACCCTAGATTTTGAATCCAAGCAATGCGACAAAGGAAACTTGAAAGGAAAGCTATGATGTGTTTCTAAAGGCTATTTCTAGGAGATTGACCAGAGGAAACTCAAATCTACGGGCTCACAAAGTAGATCGATGAAGAATACTATTTGAGTACCTTTGGAGAGGGGAAATCGAGATAAAACTTCAATGGAGGCTTGGGGCTCGGTTAAACCGACCAAGGACGGTCCAGATCTGAAAGGGGACTGAGCTTTCCTTGGTGGGAGCTTCAAATCGCCATGGGTGGATGAGAGCTCGGGAGAGAGAGGTTTCTGGTCAAAGGGAAAGTGTCGGTGGTGGAAAGGGACGAAGGGTAAGTTTTGGATAAGATTCGGTTACTGTGTGCACATGAGAGGGTAAAAAGGTAACTGCCCAGGCAGACCTGGTTAAACCGTCTGGAGGGGGCGGTTAAACGCCCTACACTGGACAGCTAGAACAAGACTGAGATTTGATAGATTTGATCTTTAACCCTTCTCACATGATTGGCATGAGATATAGAAAGAATAATCCATAGTTGGCTCATTTATCTCAGAAGAATATGTCTTTCCAATAATTTCCATTTTTCTTGCTTCTTCCAAGAAAATGTGGATGGGTAGATGTGGATCTTTATGGACTTGAGAGAATCTCACTACTAGTAACCAGCCATCAATCAAACAATTTGAACAATGGTCACAGTAGATCAATCTTGGACAAAGACCCAAGAACCAAATATTTATCAAAAACACACTTCCTACCATGCCAGTAGATGATTTTCAAAAATCTATCCTATGTCACAACAGATATGTGGCAGCCTAAAATAAAATCCATGATGGTAAGTTTAGTTCATGTCTTGCACGAAAGCAACAAGTTGACCACTGTCAATATTTGTAGGAAGACATCAACTAAACTTACAGGAGGCACATAAAGAGATTAAGTTTGGACTGCACACATACAAAAGCACACTAGCATGTATGAGAGACTTAAATGATTAAAACTAAATGAGGTCATGGGTACATACCTTGGTCATTTAAGTCACCCATCTTGTGCAATTCATAAAATTTTAGCTCAAGGCTTCCTCTCTTGAAAACTTTTCAAGAATCCGAACATCAAGAGAAAAAGCATAAAATAGCACAAGCACTAGTTTCACTTTTAGCAACCCCTTTGAATGTGAAGGTATGTAGGTTACTAGAAGAGAAACCTCATAACATAGGCTAAATTCCCTTTCCTAGCATACATGTGGAAGGATGTGAAGCATGTACCTCACATGTACAAGGTTGATCACAAGAGATCATGCAAAGGAATTTAAACTATGTTATGGTGAGTAGCCATGTGAAAGTGGTCATCATAATCCAAAAATGAGAATTTCACACTTTTTACCGCTTGGATCAACATATTATGACAAACTCCAATGAGATACACATTCTCACTAAAGGGACTGCAAATTTACTAGAAGAAAAGGTTAGTCCCTCAAGGACACAAGTTTTAGAATGAGCTCTGCCCGCAATTTGTGCATAAGAGATTTGAATTTTCTTATTGATGCACTTTTCAATTCCATTAAGAACTTAGAGGAGGCTTACTCTAACACTTGGTCAAGACACATAAATATTTGCATAATGGAACATGTGTCGTATGTACTTATTGTCATATATGCAAGAAATTATGCCTTAAGCAATTTTTAGGTCGGATCTTCTGGATCAGGACCGGATCATCCGAGATCACTCAGAGCCTAACCAAGTGTATGACCGGATCATCTGGTATAGTATCGGAAGATCTGGTTTCTGCCAGAGGGTTTTGAACTTTCCCTGAGGTAGGTCGGTTAAACCGCCCAATGGACCCGGTTTAACCGCCCTGTTCATTTAGGCTGAAACTTCATGTCTTCTTGTATCCATTCAGCTCGACACTTCTCTTGATTCTTTTGTGCCTTGATCCCTGTCATATATTTTAAAGAGTGCTCTACCAGGGAGCTATCAATAGCAACATGTGGGATAAAGAGTATTTAAGTGTTGAGAGCACTAGGTCATCACTTCAGTTTACCATAAGTACTAAACTTGTGAAATGGAAGACAATGTTTGCAGAGGATGATGACCATAGTGTGATAATAAGTAAGTGATACCGAGATGTCATTGAAAAGATATAGATCTTAATTATCCCCATTTGGCCACCTTTCCAATTTTATTACATACATTTTTGATGAGCCAAATGTTCAATGCATCTCCATAGTCCTGCAAGCTTAGCAAACTATCTTTGGTACCCAAATCTTGTTGGGTCCATTAACGTTAGTCACAAGGTGCTTAGGGACCCAAATAGCTCTTACACTTGTTTGAGGTGAGTGAATCACCTTGACAGTGCAAGTACCAATTTTGTGATCCCCAAGCTCAGTGAAATCATATTGAGCAAGGTTTGATTTAGGGAGCTCACCATTTGGGCAATCCTTGCTCATATGCCCTTTTTGCGACACACATAGCATCTTCGGTTATTGTTCTTCCTTGGTGGCTCCTTTTCTTTGTCGCCTTGTTTCTGATCTAACTTCACCTTGCTAGTTGTTGATGCAGCTGGTTTGCTTCTGTTCTGAGGAACTTGAGCAATCTGGGGCAGGGGCGGTTTAACCGCCATGGCAACCCGGTTTAACCGGGTGTCCCCAGACATTTCTTCACTTGATGATACTTTGCATTCTTTGATCAAGTGACCCTTCTCTTTGCACTTGTAGCAGACTCTATGAGTTTCTTTGTACTTTTGTCTGCTGTCCAGCCTTGCTTGGCTCTTTTGCTTGTGGAAATCATTTGATGGAGGTGTGATTGATTTTTCCATCTTTTCTTGAATTTTGCAATTCTTGGCTTGATCTTGCTTAGAATCTGAACTAGTGACATTTGAACCCTTCTCAAGCTTCTTCACCATGTTTTCACGGTTATCTTGAGTAGGTTGCACTTGACTCTTGCTTCTCAAATTGATCAAGTCACTTTTTAACCTCTTGCTTGAGTTGATCATTTTCTTTGGCAATAAGGTCATCACAAGATTCTCTAAGTACATGCTCAATGCTAGATTGGCTTGTTTGATAACAACAAGGATTAGCACAAGATAAGTCATTATTGACAAGTGAGCATGTCCATGTGGATGTGAGAGGTTGATAAAGTCTTAACGAATTGATTACAACCTCATGAGCTATTCTAGTGAGACATCTGAATCTACAAGCACCTCATGAGAATATTCAATGTTCTTATGAGTTCCTTGCAACTTCATATGCTAACTAGTGATCTTGTTAAGTTGAGCTTTGAACACTTCATTGGCATTTTTCTAAATTTGCTATGCAATGTAAAGCATTAGAAGCAAAGGCATAGTCATTTGTCAATGAGTTATACTTACAAAACAAGGAGGCATAGGATGATTTGAGAGCCTCTAATTCCTCCGTCAAGGAGTTAGATCTCTCATTAGATTGAGCCTTGGCTTTCTTGGCTTTCTTCTTCTTTTCTTTCTTGGTCATCTATATTTCTAAGAGTAGAATGAACATTTGGTGACCAAGAAGCATAGTTTGAGCCATCAAGCTCAAGTGGCTCAAAATGTACCTCAATCGACATCTTTTCTTCACGGCGGTTAAGCTTTGATGTGAAGCCTTGCTCTGATACCACTTGTAAGGATCTAGATGTCGCCTAAAGGGGGTTGAATAGGCAAGACAGCCAATTTAAACTTTTAGTCCACTTTTCAGCCGGCTGTCAGCACCAGGCGGTTAAACCGCCCCATGGCAATAACCTGCCCAATGAGTTGCTTGACCCCCTTTTGTTCTTCTAGCACCAAATACACTTGGGGTACTTCTTGTGCAGGTGTATCTAAGCAATACCTTCAAGCTCCTGCACACAAATAGAGTATACCCAAGTAGATCGAAGCGGAAGCAAATATAAAGCTAGAAATTAACAAGTAAAGTGAAGTAGAGACACAAGGATTTGTTTCCCGAAGTTCAGACCCGCTGCAAGCACAAAGCAAGTTCAGCGGTTCCTAGTCTCTATTTGTGGAACCCCGCAAGGTTGCCTCGCCAAGGTGTATACACGCCACACCTTAGCCCTTCACTAAAGATGGTCCTTTTCCACAAAGGAGGCAAGACCAGCCCTTACAAACTTCCGGCCGCTCACCACACGAATGGGAGCTCACTGGCGACGCCTAGCCGTCTAGGAGCCAAGCTCCAAGAGTAACAAATGCACAATGAACTTTTGACGCTAACCACGAGTGCTCAAGCTATAGATTTGCTCTCAAGTGCTCTCACAAGATCTCTGAGCTCACAAAGCTCTCAAGATCACGCCCAAATGCTTCACTCAACCCCAACTCAAAGATTTCAACTACATCAAGCAAACTCAAAAAGAGTGGTTGGGGGAAGCTCCTTGCTATTAGAATGTGTCAAGAAGGCTTAGGAATCACACAGAACCCGTAGCCCTTAAAGGAGAGGGCTAAGGGGGTATCAATACCCCATCCAACATAAACTAGTCGTCGGAGATCTGCCAAGGCCGGTTAAACCGCCCCCTAAGGCCGGTTGAACCGCCATTTCAAATGTACTAGCCGTTGGAGCTGTCAGAGGTTATGGGCGGTTAAACCGGCCCCTAGGGGCGGCTAAACCGCCCTGGGTTGGTGAGCACCCACTTTCTCAACATTCAAGTCAACTCTCAAGGCTATCTCACTTAGGTCAATTATTGAGCACTATTGTGGTGTTAAGTCAATCATTCGATGTGGCATCCTTCTTGACTAGTACGACATACCTATACTCAAGAATAAATATAAATCAAACCATTTGCTTGAGCTTGAATGCCTTTAATTGTACCGCACATAGATCAATTCTTCTTTTGAGGACTGTCCACATTGTTTGAGCTTGAGCAAAACCAACTTGAGCTAGTGACTTCAACATTTGTCATAGAATGAAATCCACTTCTAGTTTAAGTCACCTTTCTTCAATAAATGTTGACACTTGCTTATATGAAGATCACATGTGATCATGTTCCATTAAGTTGATCTGTAGAAAGTTTCATCACCCTTAGCAAAGAGTCCATGATTCAAGCTGCAACTCTATCACACAATGCTTGGTCCCTAGAAACACTATCCCAAAATCCAACCTTTCTTTCATGCTTCACACATACCTTCACATAGGCTTGTATCATTCGTAAAATCCATCAATTGCTTTGACCATCAACTATTATCCAATATATCCATGTCTTCTTATGCAAGGCAAATATCAATTATGCTTAGAGTCATGATGTCCCATACCATCATTTCCCTAGCATATATTCCTCAGCTCGCATTTATCAATTTTAACCAACCATGATCATGATGTCTCATTTGGATCTCAACAAGTCTTCACATGGCTAAAGACCAAGTCTCTTTTCATATTTCACACTCACTTGTTGTACATCATGTTATATCACTATGAGAGCCATCACTTCTTGCTTATGAGCCAAACATTGATGCATTCAACCGATGAATACACAAGTATCATGATTAATCAAATTAAATCCTACTCATAAACCTTTCAAGACATGTTAGATCTTTAGCCATTTTGTCATTAAATTCCCCAAAACCCACTTAAGGGACTAGATGGACTTTCAGTCCTCGCGCTACATTTTCCTTGTGGTGCCGCTGCTAAGGTTGATGTTGTTGGAGCCATTCTTTATCCCTAGGGCCATGCCATGACTCTCCTGTTGAAGCCGAGGCGGTGGCCATAGTTGTTACCTCAGGTAGCCCCATGGTGAAGATGAGATTGGGGGGAGGGTGCTGCCGAGGTCTCCACACCTCCCTGTTGGTGTAGGTGGCGATTTAGCGTATTGTCTCGGGGTCTTGGTTGATCTTGAGGTAGACGTCGGCACCCGTGTGCTAATGAAACTGGTGCTGCATTGTATATTGCCAATTTTGAATGTCACCTGAGTAGGATAGCATAGATGTGGACCACTTTGAGGGTGACATCAACAAAGTGACAGTCGTGGCCTTCGTTGAGGGAAGCTCCTCGTTACATTGTGGCCCCTGTAGACGGTGACGACCTGCTAGATTGCATCTACCGAAGTTATTGTGTTGATAATCACAACTGGCCCAGATGTGTGTCCGCTTCGGTTTGCTTGGATTAACTATGGGCCAAGAGCGCAGTCTATCATCACAATTTTAATTCATTGGGGTGGCTTCTGGAGACACTGCCACCATTGTTGAGGCCGTGGTCGTGTCCTAATCCTCGGTGTTGTTGGCGCCTTCACTCACCATTCTAGTTGTTTTATCAATATTGGGGTACGAGTGGTTACTAACCTACGGATGTCCCGTAGATGAAGAGCGTCATTGCCTTTTGGGCATGTACAATTGTTGTATGTCGACATTCCAATGTGGATGATGTTGATGCGCTATGTCACGTCTCCTTGGATAGCTGACGATCCTTATAGATTGGAGCCTGGCACCCAATTGGAGAAAGTTGATGTTGTTGAAGAAGAGTAGGAGGCAGACCAAGAATCAACCTAGACATTTTTGGTTGACGAAGTCAAGTTGGCCACCGTCGTCTGATTGCTTGAATGAGGTTGGTGCACTTGCTTCCTATTTATGATAGCCATCGACACTGGAAGTTGCCGACGATGAGATTTTGGAAGCCATCGTCATGGGTCATTTGATCTCCGAGATAGCCACACGTGGGGGGGGGGTGCTTCAGAGGTCCTTGTTGTCGATGACGTGCCTTTGGAGCTTGTTGCTGGGCGCACTATGCTCGCCTTGATCATAGGGACGTCTGCCCTACTCTTTGTTGCATCTAGTGGTAGTGGTGGCCACTGAGAGCTGGCGACAACCTCTCGCCAATATTTAGATTTGACTACCTTGGTTGTGGGTTCAACTTTGGCAATGAGCTTCTTGCTAGTTAGATTTGATCGAAATGGTGCACTACAAGGTTCTGCCACTAATGCAATGATTTTTTTCAATAGGTGATTTTGGTTGCAAGTACAAAATAGTATGGCAATAACATTGCCATTATTAAAAACAACATATATTCGTTGTGACATAGCCTACTTATTGCAACCACTAAAACTGTAATTGCAACACTACAAAAATGCTGGCAATATGCTCCGTATTGCAACCACAAAGGACTATTGTCACAATAGCCCATATGCAAGGTTGCAATAGTTTTACATGTTGCAACGATTATAACTCGTTGTGATAAGTACTTTCATATGTTGCAAAAGAGTACTAGATGTTGCAATGAAAATAGATTTGTTGCAAAAGAAATCTTGAGTATAGCAATGAAAATTAGCACTATTGCAATTGAGTCTTAGATATTTCAACGCTCACATGAATCGTTGCAACGAGACGTCGATATAGAAATGAACAGCAGAATTGTTGCTACACAGAAGGTGCTATTTCTACAATATTTAGTCATTGCGATGTAGAGGAACTAATGATTGCAATGGATCAGTTTGTGGGGGCCACCAGCTAGCTTGGTTTTGTTGGTGGCCCTTTATTTTGGTCCACACATACGATAGGCCTTTCTTTAATGAGCTGAGAGACCTAATCCTGATCTGTCGCCTCCCCTTCTTCGCAAACGTTGCCATCATCACGCGATAGCCTGCTGTCGACTACCCTAGTGCGTGAGTTGCCAAGTGAGGAGGTACCTAGCCAAGGAAGAGAGCCCTTGTTAGTCCTCCACGATCTCTAGATGTGGGATGACATGGCCATCCTCTCAAGCTAAGGTGTAAAATTGATCAGATCGTTGATGACAACGTGCATGCATGATAACTTACTTGAGTTCTTCAATTAGTATGTATATTCATTCAATTTTTAATACTTGTTGATAGTAATACACGTATTACTAGAGAAATGACCTTTGGTCCCTGGTACGTTAGAACCGGTTTTGTTATAACCGGTACTAATTGATGAATTTAGTACGGTTTGTAAGCACAGTGCCCCGGGGAGCACTTTAGTACCGGTTGGTAACACCAACCGGTACTAAAGTGCGCTTCGGGGGACGGGCCGCAATGACTAGTGGCGGTTTAGTACCGGCTGGTACTAAACTGCCTGCCCACAGCGCGCGATAGGGGACGCAGTTTAGTACCGGCTGGTAACACCAGCCGGTAATAACGAGCGCGATTTAGTACCAGTTCTGGAACCGGTACTAAACGACTGCGAATTTAGTCTCGAAATGTTAGTACCGCTTCCAGAACCGGTACTAACGCGGCCTTTCCGACCGGTACTGAAAGTCATTTTTCCTGTACTGGTACGATGGACAAACAATTATTTTATGTATGTTCAGGAGGTGTACTAAACCACCGGTGCTTTAATTATGAGTTGTTATCTTTGCCATGTCACATGATCATGAGGATTGTAGCTCGATGGCATTGTCAGATTTAGATCCAGCATGGTAGAATGGGGTTGCTAAATTCATTGAAGGTGCCTTTGATGGCGCCTTTCCGGGAGACATTGCGCTCTGTCCATGTAGAGGATGTTGTTGCATGGCATATCAAAATAAAGAAGTTGTTGAATTGCACTTGAATAGCAAATGGTTTCATCCATATTACATGAAACAATATCATATTGGCTCTGCTGCTAAACATAGTGTTGTGAACGATGATCAGGACATTTGTGAAGGTTAAGGTGATCATGATGATGGCGTCTCCTCCAATAAACTACTATCATCGCTAATTTGTGGTGCCATACATGGTGAAATTTTAGATGGTAATGTTGAGGAGTCAAATCTGGCAGCAATGAATTTTTACAAGTTAATGGAAGAAGTCGAGAAAGAACCAGTGGCGTAGCTAGGATATCAGGCTAGGGTGATCCAACTTAACAAAAACAAATCAATACTACAAGTATAATATTTCATACTTACATTGTGGAAACAAGCTTTAGACAAGGCCCGCTTCGTCGGACTTGTTGCCGTCACCGATCACTAGTATAGTTGAACCTAAGGTTTAATTGACAGAGATTCATCAGGCTGTTAGGGATATTGGGGCAATGAGAGGGTAGAACTAGGCACGAGATTGAGGCATACCTGCCGGCGTAACCTGCTTCACACAGGTGTTGCTCGCTCATCGTGAGTCGTTCCTGCTTGTCCTGTCGCCCGTCGCCGATGTTTCACTAGGTAACGCGAAAGGCAAAGGGGCAAGCTGTGGTGGAATTAACTATTTTCCACGTACGAGAGTTGAGCAAAGGGGCAAACCAATTGTCAAGATGTGCTGGACTAATTACTAAGGCCTATTTACTAAGGGGGTAATGGATTTTGGGCCAAAATTTTAGGGTGGTCCCTGGCCCACACGACCCACCCTACAGCTCCGCCACTGGAAAGAACTATTAGATTAAGTGCATGTTTGGTATTAGCAACAATGCTCTAAAGCAAGTGTTGTTATTATTATGACATGTGCTCCTCTCGGACCATTGTGCCCCAAATACCTTGGAGAATGTTTGAAAGGTAGGTCCCCAAGGACCATTGTGTCCCGAATACTTTGGAGAATGTTTGAAAGGTAGTTCGAGAACTTGGCTTAGACTACCAAAAGGTTCATGCTTGTGTTAATGACTATATGCTATTCTGTGGAGAAGAGTACGAGAAGCTAAATGAATGGCCAAAATGTAGGGAGAGTAGGTGGAAAGATACAGATCCAGATTGTAGTGGTTGTGATGATGGCACCGTTGGAGTAAACAAGAAGCTCTTACCTTATAAAGATAGAACGCATGAAGTTGCTGTTGGATATGATCCGAATTGTAACGTGAGTCTTGTGGGGACGCCTAGAGGGCCCACGGTTCGGGTTGTATGTTTAGTGGATTTGTTTCCGTATTTGACTACAGTCAGTTTAGTCCACCCATATTTACATCTTGTAAGCAGCAAGGGATGAGTAGACGACTCATTATATTCCCTGGATTGTAACTCTCTCATTATAGTGAAGATCGCCGGTTGGCGCCCGTGGTTTTTTCCCGCAAGGGTTTTCCACGTCAAATATGTGTCTCGTGTTTGATCTTGTTTATGCGTTATTTGCTAACAAGTGGTATCAGAGCTTGGCACGAGATTGAGAAAAAAAGATATTAGGGTTTCAATCCCTGTTCGGTCGTGCGCCGCTGCCGTTCGCTTCTTCTGCGTGTCACCCACCGACGCGCTGTGCTGCCTTGGTCGTCAAGGCAGATTCAACGGTATCAATCGTCGTCTCCGGGTCGAGTCCGTGGGCCGTGCCATGCGACGCGTGAAGCTTCGTATCCGAGTCGAAGTCGCCGCTCGGGTTCCATCTACAAACGCTGCTGCAGCCTGTGCTGCGTATATCAATTACCAGGCGGAAGTGCTGCTACCGCACGCAGATTAAGGTGAAAGGCAGAGCATCGTGCAGGTGTTGTTCGTGCGTAGCATTAATTCAATTTGGTTGATTATTCCTACGCGCACACGTGAAGATTACCAGGGGAGTTCTTCAGTTTATCGCTGAACGCACACGGCAGTGTACCAGGCTACAGGTTCATTGCTAGGGTTGATACGCGCACATCGCTTCTATGAAGTATGATATTCCGCTACTGGATCGAGATACAAGATTCGCTCTATGGCAAGTCAAGATGCAAGCTGTTTTAGCGCAAGCTGATTTGGATGATGCGCTTGAGAAATTCGGGAACAAGGATTCAAAGACTTGGACCGATGATGAGAGGAGAAAAGATCGTAAGGCCTTGTCTCATATTCATCTTCATCTCTCAAATAATATTTTGCAAGAGGTTTTGCAGGAAAAAACTGCAGCTGCTTTATGGCTCAAGTTGGAGTCAATTTGCATGTCTAAAGATTTGACAAGCAAGATGCATATGACGATGAAATTGTATATGCACAAGTTGCAAGTAGTTGCCTCTGTTCTTAATCATCTTTCGGTCTTTAAGGTGATCGTTGCTGACCTACAGTCTATGGAGGTAATTTATGATAATGAAGACTTGGGTCTTATTCTTTTGTGCTCATTGCCCAGTTCTTTTGCAAACTTGAGAGATACTATTCTATATAGTCGTGATTCTCTAACCATCCATGATGTTTATGAGGAATTGCAAGCCAAAGAGAAGATGAAACAGACGGTGTCTTATGAAGGTTCCGCTTCCACTGGAGAAGCTTTGTCTGTTCGTGGCAGGACACAAAAGAATTCTAATGTCTACAGGGGCCGTTCAAAGTCTAGAGGCAAGGATGTAAAATTCAGCAAGTATTGCAAGAAAGACACTCATTTTATTTCTGAGTGTTACAAATTGAAGAACAAGGAAAAGAGAACTGGCACATACAGACCGCAAGGTAAATCTGATGATGAAGGTAATGCTTCTGTTGCTGCCACGAATGGTAATTCTGATGGTGGAGATGTTCTTGTTGCTTTTGCAAGATGTGCAAGTAGTGGTGATGAATGGATTCTTGATGCCGCTGCTTCCTTTCATATGTGCATTAATAGAGATTGGTTCATCACTTATGTTCCTGTCCAAGGTGGTTCTGTTGGAATGGGTGATGATAGATCACATCAAATTATTAGCATTGGATCTGTTCAGATTAAGATGCATGATGGTATTATCAGAACTTTGACAGATGTGAGGCACATTCCAACTATGAGCAAGAATTTAATTTCTTTGAGTACTCTTGATGGCAAAGGGTACAAGTACTCCAGTGGAGATGGAGTTTTGGAAGTGTCAAAAGGTTCTCTTATTGTGATGAAAGGTGATTTGAAATATGCAAATTTGTACTGTCTTCGTGGTACTACAATTACATGTGATGCCACTGTAATTTCTAATTCATTATCTACTTCTGATGCTACTAATCTTTGGCATATGCGTCTTGGGCATATGAGTGAGCTTGGCTTGGCAGTGCTGAGTAAGAGAGGACTTCTCGATGGTCATAGCATCAGCAAGTTGGATTTCTGTGAGCATTGTGTGTTTGGCAAACACAAGAGGGTGAAATTTAATACCTCTACTCATTCAAGTAAAGGTATTCTTGATTGTGTGCATTCTGATTTATGGGGACCATCTCGCAAGCCTTCTCTCGGTTCGGTGGTGCTCGTTATATGTTGACCATTATTGATGATTATTCTAGAAATGTATGGCCTTATTTCTTGAAAGATAAATCAGAAGCATTTTCGGCATTTAAAGAGTGGAATACTATGGTTGAAAACCAAACTGAAAAGAAGGTTAAAAAACTTCGTACTGATAATGGGATGGAATTCTGTTCACATGAGTTTAAAGCATATTGCAAAGCTTAAGGTATTGTTAGGCATTACACCGTTCCTTATACACCTCAACAGAATGATGTAGCTAAGCGTATGAACAGGACTATCATCTTTAAGGCCCGTTGCATGTTGTCTAATTCTGGCTTGAATAGACATTTTTGGTTGAAGCTGCTTCCACTCCTTGCTATCTTGTTAATCGTTCACCCTGCATTCCTATTGATAAGAAAAATCCAATTGAGGTATGGTCTGGTTCTCCAGCTGATTATTCGCAATTGCGTGTTTTTGGTTGTACTGCTTATGCTCATGTTGATAATGGTAAATTAGAGCCTAGAGCTGTTCAGTGCATCTTTCTTGGTTATCAACCACGTGTTAAAGGATATAAATTGTGGAATCCACAAACTCAGAAGGTTGTGATTAGTAGGAATGTTATCTTTAATGAATCTGCTATGTTACCTGACAACCTATCTACTAGTGCTTCTATTCAGCAGAAAACAAGTGTGCAGGTGGAGCATTTTATTGATTCTGATCCTACACCAGATAATGACAATGTTGCTGTCCAAGATGCACCTACTGATGATAATTCACCAATTGTTGATGATTCTTCTATTGTTGAGCTTTCTTCTCCACTTGTGCAGCCTCCACAACATTCTATTGCAGTTGATAGGCCCAAAAGGGTTTCTAAGCCAAGAAAAAGATTAATCGAAGAATGCAATATTGCTTATGCTTTAAGCGTTGCAGAAGAGATTGAAGGCGCATAACCTTCTAATTATTTTGAGGCTATTACTTCTGCTAAGTCCAACAATTGGATGACCGCTATGCAAGATGAGATGGAGTCGCTTGAAAAGAATGGTACTTGGGATTTAGTAAAATTGCCCAAGAATAAAAAGCCTGCTCATTGCAAATAGATTTTCAAAATGAGGGAGGGTATTTCTCCTATTGAGCCAGCAAGATATAAGGCAAGGTTGGTCTCTAAAGGCTATAGCCAAATTCCAGGTATTGATTTTAATGGTGTCTTTTCCCCAGTTGTGAAGCATAGTTCTATTCGGACTCTTTTGAGTATTGTTGCTATGCATGATTATGAGCTTGAACAGTTAGATGTTAAAACTATGTTCTTACATGGGGAGTTACAAGAGGACATTTATATGGACCAACCTGAAAGTTTTATTATTCCTGGAAAAGGAAACCTTGTGTGTAGATTAAAGAAATCTCTTTGTGGCTTGAAACAATCTACTAGGCAATGGTATAAGAGATTTGACTCGTTTATGCTCTCTCGTGGTTTTAAGTGGTCTGATTATGATAGCTGTGTCTATTTAAAGATAGTTAATGGTTTAGCTATTTATTTGTTTCTTTACGTTGATGATATGTTGATTGCTTCTAAAGATAAATCAGAAATAGTGAAATTGAATACACAATTGAGTAAAGCATTTGAGATGAAGGACTTGGGTGCAGCTAAGAAAATTCTTGGTATGAAAATTATCAGAGATAGAAAATCTAGTATGTTATACCTCTCTCAGCGAGGTTATATTGAAAAGGTTCTTCGTCGTTTTAATATGCATGATGCAAAACCAGTGAGTACTCCGTTAGCTGCACATTTCAAATTATCCTCTGATTTATGTCCAGTGTCAGATGAAGAAATTGAGTACATGTCTAAAGTCCCATATTCGAGTGGAGTTGGTTCACTTATGTATGCCATGGTTTGTTGTCGTCTTGATTTATCTCATGCATTGAGTGTTGTCAGTAGATACATGGCTAATCTTGGCAAAGAGCATTGGAGAGTTGTTCAATGGATTTTCAGATATCTTCGAGGCACTTCTAGAGCTTGTTTGCAGTTTGGGAAATCTAGAGATGGACTCGTTGGTTATGTTGATTCTGATTTTGCTGGTGATTTGGATAAGAGGAGGTCTCTCACGGGTTATGTTTCACCATTGGTGGTTGTGCTGTTAGTTGGAAAGCAAGATTACAGGCTACGGTTGCTTTGTCCACTACTAAAGCTCAGTATATGGCTGTTTCTAATTCTTGTAAGGAAGCTATTTGGTTGAGAGCTTTATACTCTGAACTTTCTGGGATTTCTTCTTGCACTACTATACATTGTGATAGCCAAAGTGCTATTTCTCTCACTAAAGATTAGATGTTTAATGAAAGAACAAAGCACATTGTTGTGAGATATGATTTCATTCGGGACGCTATTGCTCAAGGTGATGTTAAGGTATGCAAGATAAGTATTCATGATAATCCCGCTGATATGATGACTAAGCCTGTTCCTACAGCTTTGTTGGGCCTAGGGTTCCGTGGGCCCCCAAGGAGTCCAGACAAAACGGTGAGCAATGAACAAAACTAGAAGCCAAAGGGTCCTTGAATTCATCCAAAATGCCAACCCTTTTACACGCGGTGGAGGGCGCTTTTTATACCCCCACCGCTCCGCCCTGGAAGGACGGTTATGCCCCCAGTTTACATTACAACTTCACAGGCACGCAGGCCTATCTTCGTACATTTACCACCGGGTTCAACCACCCCGGCAAATCCAACTTGTACACCTCCAGCGCTGCCGTGTTTGGTCAGCCTACCTAAGGCGCCTTCTCGAAAACCCGCCTCTGATGCCGTCCGCCTCACGCCTCTGGGAGCGGCCCTGGCGGGGCGCCCGGTCTTCGGTCCGCCCGTCCGCCGTAGCCCCGGCCGCTCGCCGGGCTTCGCTAGGGCCCTGGGTGGAGCCCCGCTCCCGGGCAGCGGCTGTCCCGGGGCTTCTCGGTCCTGGTGGCTAGCCGGGCTTTGCTGGGGGCTTGGTCTGAGCCAAGCCCCCTGGTTGGGGCCGTCTTGGGGCTTCGCTGCCTGAAAGGAAAAAGCGGGTTAGCCGCCGCGGAGCCGTCGTGAGGGGCTCCGCGCCTCTCGTGGGGAATGTTCTTAGGGCATCGCCGGGACCGCCGGAGGGGGCTCGAGGTGGGTTTCGTTTTGGCGGTCCCCAACAGTACCCCCTCATGGGCCGGGCTTCGACTTCGGCGCCCAAGGCCCTCGAACCCTTTGATAGCCCCAAAAATGCCACCCCGAGCGCCGGAGGAAGGGACCGGCTCCGGAGATGTCCCTCTGAGATTGTTTGTTGTGGGGCGCCTTGGGCGGAGCCGACTGACGCTATACGGAATGGACACGCGTCACGTGCCGATTGGCCGCCTGTTCGCATTCCGAGGCGCTTTTGTCGGCTGCCCCGGGTGACCCTATATAAGGGGGGAGGGCGCGGCGAAATCCACTTTTCACCGCGCCGCACCCTCTCATTTGCCCTAATTCATGCCGCCTCGAGATTCATGCTCGCCGCATCCTACATTCCTCGTTGTTCAGGTTTGTTGGATTCCCATCCTTTGGGGGCTTCGATTTATAGCTTAGGCTATGCCCCTTGCGGCGAGGGTCATCTGTCCCTTCGCGACCTTAGCGCGGGTTTTTGTTTTCAGGCTGGCTCGGACCAAGCAGACTGCCCGGCTGATCGATTTGGCCATGGCGAACCCTACGGGCGACGATGCTCTGGCCGAGGAGGGGGCTGATGTTGAGGTTCGAGCGGGGGTTCAGGCTGAGGTTGTGCTTAGCCCTGCTGCGGGGGAGCCGGCCGCGGCCTCCACCGGGGAGGGAAGTGATGGCCCGTCGGGTGACGAGTCGGAGGCCGCTGGTCACGCGTGGAAGTTGAAGCCGTGCCTGACCGTCTACTTTGGGCCCTCCCGTGTTGGGGAGTCCACAATCAGGTTCTATGAGGAGAAGGGCTTCTTCCCAGCGGGATGGGGCCGCGCGCCTGGAGGCGAGTCGGAGCCAACTCCCCGTCCCGGAGAAGCCGTGGTGCTCTGGGACTTCTTCAACGCGGGGCTCCGGTTTCCGTGTCAGCCTCAGCTGGTGGATATCTTGAGGCGGTACCGGGTGCAGCTTCACCACCTGACTCCGACCTCCTTCATCCAGCTCAGCAAGTTCTTCTGGGCTGTGAAGACCTTCGGAGCAGAGCCCAATGTGGACGCGAACAGGTCCCGAAGGGGCTGATCGGTTACCACTAGTATCCTGAAGCCCTCGAAGTAGTGCTTGATTTTTCTCTTGGCCATGATGAGCGCGTACGCCATTTTCTCGAGCTCAGAATAAAGCAATTGTGAGTTCGCTAGGGCTTCGGATACATAGTAGACTGGGCGCTTGGTGCTGCGGCCCTCCACTAGCCTTTCCTGCACCAGCACGGCGGAGACGGCCGACCGCGAGGCTGACAAGTACAGCATGAGCGTGGCTTTGGGATCCGGGGGCGTGAGCTTTGTGGTGTTCGTGAGGTATTCCTTGAGCTCCGCAAACGCCTTGCTTTGTTCTTGGCCCCATTCGAAGCTGCCTGCTCCTCTCAGGACTTTGAAGAATGGGAGGCTACGTTCAGCTGCCCTTGGGATAAAGCGGCTGAGGGCTGCTATTCTGCCGGTGAGCTTTTGTACGTCCTTGATGCACTTCGGCTCTTCCATACTCCTGATTGCCTCGATTTTGTCCGGGTTGGCCTCGATTCCCTTGGTGGATACGATGCAGCCCAGGACCTTGCCCCTCTGGACTCCGAATACGCACTTTTCAGGGTTTAACTTGAGGTCCGCCTTGCGGAGGTTACCGAAAGTTTCTGCGAGGTCCCCTAGATGGCTGCCTCTTTCTGAGCTCTTGACGACGATGTCGTCTACGTAGGCCAAAAGGTTGCGCCTGATCTGGCTGCCGAACGTGCCGTAGGTCATTCTTGTGAAGGTTGTGCCTGCGTTGCGGAGCCCCTCTGGCATTTTCAGGAAGCAGTAGGTGCCAAAGGGAGGGATGAAAGCCGTTTTCTCCTGGTCTTCCTCCTTGATCCAAATTTGATGATACCCAGAGAACATATCGAGGAGCGACAACATTTCGCTGTTGGCTGCGTCGTCCACCACGGTGTCGATTCTCTCCAGCAGGAAATCATCCTTGGGGCAGGCCTTGTTCAGGTCTGTGAAGTCTATGCACATGCGAATCTTGCCGTTCTTTTCCTGACGGGTACCGTGTTTGCGAGCCACTACGTGTACTTGACCTCGCGGATGATACCGGCGTCGAGCAGGTGCTGGACCTCCGCCCTGATGGCCAAGGCCTTTTCCTCTGACATCTTGCGGAGCTTCTGCTTCTTGGGCTTCGCCCCGTCAGCCACGTCCAGCCTGTGTTCTATGATGCTACGGTCCACTCCGCGCAGGTCCATGGTGGACCACGCGAAGACGTCCATGTTCTTGAGCAGGAACTCCCTAAGCCGGGCCTCCTCCTCGGCGGTCAGGTCGGTGCCCAAAACGACCTCCCTATCGGGCCGCATGCTATCGAGCTGCACTCGCTTTGTATCCGAGGCCGGTGTGATGCTGATCTCGTCCCTGTCTTTGGGTGGTTCGCGCCAGGGTTCCTTCCTTTCTGGGAGATCTGCCAACGTGTTGCTCCCCTTGACGAGGGCTTCGGCGATGGCTAGGTGGTAGACCGGCCTGCGCCCGGGGGCTGTGCCCCTCTCTATTGACTGAGCTCGTTCTTGATTCCCCTTCACGGAGATGACTCCGCAAGGTCTGGGCAGTTTCATGAGGAGGTAGGAGCTCCGAATGACGACATCAAACTTGTTGATGGAGCCCCTGCCGAATATGGCCTTGTAGGGGTAAAACATTTCCACAACATCGAATGTCACATCTTCTGTTCTTGGGTTGCGGAGGTCTCCCAGGGAGACAGGCAGGGTGATTTTGCCCAGGGCTTTGACCGTGGTGCCTCCGAAGCTGTTGGTGGTCATTACGATACGGTTTCACCACCAACATTCCGTCACATTTCAGGCTCATCCTGCTCATAACAAAGTGAAATTGATTATTTCTAATGTGTTCCACAAGTTTTGTATAATTTGTGAGTGCAGGAGCAACCAAGCAAAAGATGAGCCACACTGGGCACAAAGCCAGGCCGGCCGACCTATGCTAGGCCGACCGGCCCCCTCCTGTGTCCCCTTGCCACGTCCCAGGTCTAGGAGATCACAAACATATCACTAATGATCCTGAGACGTGCGATCAACGTCGGTTTGATCCAGGGACCCGAAAGGCCTAGAGTACAAGACACATGGATTAGAGGGCCCACAACCTCAGATTCTTGGACAGCCTCAACTGAACGCAACCGTTACCGACCTCAGGAGGCAATTAGGAGCGTTCAAGAAGAAGGCAGTGGCCAGAGGCACCAGGTGTAGGCCGATCGGCCTACACCAGGCCGGCCGGCCTCCTGCTGCAGCTCCACGCTACCAGCTTCAGCGTGGAGGTTAAGCAGGTGGTTGGCATGACAGTTAAGCTGGCTACCGACCTTGGAAGGCTGTAAAAGGCCACCCCCTCTCCATTCCAAGACACCATCCAAAGGAGAGAGTGGGTGAGTTGCTCGGGTGACAGCCGAGCTCTGTAGAGAGAGTCCGGGATTTCTCCCTCGGTCTCGTCTCAACATTTCCGCCCCCGAGGAATATATTCAAGAGTTATCTTCAGTAAGTCCTCGGTCTCTTGCCTTTAGTACCTCGCTAGTTTAGAACTTACTTTCAGCAAGTTATCATATTTATCTTGATCTGCGGGTACCTGAGTCTGCGCGAGTGACAGCGACTCTTGTTTGGGGTTTCCTCTATAGCCCTTCGCGTTGGGTGGAGGTCAGTGACTGAAAGCTTAGGCGTGGTGCCTGTGCTGGCTAGTCACCTCAGGTTGTGTTGCACCCCACGGAACTGCAGTGGTAGGCGGCAGGTGGTGACAGCCCTGTCCGTCCTTTGTACTCCCCCACGTTCGGGTGTACTCATAACAGTAGTGCTGAGCCCGGAAGAACCCCTCTCTCATCCCGTTCTGAGTTCTTCCCGTTCTAGCCGTCGAAGCAATTCAGGTTAGATATAGATAGTTTGTCTGGGGTAACGAGTAGCTAACTAAAGTCAAGCTCTCTACCCATTTATCCTTTTGCTCCTTGGTGGGTCCGGTTGGAAAAGTTCTAGGCTAGTCATGTCTACCGTTCCTTAGATTTGATATCCAGGTTCTTACTCCCCTGGTGAAAGGCTACATCGGACTCCGTGCGCTCGCGGATTTTAGTTAGGCTAAGGAGTGCCAACAAGCTTTTCTGGCGCCGTTGCCGGGGAACGGTAGCAACACTAGTGTAGGATCTTTTTAGCCGTACACCTTTACCCCCATAACCATCTATCACATGGAGTTTTCTCCTAGTTACCCGACGGTTCCATCTAGCGAGTATTTGTAACCGCCTTCATCTTGCCACCCCATACCACCTCATGGCTTCGAGATCCGTCCCAGTCTCGTTGCCATGGTTCGTGCACAGTCTTTCGGTGGAACGAAGGACGAAAGTCCCTATGCTCACTTGCAGGTTTTTAAAGAGAATTGCTCTCTTCTTATTATACCCGGCGTAAACCAAGACACTATACGATGGAAACTTTTCCATTTTCTCTGATGGGAAATGCAAAATCTTGGTACGACCGGACTGCAAGGGGATTTAGTGGAGATTGGATCAAGTTGAAAGACGAGTTTTGTCTGTTCTTTTACCCTGTCTCCAAGATCTTGAAGCTCAGAGTTGAGTTGATGACATATCAGCAAGGCGATGAGTCACTTGGAGCCACGTGGGAGCGGTTCATAAAATTGGCCAACTCAGGGCCACCGCATAACATTGCAGAGGAAATGCTTATGCAGCATTTTGTTGGTGCACTGAAGCCAGAGAGTGCACAGTTCTTGAACATCACCTCCGCAGGGTCAGTGCTATACAAGACAGTGGATGAGGACCCAGTGTGTCCGAGGACCGGTGGATGGTCGCTTCCTGGTGTGATGAGTGATTGACAACGTGGTGTGGATTGACGTTTCCCTTGGCTCAAGTATTGCAGGTGTAGAATGCGGCTTGGTTGCATTGGTGCAGGTGAAGAACAGGCGCGAAAGGTCTTAGCCATGGCGGCCTCCGAGGAGCGGAGAGACAAGTAGGCTTGGTTCGAGGGACCCGATGGCCGGTGGATCAAGTGCGGTTCACATGCTGGCAAGAACGAGCAAGGGGACGTGGTTCCGGTGCGAGGTAGCGGCTCACAACCGAAGCTCGTACGCGGACGAGAAGCCGGCGCAAGGTGGCGGCTAACAACCGAAGTTTGCGCGCGGGGTTTGGTGATTTGGCCACAAAATCATCGGTGGACGGTTTCCCTTGGTTTGGGCCTCAAAACCAAGGACCGAGGACTCGACGAGGCGAACTTGGGCAGCTGGGCCGAGTGGGCTGACAGGGGCGGTTTAACCGCCCCCCAGGGCCGGTTTAACCGCCCCCCTGGGCTGGCCCAAGAACGGCGTCGAGGAGCTTCGATCCGGAGGACACGCGGCGTGACTGCAAGGCTTGCGTCGGAGGGAAGCTAGCTTGCAGTGGAAGGTGCCCGAGCCGGAAAATATCTGAGATCAAAATGTCAAATTTGCCCCTGAGGGGTATGTATCACTTAGGGGTAGTTTAGTCTTTAGAGCACCACCACTTGGACTACTAATAGGCCCCTTCAGGGCTGGTGGCTGCCATCTCTCTAGTTATCTCTTTAGGTTTTACTTTGAACTTGTTTTCCCCTTCATCCCCTCCACCTAGAACTACTTCGAATCATTCCTAGTTTGTATAGGTGAATTCATGGTTATGTGATTGAGTTTGTGCTGCTCATCTTTGTGCCATGATTTGATTTCCCGAGCTCCCTTTCCTTTTTCTATTTTCGTGGGTATTTTCGGAGCTATTTTTGGGGGATTTTCGTTCTTCTTGTTCTAGGGCGTTTTCTCTCGGATTTCTTTGGGGGATTCACGTATGAGTGCCTTGTGCCTCTTTTGCTGGTGATCCTTGCCCCCAAACGCCGAGAATCGCTCTGGATTTGAGATTTTCGGGATGAACTCGAGGTCATGGTGTTCTTCGCGAGATCTGCGATTCCGGGAGTTGTACTGAGTTAGAGGCCGAGATCTTTTGGGAAAACACTCCACTGGAGGTCTAGATCATCTGACCAAAATCTCGCCTCAAGAGCTCAAGCGGTTTGGGAGATCCACTTTTGTTTTGACTTTTTCCCGAGCCACCCAGGCCCGGGCGGTTTAACCGCCCCCCTGGCCGGTTTAACCGCCCCCCCTGGGTGTGTTAGATCGAGCCGTGTTTCGGGTCGTTTTGGTGTTCGTTTCGATTGGTTCGAGTTCCGCTGCTCGTTTCTTGTTCCTAGGGTCAGTAGCTTGACAGTGGCTACGTGATCTTGGCAAGATTGCTCTCGGAGGTTTCGGAGTTGTTTTGGGAGAATAGCCGGATCGATTAGAAAGAATTTTTATCGGCTCCCATTCACTCCCCCCCTCTCTGGTCGCCGTTTCGGTCCTTCAATTGGTATCAGAGCCGGTTACGGGTCTTTGCGACTCTAACCAGTCTAAGATCCAAAGATGGCGTACCAAGATCGGGGTTCCGGGCCTCCGCACTTCGATGGGAAGAACTACCCGAACTGGGTCGCGCGTATGGGCGCTTTCTTGCGAGGCAAAGGAAAGTTGCTGTGGGATGTGACGAAAGATGAGAACTATGTCAATCCCACCAACTTAGATGCCCAGGATGCAAAGGATAGATTTGAGGCGAATGCCCGAGCTGTTGACTACTTGTTCCGTGCTTTGTCTGCCGAGGAGTTTGAGCGTGTTTTGGGCGAGGACCTAGCTTGCCAGATCTGGCAGAAGCTCAAGGTAGCCCACGGTGGTGATAGCCATGTCAAGGCTAGGCTTTTCTCGATGTACAGGAGGGAGTATGAGAATTTTGCTCATTTGCCTGGAGAGTCTGTTGATGCTTTGTTTCAGCGTTTCACGTCTATTGTCAACAACATGAAAGCCAACATTACCGTGCTCCCATACTCGGATCATGACCGAGCTATCAAGCTCCTGCAAGCACTTGATAGATCCGTATGGGGTGCCAAGGTTGAGGCGATCATGGAGTCGGCAAACTATGAGACTCTGTCTGTTGATGAGCTTTTCTCGAAGTTGAAGTCTTCCGAGGTGGACAGACAGTTGCTTGCCAAGGCTAAGAGTCCGACTGATCCCCATAGTCTGGCTCTAGTCGGTGGCTCTGGATATGGACATGCTAACACTCCTAGACACTTTGCTTTGTCTTCTCTTGTGTCCCTTCCAGATGAAGAGTATGAGGTGCTGAGCGAGGAGGATCTCGCGTTGCTCACGAGGAGGTTCGAGCGGATGTACCAGAACCGCAAGGGTTCGAGGCGTGCCGGGAGTACGTGCTACAGATGCGGGAAGATGGGCCACTTCATCGCCGAGTGCCCCGAGGAGATCAAGAACGACTACAACCGCAAGCACCGCCCGCGAGACGACCACAAGCACCGTCCCAAGGACGAGTACCGCGCCAAGCACAAGAACAAGGAAGAGAGAAGATCCAAGAACAAGCACGGTGGACACAAGAAGCACAGATCTCGAGCGATGGTGGCTGATGCGAGCGACATCGACACAAGCTCCACCAACACGTCGTCAAGCTCAAGCAGTGAAGATGAGGACCGCGGCCACCGCAAGGAGAAGAAGAGCTTGAACCGCAACTTCAACGGCATCTCCTTCGCCGCCGTCGACTACTGCACCATGGCGCACGACTCCGTGAAGAGCAAGGACGACTCCGACTCCGACTCCGAGGATGAGGTATTGACAGATCCCACCTCTTTGCGTCAGGAGATTGCTAGGTTAGAGCAGTTGGTCGATAACCGCGATGATGTGCTTAGAAAGACCAACAAGGAAAAGAGGGAGTTTAGGTCCTTGCTAGGAGAGTCCAAGGATAGAGTGGCTGAGCTTGAGACCTTGCTTTCTGAGACTGGAAAGAAGGCTATGGAGTTTGAGTCTTTGCTTTGCGAGTCTAGGGAGAGAGCAGCTTCGCTTGAGTCTGAGATTGCTGTATTGAAAGATGCTCCTCTTGTGTCTGATGAGGTAGAATGCTCGTTCTGTGATGTGCATATTGCTGATCTTGTTGTGCTTAAGGAGAAACACATGACTTGCTTGGATGAACTAGAGGGTGCTAGAGTTGAGCTTGCTGAGTTGAAGTCTAGGTCATCTTTGCTAGGTGCTTGTACTTCTTGTCCTGCTTTGCATGCTCAGTTGCTTGAATCACGCACCATGATTAGTTCACTTGAAGCACAACTTAAATCACCCATTGCGAATTCATGTTCTGCTTGTGATGTTGTTGCATTGAAAAATGTTGAGTTAGAGCAGTGTGTGAATCGCTTGCAAGATGAGAATGATGAGCTGAGACAGTGTTTGGGTTGGTTGTCTGGTCGTGAGCCTCAGCTCAAGATGTTGATTGCGAGTTTCAAGAGAGCTGATGGTTGTGGTCTTGGTTCTGAGAAGGTTGGTGAGAGTAGTGGTGAGAGAGAGAGAGATCCAGAGAGCTCCACCGCAAACATTCCCACAAACCCACCAAAAACCATTCTCAAGAACACCTTCACACCCAAACCAAACCACCTGCTGAACAAGCTTGACACCACTCCAGATCCTCCCAAGTTTCCACCTAAGTCAGAGAACTTTCAGAGGAGAGTGACCTTTGTGAGGAGTGGGGTTTACCAGCCGAGAGAGAGGGCACAGCCGAGAGAAACCCCAAAGCCAAAGCCAGTCCGCTTCCATTGTGAGCATTGTGGAAGGGATGGACACCTTGAGGAGTTTTGTTGGAGGAAGAAGAGGGAGGTGAGAAGAGAGAAGGAGGTGGGGAACAGGGACAGGTACTACTCTTCTCGTAGTGTGCCTGTGTCTCGTTCACCCTGGCCGAGAGGCGACGCCTTTGTGCGTACAGTTCCTGTGGTTGCTAGTCGTGGTGTTCCAGCTGTTCGTGAGTTTGCTAGGCGGCCTCCGTTTCGCGGTCAGTTTGGTTCAGGGAGGTTCGACCGTAGCTTTGAGGCTAGGAGAGAGTCTAGGCCACGTTTTCCCCCGCGTGGTGCTAGAGGTCCGATGGTGAGAGACGAGAGGGTTTCACGCGGTAGAGTTGATTTTGCTAACCCCTCTTTTGAGCAGATGGCCCGACACTGGTTTGACTCGTTTTGTGCTAACCCCAGTGTCGAGTCATTTGCTCATTCTCGTTCTCGGTTCTGATTGTGCAGGTGGGAGGCTTGGAGAACTTTTGGTTGATGGATTCTGGCTGCTCGAGACATATGACAGGTAATGGTAAGTGGTTCTCCAGTCTCACCCCGGTGGTGTCCAGGCAGTACATCACTTTCAGGGATAAGGGTAGAGGTAGAGTGTTGTCCGAGGGTGCTATTCAGGTGAGCGACACTTTCATGTTGAAGCGGGTTGCACTTGTCAAGAATCTTGGTTTCAATTTGCTCTCAGTTTCTCAGCTTCTTGATGAGGGTTACGAGGTTCGTTTTAAACGTGGTGATTCGAAAATTCTTGATTCTCGAGGTGACCTTGTGTGTATGATCATACCCGAGGGACAGATTTTTGGTGCTGATTTTTCTCGATCTTTGGTCCTTCTCGGTGTTTGATCGCTGGTACTTCTTCTGAGCTTTGGAAGTGGCATAGGAGATTGGGTCATGTGAGCTTTGATCTACTCACATGCTTGATTGCTCTTGACCTTATCCGAGGATTGCCCAAGCTCAAGTTCGAGAAAGATTTGGTTTGTGCACCTTGTAGGCATGGAAAAATGGTTGCTGCTTCCCACCCACCTTTGACAGATGTTATGACTGAGCGTCCAGGGGAGCTTTTGCACATGGATTTAGGTTGGCCCCGCTCGAGTTCGTTCAGTTGGTGGGAAGTGGTATGTTCTTGTGGTTGTTGATGACTTTTCTCGGTATACTTGGGTGTTCTTTCTGGCTTCGAAGGATGAGACATTTGATTTGTTCGAGATCTGATTTTGAGGTTGAAAAACGAGAGTAATGGTGGTGCCATGAGAGCTATACGTAGCGACAATGGTACGGAATTTAAGAACACTCGCTTTGATGCCTTCTGTCGTGATCTTGGTCTCGAACATCAATACTCTTCGCCATATGTTGCTTGTCAGAATGGTGTTGTTGAGAGAAAGAATAGAACACTTTGTGAGATGGCTAGGACGATGCTAGATGAGCATAGGACTCCTAGGAAGTATTGGGCAGAAGCGGTGAACACAGCTTGCTATGTTTCAAATCGGATTTTCCTTCGTGCTTCAAGAAGAAAACTTGCTATGAGCTTTTCCATGGTCATTCCCCCCGTGTGAGTCGCTTTCGGGTATTTGGTTGCAAGTGTTTCATCTTGAAGAAAGGAAATTTGGACAAGTTTGAGTCTCGTTCGATGGATGGAATTTTTCTTGGTTATGCTAATCATTCTCGAGCATATCGTGTGCTCAATCTTGAAACTAACCAAATCATGGAGACTTGCGAAGTCACCTTCGACGAGACCATTCCGTGTAGCTCTTCTGCTTTTGAGTGTGCAGGTGATGATGACTTGGGACAGCCCATCTTTGAGAAAGAACAGCCTGATGATGAAGATGATGAGGAATTTCAGGCACCGTGTGGAGATCGTGTACCTTCTACTTCCACTACTACCACGACGTTCGACGACGGCCCTTCTGCTACACCTTCGTCGAGTCGCGCTCCAGATCGAGTTCAAGTGGAAGCTGATGTTGAGGGGGAGGCAATCTCGAGGCGAGAAGCTCCCCGGCTGGTACAGAGGGATCATCCACCTTCGAAGATCATCGGGAACATTGGATGAACGCACTACACGGTCGAGGTCACAGAACATCTCTCATTATGCTCATTCTGCTTTTGTCGCGTCTTTTGAGCCCAAAAATGTTGGACACGCTTTATCTGATTCCGATTGGGTCAATGCCATGCATGAAGAGCTTGAAAACTTTGAGAGAAATCAGGTGTGGAAGTTAGTAGAACCACCTCCAAATTGCCATCCCATAGGAACCAAGTGGGTGTTCAAAACAAGAGGGATGAGAGTGGTGAGATTGTAAGAAACAAAGCGAGGTTGGTTGCTCAGGGGTTTTCGCAGCAGGAGGGGATAGATTATGAGGAGACATTTGCTCCTGTTGCCCGTTTGGGGGCAATTCGGATCCTTCTAGCATTTGCAGTTGCTAAAGGGTTCAAATTGTACCAAATGGATGTGAAGAGTGCCTTCTTGAATGGGGTAATCGAGGAAGAAGTGTATGTGAGGCAGCCCCCGGGTTTTGAGAGCGAGAGATACCCACACCGAGTGTACAAACTCCACCGAGCTTTATATGGCCTAAAGCAAGCACCCAGAGCGTGGTATGGTAGGTTGAGAGGGTTCTTGCTTAGCAAGGGGTTTGTGATGGGGAAGGTTGATAAGACGCTCTTCTTGCTGAGAAATGGCAAAGATCTTTTAATCGTTCAGATTTACGTGGATGATATCATTTTTGGTGGCTCTTCTCATGATCTTGTTGCCAAGTTTACAGACGATATGAGCAGGGAATTTGAGATGTCGATGATGGGAGAGTTGCAGTTCTTTCTCGGGCTGTAGATCAAGCAAACCAAGGATGGGACATTCGTGCACCAAGGATGAGCGACTCCAAGCCGATGACTACGCCGATGAGTACGACTACAGCTTTGGATGCGGATGAGGACGGAGAACCAGTGGACCAGAAGGAGTACCAGAGCATGATCGGCTCCCTCCTCTACTTGACGGCGACGAGGCCGGACATACAGTTCAGTGTGTGTCTGTGCGCTCGTTTTCAGGCTTCACCGAGGACTTCACATCGTCAGGCCGTCAAGAGGATTTTCAGGTATCTCAAGTTTACTCCTGAGCTGGGTCTTTGGTATTCTGCCGATTCCACTCTTGCACTTCATGGTTTTTCTGATGCAGATTTTGCTGGATGTCGTGTTGATCGCAAGTCTACTTCTGGTCAGTGTCAGTTTCTTGGATCGTCTCTTGTGTCTTGGTCTTCTCGCAAGCAGTCTAGCGTAGCCCAATCCACCACTGAAGCCGAGTATGTTGCTGCTGCTAGCTGTTGTTCTCAGTTGCTTTGGATCACATACACCTTGAGAGATTTTGGCTTAGACATGTCCCATGTTCCACTTCTTTGTGATAGCACCAGTGCCATAAGCGTAGTCTCCTCTGAAAGTTCTCTGACTTAGGTGGAAACTTGGGAGGATCTGGAGTGGTGTCAAGCTTGTTCAGAGGTGGTTTGGTTTGGGTGTGAAGGTGTTCTTGAGAATGGTTTTTGGTGGGTTTGTGGGAATGTTTGCGGTGGAGCTCTCTGGATCTCTCTCTCTCTCACCACTACTCTCACCAACCTTCTCAGAACCAAGCCCACAACCATCAGCTCTCTTGAAACTCGCAATCAACATCTTGAGCTGAGGCTCACGACCAGACAACCAACCCAAACACTGTCTCAGCTCATCATTCTCACCTTCCAATCTATTCACACACTGTTCTAGCTCAACATTCTTTAAAGCAACAACATCACAAGCAGAACAGGAATTTGCAATGGGAGATTTAAGTTGCGCTTCAAGTGAACTAATCATGGTGCGTGATTCAAGCAACTGAGCATGCAAAGCAGGACAAGAAGTACAAGCACCTAGCAAAGATGACCTAGACTTCAACTCAGCAAGCTCAACTCTAGCACTCTCTAGTTCATCCAAGCAGTTCATGTGTTTTTCCTTGAGCACAACAAGATCAGCAATATGCACATCACAGAACGAGCACTCTACCTCATCAGACACAAGAGGAGCATCTTTCAAAACAGCAATCTCAGACTCAAGCGAAGCTGCTCTCTCCCTAGACTCGCAAAGCAAAGACTCAAACTCCATGGCCTTCTTTCCAGTCTCAGAAAGCAAGGTCTCAAGCTCAGCCACTCTATCCTTAGACTCTCCTAGCAAGGACCTAAACTCCCTCTTCTCTTTGTTGGTCTTCCTAAGCACATCATCGCGGTTATCGACCAACTGCTCTAACCTAGCAATCTCCTGACGCAAAGAGGTGGGATCTGTCAATACCTCATCCTCGGAGTCGGAGTCCGAGTCGTCCTTGCTCTTCACGGAGTCGTGCGCCATGGTGCAGTAGTCGACGGCAGCGAAGGAGATGCCGTTGAAGTTGCGGTTCAAGCTCTTCTTCTCCTTGCGGCGGCCGCGGTCTTCATCCTCACTGCTTGAGCTTGACGACGTGTTGGTGGAGCTCGTGTCGATGTCGCTCGCATCAGCCACCATCGCTCGAGATCTGTGCTTCTTGTGTCCACCGTGCTTGTTCTTGGATCTTCTCTCGTCCTTGTTCTTGTTCTTGGTGCGGTACTCGTCCTTGGGCCGGTGCTTGTGGTCGTCTCGCGGGCGGTGCTTGCGGTTGTAGTCGTTCTTGATCTCCTCGGGGCACTCGTCGATGAAGTGGCCCATCTTCCCGCATCTGTAGCACGTACTCCCGGCACGCCTCGAACCCTTGCGGTTCTGGTACATCCGCTCGAACCTCCTCGTGAGCAACGCGAGATCCTCCTCGCTCAGCACCTCATACTCTTCATCTGGAATGGACACAAGAGAAGACAAAGCAACGTGTCTAGGAGTGTTAGCATGTCCATATCCAGAGCCACCGACTAGAGCCAGACTATGGGGATCAGTCGGACTCTTAGCCTTGGCAAGCAACTGCCTGTCAACCTCAGAAGACTTCAACTTCGAGAAAAGCTCATCAACAGAAAGAGTCTCATAGTTTGCCGACTCCATGATCGCCTCAACCTTGGCACCCCACACGGATCTATCAAGTGCTTGCAGGAGCTTGATAGCTCGGTCATGATCCGAGTATGGGAGCACGGTAATGTTGGCTTTCATGTTGTTGACAATCGAAGTGAAACGCTGAAACAAAGCATCAACCGACTCTCCAGGCAAATGAGCAAAGTTCTCATACTCCCTCCTGTACATCGAGAAAAGCCTAGCCTTGACATGGCTATCACCACCGTGGGCTACCTTGAGCTTCTGCCAGATCTGGCAAGCTAGGTCCTCGCCCAAAACACGCTCAAACTCCTCGGCAGACAAAGAACGGAACAAGTAGTCAACAGCTCTAGCGTTTGCCTCAAACCTATCCTTTGCATCCTGGGCATCTAAGTTGGTGGGATTGACATAGTTTTCATCTTTCGTCACATCCCACAGCAACTTTCCTTTGCCTCGCAAGAAAGCGCCCATACGCGCAACCCAGTTCGGGTAGTTCTTCCCATCGAAGTGCGGAGGCCCGGAACCCCGATCTTGGTACGCCATCTTTGGATCTTAGACTGGTTAGAGTCGCAAAGACCCGTAACCGGCTCTGATACCAATTGAAGGACCGAAACGGCGACCAGAGAGGAGGGGGAGTGAATGGGAGCCGATAAAAATTTCTTTTCCAAATCCGGCTTTCACCCCAAAATCACTTCCGGACTTCGTGACACAATCTTGCCAAGATCACGTAGCCACTGTCAAGCTACTGACCCTAGGAACAAGAAACGAGCAGCGGAACTCGAACCAATCGAAACCAACACCAAAACGACCCGAAACTCGGCTCGATCTAACACACCCAGGGGGGGCGGTTAAACCGGCCAGGAGGGGCGGTTAAACCGCCCGGGCCTGGGAGCCTCGGGAAAAAGTCAAAACAAAAGTGAATCTCCCAAACCGCTTGAGCACTTGAGGCGAGATTTTGGTCAGATGATCTAGACCTCCAGTGGAGTGTTTTCCCAAAAGATCTCGGCCTCTAACTCAGTACAACTCCCGGAATCGCAGATCTCGTGAAGAACACCATGACCTCGAGTTCATCCCGAAAATCTCAAATCCAGAGCGATTCTCGGCGTTTGGGGGCAAAGGATCACCAGCAAAAGAGGCACAAGGCACTCATACGTGAATCCCCCAAAGAAATCCGAGAGAAAACGCTCGGGAACAAGAAGAACGAAAATCCCCCAAAAATAGCTCCGAAAATACCCACGAAAATAGAAAAAGGAAAGGGAGCTCGGGAAATCAAATCATGGCACAAAGATGAGCAGCACAAACTCAATCACATAACCATGAATTCACCTATACAAACTAGGAATGATTCGAAGTAGTTCTAGGTGGAGGGGATGAAGGGGAAAACAAGTTCAAAGTAAAACCTAAAGAGATAACTAGAGAGATAACAGCCACCAGCCCTGAAGGGGCCTATTAGTAGTCCAAGTGGTGGTGTCCTAAAGACTAAACTACCCCTAAGTGATACATACCCCTCAGGGGCAAATTTGACATTTGGTCTTCAGATATTTTCCGGCTCGGGCACCTTCCACTGCAAGCTAGCTTCCCTCCGACGCAAGCCTTGCAGTCACGCCGCGTGTCCTACGGATCGAAGCTCCTCGACGCCGTTCTTGGGCCAGCCCAGGGGGGGCGGTTTAACCGGCCCTGGGGGGCGGTTAAACCGCCCCTGACAGCCCAGCCAGGCCCAGCTGCCCAAGTCCGCCTCGTCGAGTCCTCGGTCCTTGGTTTTGAGGCCCAAACCAAGGGAAACCGTCCACCGATGATTTTGTGGCCAAATCACCAAACCCCGCGCGCAAACTTCGGTTGTTAGCCGCCACCTTGCGCCGGCTTCTCGTCCGCATACGAGCTTCGGTTGTGAGCCGCTACCTCGCACCGGAACCACGTCCCCTTGCTCGTTCTTGCCAGCATGTGAACCGCACTTGATCCACCGGCCATCGGGTCCCTCGAACCAAGCCTACTTGTCTCTCCGCTCCTCGGAGGCCGCCATGGCTAAGACCTTTCGCGCCTGTTCTTCACCTGCACCAATGCAACCAAGCCGCATTCTACACCTGCAATACTTGAGCCAAGGGAAACGTCAATCCACACCACGTTGTCAATCACTCATCACACCAGGAAGCGACCATCCACCGGTCCTCGGACACACTGGGTCCTCAACGGCGACCTCGGCGGTGGCCTTGGCCTTGGACGACCGGGCCCTTACCAGCGACCTCTCCTTCCGCTTCGGGCCTTCCTTCCTCTTGGGCGCCATGGCGACGAGTGGGGGCTGAAGATCGAGGAGGAAAGCTGCGGGAGCGGATCTGGGGTTTGCTCTTGCGCGAGGAGGAGAACTGGAGCGTCGGGGAGGCAAATGGCGAGTAAAGGAAGAAGATTGCGGCGGGGATGGCTTATAAAGGAATGAACCGTTCCTCCCGCGCGCAGCGCGATGCGTGTCTCGGGAACTCAACCGACGCAGGCACGTCCCGTCGCTTTGAATTCAAAGATGCGGTAAGGAGTCGCGATATCTCGCGATATTTCGCCTTCCGTGAAGCAACCGTTGGGAAGCAACGGACTTTGCGGAGTAGTGGGCCTAAATAGGCTGAAATATAGCACGACCTTTCGGTTCTGTTACGCTAACAAATTTGTGGGTTCCTGAGCTAGTGTTCAAGAGCAGAAACCACTCGGTTGTGAGGCTAAAATTAGTCGACGGCCAGACTTGATTTTGCAATTAATATTGCATCCTTGCAATTGATTTTTACGTAAGGCATGCGATACTATCGCTAAATTCGCTCAGAAATCTGGGTCAAATGCTGACAAGTATAAATCTTGCGAGAAGATGGCTTACCATATGGTCAAGCTGAGTCGTGGGACACGACTCGGAGGTCATGCCGAGTTCAAAGAACTTGAGGACAGAGTCCTTATAAAGGGGAAATAAAAAAGCCCCTAAAAGAAAAGATTATCTAAAATCCATGTCCAGAGGCATGGGGGCTGAAAAAATCAGTCAGAATTCATGGCTTTCTAAGTCTTGACACGATCATGCTGAGTCGTAACAAGACTCGGGGGCTACACCCAATGGGTGCACCTGGAGGTGCACACCATTGATGGATTAGGTTTAAAAAGAGATTCATAATATTTTATTTTTGACCCTCGACCAGAATATTCTATTCTGCTCAAGGCTCGGGGGCTACACCCAATGGGTGCACCTGGAGGTGCACACCATTGAAGATCAAGATACAGATGGATAAAAAGTTGAAGACCTTTGGCCGATTTTATACTAAAATTGCCCAAAGCCCGGGGGCTAAGTGTATTCACTTCGCTGTCGCGTCGTGAAAAAGAGCACTCCTTCCCCTCACTATGGCCATAATTGAAGAATCGTTTTCAGGAACATCTGAGCAAGCACTCGGATCTTCCTCGAAACCACTCGGATCTTCTTCGAAACCACTGGGATGAGGTCCTAAGACAACTTGAGAGCACTCGGATTATGCAAGAAAAGACGAATCAATTACAGCCAACGATCGGTCAAGAAGTGCTCGGGGGCTACTGTGGGGGATATAGTACCCGGGTACCTCACGAGTCAGCCTGGCAGCCCACCAAAAGGGGGCGGCCCAGTCCACCGTTCTGGACCTGAAGATGTGCGGGACAAGTCGGCGCACGGAGGAAGGATCTGGAAGAAGAAGTCCTAGTTGGAATAGGAATTATTGTAAAGAAGGAAAGGATTCTTAGAGATAGGATCGGATACAAACCGACTTGTAACCCTGCCCCCCAATATATAAGGCGGGCAGGGACCCCCTCCAAAGAACACGAAATCTTTCAACACACAATCCACGCAATACAACACCCCAAAAACAGGACGTAGGGTATTACGTCGAGTCGACGGCCCGAACCTGTCTAAACCCCTGTGTCTGTCCATCCTAACCATCTTGCTTCCGATCTTTGCGATCTTCCCTGCATTACAAATCACTTCGTGGGCTACCCCATGGAAGACTGCCGGAGATAATATCACCGACAAAGCCAAAAGAAGAACTACCCTGGCAAGAGCGACGTTGAGAAGATCATGGACAGGCTGTGCCCAATGCACCCAAAGCATAAGCACACCATGGGCCAATGTTATGATCTCCAACGCATATACGCCGAGAAGGATCGAGAGAACAAGGCCAAGAAGAAGCCGGCAAGGGAACCACTCGATCCTGAAGCCAAGAACAAGGAAAGGGCCGACGACGAAGATGAAGAAGACGACGAGGACCAGACGAACAAGTTCCAGAAGCCCAAGAACGTACTCATGGTCATCATGGGCGGCGACTATGGTTTCTCGACTCGGATGAAGCATAAGCTCGCTCTGCGGCACATCATGGCAATTGAGCCAGCCGTCCCAAGGTACCTAAAGTACTCGAAGGTTCCAATTACCTTCTCCAGGGCAGATCAGTGGAACAGCTACGACGAACCAGGGCAATTGCCACTCGTCCTGGACCCCACGGTGGCAGGATCACAACTCACCAAGGTGCTCATCGACGGCGGGGCGGGGCTGAACGTGCTATTCTCTAGCACCCTGAAGAGGATGGGACTCGACATTGAAAAAATGTTGACTCCCACCGAATCCCCGTGCTACGGCATTGTCCCTGGGAATGGCAGTCTCCCTCTCAGCCAAGTCACATTACCAGTCACATTCGGCACATAGGAGAACTACAGGACGGAGTACATCAAGTTTGAGGTGGCAGACTTCGAGACCTCCTATCAAGCGATCCTTGGACGTCCTGCTTTGGCCAAGTTCATGGTCATACCACACTATGTCTACCTCGTCCTCAAGATGCCAGGACCTAGAGGCGTCATCTCTATCCGCGGCGACTTGCGACGATCATACAACTGCGACAGAGAGGCTGTGGAGTTTGCGGCTACCACTCAGGTACCCAACGCCATGGTCCAGATCTTCGTAGCGGCTCAGAAGTTGAAGCAGTCAGAGTATGAGGTCCCTAGCAAGGAGCCCGGACCACACAAGGCGGCCATCCCTGAAGATGTGGCGATCAAGGACGCACCACTACTGGAAGGAGACCAGTCGAAGACCACCAAGATCGGGGTCGGCCTATCCCCGAAATAGGAAGGCGAGCTCATCAGGTTCCTGCAAGCCAACCGTGACATCTTTGCGTGGAAACCTGCAGATATGCCAGGAGTGCCAAGGAACCTGATCGAGCACAGCCTTAACGTCGATCCCAAAGCTACACCCAAGAGGCAACGGTTGCGATGGTTCGCAACCAACAAGCGAGAAGCGATCAAGAAGGAGCTGGCGAAGCTACTCGCCGCAGGATTCATCAAGGAAGTCTTCCACCCCAACTAGTTGGCAAATCCAGTCTTGGTGAGAAAGAAGAACAACAACAAGTGGCGCATGTGCGTCGACTACACTGATCTCAACAAGCATTGCCCTAAGGATCCCTTCGGATTACCGCGCATCGACCAGGTTATTGATTCCATGGCTGGCTGTGCCTTACTTTGCTTTCTTGATTTCTACTCGGGTTATCACCAGATATCTCTGAAAAAGGAGGATCAAATCAAGACAGTGTTCATCACCCCTTATGGTGCTTATGCTTACACCATGATGTCTTTTGGGCTGAAGAACGCTGGTGCGACTTACCAGTGCGCTCAGGGGCCTCCGTGGTCGCTCTGCCCTGCATCTGGTGAACCTGGACGGAGGCGGCCTGCACTAGAGCTCTTACCTTTTCTTGGCCCGGAGTGCTGGGTGGCAGCCGACTGATTTCCTCGTTAATAGTAACGAGGTTCTGGACTGGCGTCTCGTAGACGTCGTATCCGTTGAACTCGAACATGCCGTCGCGCATCAAGCTCCGGGTGCTCCTCCGGTCGTGCCGATCCCGTTGGCGATGATGATCTTCAGAGTGCGGTTCCTGGAGTCGAGCAGTGCCAGATCCTGACGCGGTGGCTCTGTGCGGTCATGCGGCTCTGCGAGTCGCCCGACTGGCGTTGCGTCCTCGACGCTAGTCCCTGGGTTCAGTCGTCTCCTCAGCTGGAGTGACCTCGTCTTCTGAGACAGGATTGGTTGGCGTTGCTGGCGCCACCATGTAGCAGTATGACCCGACTCCTTCTTGCGCGAGATAGTCTTCCTCGAACTCGGAGAAGTCGGACGTGAGCGTATAACGCTCCAAACTACTCGGAGTTAGTTCTCCGAGTGATCCTAGTAGTTCCGGCTCTGTAGAGGCGTCGGACACTGTGTATCCTTCCGGCAGATCGTCCAGGATTGAGGGTCCCTGTGGGTCTAACTCATAGGAGTCGCTCCCATAGAGGTAATCATCTGCCTGGATGATGTCCTTCATCTTCTGCTTCTGAGCAAGCGCGCAAAAGCCAGGGGTCTGGACAGTAATGACCTCAGGGCTCTGGACGCGTGCTGGTTGAGCGTTTACGCTCTGCGATGACTCGGCGACGCGACTCTCAGGAGCCAGATCGGAACCGAGTGATTGTAGATCTGTTGCCGACTGGTCTGGCCACGCGTTTTGCGATGGACCGGACCGGGCCGTGATGGCCGAAGTCGGCGCCAGAGAGGAGACCTCCATGGTGACCGTAGCTCCTGCCGCTTGGGTATCCAAGGCGGCGGTGATGACGTCCCTGAACTGGATCTCGACTTCGTCGACGTCCGGGAGGTTGCAGCTGTCCAAGATCTTGACGCGATCCATCGAGCTTACCAGATTGATCTCGGCGATATCCCCTACCTGGCGCGCCACTGTCGGTGATATTATCTCCGGCAGTCTTCCACGGGGTAGCCCACGGAAGTGATTTGTAATGCAGGGAAGATCGCAAAGATCGGAAGCAAGATGGTTAGGATGGACAGACACAGGGGTTTATACAGGTTCGGGCCGTCGACTCGATGTAATACCCTACGTCCTGTTTTGGGGTGTTGTATTGCGTGTTGAGTTGTTGTCTGATGTTGTCTCGTTGTTTTTGGAGGGGGTCCCTGCCCGCCTTATATATCGGGGGGCAGGGTTACAAGTCGGTTTGTAGCCGATCCTATCTCTAAGGATCCTTTCCTTCTTTACAATAATTCCTATTCCAACTAGGATTTCTCCTTCCAAATCCTTCCTCCGTGCGCCGACTTGTCCCGCACGTCTTCAGGTCCAGAACGGTGGGCTGGGCCGCCCCCCTTTTGGTGGGCTGCCAGGCTTGCTCGTGAGGTACCCGGGTACTATATCCCCCACAAACACGTGCCTGCTCACAAGCTTATTGCTATTCCTCCCTCTTGGTCGTTCGCATGCTGGGGGCTCAACATGATTGGCAAGCTTACGACTGCTCCTAGAAACTTCACACATGTGCTAGTTGCGATCGACAAGTTTACCAAGTGGATAGAAGCCAAACCAGTCACGGACATATCTGCGGCTAAGGCCAAAGGGTTCATTAGTGATCTGATGATCAGGTATGGCTATCCTCATCGTATCATCACAGATTTGAGTTCCAATTTCAACAGCCACGAGTTCAAGGACCACTGTGAGAGGAACGACATTGAGGTAATTCACGCATCAGTAGCTCACCCCAAGGCCAATGGACAAGTCGACAGAGCCAATGGTTTGATCCTGGATGGCCTAAAGAAGCGATTGTACGAGCACAACAAGAAATATGGAGGCAAGTGGATCTACGAGTTGCCACAAGTAGTCTGGGGGCTTCGAACTCAGCCTTGTAAGCCAACCGGCCACTCGCCGTATTTTCTGGTGTATGGATCTGAGGCTATCCTGCCAGTAGACCTGATCTACAAGTCCTCAAGAATAGAGCAATACGACGAAGGAGTTGCTGATGACACAAGACGACTGGAGCTTGACTTGATCGAAGAGAAACGCTGTGCAGCTTTGTTAAATTCCACTCGATATCTCCAGGGGGTTCGGCGCTATCATGACAGAAACGTCCAAGAGCGCTCGTTCAACATCGACGACTTAGTATTGCGAAGGATACAGAAGACCACAGGTATGCACAAGCTTATGTCCCGCTGGGAAGGGCCTTTCATCGTGCACAAGGTGACTGGACCCGGGTCGTATAGATTGAAGAACAGTGAAGGAGTCGAAGAGAAAGATTCATGGAACATCGAGCATCTACACAAGTTTTATGCTTAGGATCTTTGTCTGAGTACATCAAGAGTCTGTACAATACTTTGAAGATTTCATCAATAAAGTGCAGCCTGTGTTCTCAGCATTTGATCCGCGATCTCTCGGCTTCATTCATGCTTTGGTTGTCTTATAAGACTACCCTAGCTTCTAATAGTTCCGGAGTTCCCTTTGATACTTGTTGAATCAACAAAGTATACATCGGTCAAAATCCGAAGAGTAGCTCACATGACTACTTTCCAGGATCCCTGAGTACTTAGATTTAACTAAGACCAAGCTGAACACCTGTAGAGGCCAGCTAGCCTTATAAAGCAACTACCCACAAGTGGTAATTTCAAATCTCTGAGTACTTATTTGAAAGTACTCTAGAGTCTACTCCACAAGACGAGTAGTAATTTCAAATCTCTGAGTACTTATTTGAAAGTATTCTAGAGTCTACTCCACAAAATGAGTAGTGATTTCAAATCTCTGAGTACTTATTTGAAAGTACTCTAGAGTCTACTCCACAAGACGAGTAGTAATTTCAAATCTCTGAGTACTTATTTGAAAGTATTCTAGAGTCTACTCCACAAAATGAGTAGTGATTTCAAATCTCTGAGTACTTATTTGAAAGTACTCTAGAGTCTACTCCACAGTATGAGTAGTGATTTTTCAAATCTTCAAGTACTAGTTATCAAGTGCTTTGAAGTATAACTCGAAAAATGAGTAACAATTTCATGGCACAATCGTGTCAAGACAAACAGAGCAGTTGCAATTCATACTGTGCATATATACATATCATACATATGTTAAAATACATCTCGTTTCTTACAGGATTACAAAGTTAGAAGAGCTTCAAAGTTCTGTACAACTTCTGCTGCTATGGGCTCAAAGTGCTTCAGGTGTTCATCAAATTCGGTCCTTTCACAGTCCTCTCCTCTACCAGTCGGAACATCATTTATCTCCGCTTCTGGGAAGAAGGACTGGACGACCGCCAGCACGTGATCTGCCACATAGCAGCATGTCTTCTTCAAATAGGCAGTAAACTTGCCGGGGGCTTCCTAGATACACTGCAAGAGTGGTTTGCATGACTCTTCGGGCGTATCATGATCAATGGAATTCACCAATGTGGTGGCCGCCTCAACCCGTTGCAAGTTACCAAGCCAAAGCTCGACTTTAGCTTGTGCCGCGGTACTGCCGTATCGCCAGTGTGCTCGTGATGAACTCAAACTAGTCGGAATCAACTCTGACTAGTCCGCTTCATCGACAAATGACAACAAACAAACTAAGTTACTTGTTTCAATTATTTTTATTAAAATTTTGTTCTAACAAGATTGGCCAAGCGCCGACTACTTTGTTCGGATGAGAACTCTCTAGGGCCCGCAACATGCTATCACATCTTCACCAGCTTCCAGGCTCGGGGGCTGACGCTAAAATTACAACTCGATTTGCCATCAGGCTTATCTAGTTGTCTTTCTCCAGCATATTTGAGTCACCAAGTACCAATGATGGGGCCTCGACTACATTGGCACCTGACTCCTGTTTCTGGGGAGATCGCGGCATGACAAGTCAACCGCGACCTCCTCTGTTTTGCTACTCTATTGATGGTGGCTATTTCGACTACATACTACTCGATGCATCTCCGATGGCTCCTATGCTCGGGGGCTGAGTACAAGAAAACCACTCGATTGACAAGAATCGATGTGACCATTATTTTTGGGCGCAAATTACCACTCGGATGATGATCTCCAAGATGATTCGATGAACACTAAGCTCACTGGACCCTTGAATTGATCATTCTGAATTGTTTCAAGGCTCGGGGGCTGATAGGCTATATACAACGACTGTTGATTTTATTTTTTCTGAAGAATGAAGATTTAAATCAAGACCCTCGGCTTGATTCTTTGATTCAACCCAAGGCTCGGGGGCTACTTGATATCAAGTGCAATTTTTGCAAAATTGCACATTTCAAGAACAAGATGAAGATTCAAGATTCTGTGGACCCTCAACCTGATTCTTCGATTCAACTTAAGGCTCGGGGGCTACTCCATATGGACTGCGATTTTTATCGCACACCATATAATATTTTGAAGACTACTGATTTGATCAAAATAAACGGGGCTTAAGCACCTCATGGCCTCGTGACAACCAAGACCTGTCCAAGACCGATCAAGCACTCGAAGAACTCAAAAAAGCACTCGATTGGCTTGGCAAGCACTCGGTTGACGATTCTCGACGATGAAGCGCTTGGGGGCTTGCTGGAGGTTCGACCATGGGCCCACAGGGACACATGGATTATCTACAGACAGAGTCGTACGAGGCGTGAAGAACACGAGTAGAGTACTGCAAGGACTCTTCTCGTTATGGAAACTAGTCGTATGACTTGTAAACTACTCGGATTGGCTTGTAAAGCACTCTCCGAGTAGTAATTGGTTAGGATTCTACTCGAAACCGACCTTGTAACCCTGCCCGCCGTGTATATAAGGCTGGGCAGGGACCCCCTCCAAGAACAACCAAGTCTCCCAACAGAGAGACAAACGATCTCATCAATATCAACCACCATACAGGACATAGGGTATTATGCCTTCTAAGCGGCCCGAACCTGTCTAAAATCCTGAGTCTCTTAGCCTTTGCGTTCCTGATCTCGACGAAACCCACCTGAAACTCTACTACCTCGGGATACCCCTCGGTAGGATCGACAGCTGCACTAAGTTTTGTCACTATTAAATGAGGAAAACTATGCTCTGAGTATTAATGCATTGCATATCTAGTCTACTATGTTATTAGAGTCCCAAGATGCAGACTAAGTTTTATACTTGTCTATGCATAGCTATAATATCACGACTGATAAGCCTCTGATTTCATTTCATTTGAGACACGCAGGTGAGGAGGCTAGTGAGGAACTCTGATTTCATTTGATTTGATACAAGCAGGCGACATCCAGCAAGCATTCAGTAACATGCAGTAGGAGTGTAGGACATATGGCAGCAAAGTCTAATGAAAATATTATTTATCGTTGCTGTAATAACCTATGACTGTGGAGAAACGCTACATATCGTTGCTAACATTTGATGATGACCTGTAAGGCTGTAACTATCTTTAAATATTCTCCAATAACATTCATGTTGTCCATTTGCTATAATGTCTAAAAGTGATGGCATGAGGATGGGCTGGCCCATGGTACCCATCGGGCCATTGAGGCCATAGGCAAAGGCCTTTTTGGGTCGGCCCGTGGCCTCACTAATTGGCCTTGAGGCCATGGGGGCCAGGTCCAAGGCCAGGTCCGGGCTGGCCCATTCCCATCTTGAGAGAATTAGTAAGTCTTGCCAGAGGCCAATGCCGACTATTGACTAGAAACGGTTTTCTGATTTATGATGATTCACTACTGCACAACCCCTCATCACAACCGGTTTTAACCCCTATCACAACCGGTTTTGGAGGGGCGAATGAGATAAAGCTGTTATAGGGGGGACTATCACAGCCGGTTTTCAAAAACCGGCTGTGATGACTCCATCACAGCCTGTTTTTGTCTAAACCCAAAATAAACCAAAATAAAATAGCAAAACATTTTATTTAATTAGGGGAATGACCCCATCAGCCAAAATAAAGTCGTAAGTCGCGCAATTTTTGCACGCTACGCGGCTGTCAGGATTCAAACCTGCGCCCTCTCCTTCACGCGATTACCCCCTCTACCACTGCACTACTAGAGTCTTTGTGTCCATATACCATTTTGATTCCCCTCATATTAATGTTTTCCGAGTGCAAATTGCTTATTTGAGGCTCTAAATAACTTCAAATTAAAAAGTGGTGAACTACAATGTTTCATAACTTTTCAAGGTCTACAACTTTTATATTGGTCAAATGTTCATCCGAGGTTGCTTACAAAATTTGAATTTTCAAATTTGAAAAATTCAAACTTAGATTCGGTAGACAAGATGACTTCAAATAAAAAAGTGGTGAACTACAATGTTTCATAACTTTTCAAGATCTACAACTTTCATTTTGGTCAAAAGTTCATCCGAGATCGTTTACAAAATTTGATTTTGTTTGGGGCTTCAAAAATGTATTTGAGTAAAGAACTGTTTGTGATGCTCACCATCGCAAACGGTTTTTGTTAGAAACCGTTTGTGATAGTTCACATCACAGACGGTTCTTAGCAAAAACCGTTTGTGATGTGCCGAACCGTCATCACAAACGGTTTTTGGCAAAAACCGTTTGTGATAAAGGGCATCACAAACGGTTTTTGATACCCCATCACAAACGGTTTTAGCAAAACCGTTTGTGATGATGGCGTTTCTGATGCCACTTTCTGTAGTAGTGATTGGTTGCATGAACTTAATTATGGGATCACACACGAGACAGCTGAAAGACTTAATTTGATTGAGACATGGATATTGCATTATAAATAGCTGTGGTGATCGACTCTAGTGTAACTAGGAGATTGTTTAAGTGTGCCCGAGAGAGCCAAGAAGATTTCAGCCTAAATAGCCCATTAGTTGGTCTATATATACTAGTCACCGGCCTGGTGATAATTACCCCTACCATTTTTTTCTGTTTTCTAATTTCTTTGTGTTCATATCTGTCTCTTCCAAACTTATGTGCCTTTTTATTTCTAGATATTTTTTCCCAAATTGTCTCTTCATCAAACTTATGTCTTTTCGAAACTTATGGACAAGCAAGATAGCGGGGAAGAATTGGACAAGAAGAAAGGAACGGAAGAGAAGAACAGATCGGAATCGAGAGCAGAGGAATGATTACGATAGTTGGAATATTGTTTCTGATACAAGTCATGCTCTCATTTGTTCAGCTCTTCAACTAAAAGACGATACATGGGTTACACCCTGTTACTCGTGTACAAACGAGTTAACCGATTTTGGGCCTAGAAACCTCTTGTTGAGCTTCCTAGGCCAAGCAACTTGTTTCCCACTCGCCAACTCTTAAGTGTCTTCATTACTCCTAACATCCCCTCCTCTTAAGGTGCTACTTGACCCCAAGCAGGAGCTCGAGGAAACTGTTGCTTCAAATCCTCCATATTATCCTAAGTAGCAAGAGATTCTGGCAAATTAGACCATTTGTTCAATACCTGAGGCACTGAATGAAGACCCAGACTGGACATCCAGTTCTCATGCACAACCTCAAGAATGCTCCAATGCACCTTTACATCAGGCAACTGAGCTGAAACCACCCAATCAGCACCCATCGTTTGCTTCAATTGAGAAACATGAAAAACATGTTGAATAAGAGATGAACCAGGAAGCTGCAGGTTATAGGCGACCGATCGGATACGAGCTACAACCTGATATGGCCCAAAATACTTAAACGCCAGCTTTTGACAAGAATGCCTTGCTAAAGAATACCGAACATAGGGCCGCAATTCAAATACACAATATCAACAACTTGAAAAGTTTTCTTTGATCGATTTTTGTCCGCCTGGTTCTTCATATCCTACTTGGAACGCAACAAATGTTGTAGAACCAACTCATCCATTAGCTGACGACGGACAATTTAGGAACTTGCACATCATCTAGACAAATCCCAAAGTGTCTTGGCAGCTGACCATAGAACACTTCAAAGGGTGAATGCCCAATAGCTGAATACTCACTACTACAAAACTCACTTTCACAAATGGGCTATCACAACCGGTTTTGACAAAAACGGCTGTGATAGGGCATCACAGCCGGTTTTTAGACTGGCGGGACAGCTAGTCGTTGCAACCGGCTGTGATGGCCCCCATCACAACTGGTTTTTCAGAAAAAACAACTATGATAGGTGGCCGACACATCACAGCTAGTTTTTCTTACAAATTGGTTGTGATGCTAACTATCACAAGTGGTTTCTTTATAAAACCGGCTATGATGTGCCTATACAGTACAAAACTCTCTTTTCTCCCCTCCCCTTCTTCAACCCGATGCCCACCCCTCTATCCACCATTGTTGCTGCCATTTTTACCAAATTGCTCTACAAAGGTTTAGTTTTTATGAAGAATCACTCCATCAACCACATAGATCATTTAGCTAGGCAAGCATGGACAAAACAGCTTAGAAAAGTTTCTAAGCATTGATTGACTCATTGTGTTTGTTCATCAAATTGGGGATGGTAAGCTGAACTGTACCTCATCTTGACATTAGCTAAGCTGAATAATTGGCATGCCATGAAATCTATAGATTTTAGAGATGAATTTATGTGCTACTGTTGATGCTGAAAAGGGATGCTTCAAGGAACACAATGTGCGTACTTGGAGAAGATATCCACAATAACCATAACACAATTATATCCCCCGGATAATGGTGAAGCCTCAATGAGGTTCATAGATATGAGGCTCAATGAGCCTCAATGAGGTACTTTTAGGGGTTACAAGAGAGCAAGCAACCTAGTTCTATCACGTTTAGCTCGCTGACAAATAGTACTACAATTTCGAACAAAAGCTCACATAGTAGATTTCATATCATTCCAGGAGAAAATTTGCTTAATTCTGCTATAAGTCACTGGCACCCCCGAGCGCCCGCCCCCAACACTAGCATGCAATGCTTGAATGATCATCACCTCCCACCCAAATTTTACCTTTCTAGTGAAGAAGTCCATCTTGCACGGTATAGTGCAAAACAACGTATGAATCTAAAAAAACTTAGCCAATAAAGACCTAGCATGGTCATCCTGGTGATAAGAGTCCAACACCTCATCCAACCACTGAGGAGTTTTAGTTAAGACAGGATGACAAGATACAACAGACATGACATTTCTACAAAGAGCATCAACAACCTAATTGCCGGCTCCCTTCTCATATATGATCTTATATCGGAGGCCCAACAATTTTGTGAAAACTTTCTGTTGTCATGCTATGTGCAACCTTTTCTCTGAAAGGTAAGAGAAACTCCTATGGTCAGTGTATATATGAAACCTCCTCCAACTGCAAACATGACCACCACTGTTCCAGTGCCACTATAATAGATAAGTACTCCATCTTATAGGTTGACAAACCTTGTGGTCGTAGACTTAAAGCCTTACTCAAATAAGACAAGGGATGCCATCCCTGCATCAATACAACACCAATGCCAATGCCACTTGCATCAGTCTCCATACAAAATGGTTTAGAGAAGTCCAGAAGAGCCAAGATATAGGAGCACTTCTTAAGGCTTTCTTCAAGGTTTGAAATGCCACCTTTTGAACCTTTGTCCAACAGAACAAGACCCTTTTCCTGAGCGGATCAGTCAATATGGTTTACTAATAAAATGCCAAAATGATTCACAAATTCATGGTAATAACTGGCTACGCCCAAGAAACTATGAAGTTCCTTCACATTCTTGGGTGTTGACCATTCCCTGATAGTAGAGATTTTGGAAGGGTCTGTCGAAACTCCTTGCTCACTAATAATATGGCCCAGATAAGTGACTTGACATTGTGCAAATGAACATTTCAACAGTTTAACCTTCCACTGATCTTTCGCAAGCAACTGCAACACCAATCGGACATGCACCACATGCTCCTCATAAGATCTATGGTAAAAAAGTATATCATCGAAGAATAACAGTACATATTTGTGGAGGAGAGGATACAAAGTCGCGTTCATTGCCTTTTGAATAAGGCCCTCATTCTAAGTGGCCCCTTGTACACCGATAAGAATAAGACCCTCATTCTAAGCGGCCCATTATACACCACTAGAATGAGGCGCGGGTATGAATAATATGCACCGTTCTGACAACGAACAAACCTTATCCCTATCGCTTTCCACTCCGGCCACCCGCCGCATCCACTGTAGCCACCCCCGCCGTGTCCACTGCTATCGTAGTGTAGCTCTGCCGCATCCTCCTCATCCTCCACATGGCATCCACCCTCGATGCAAGGGCCAAGACTGTGGCGGCTCAGGCGGCCGCAGTTAGCCGCGTCGCCGGATTCGTCGCTCGCGCTATGGTGGCCTTGACGGTGCGGGAGCCCTTCCTTCGCTCCTTCGCCACTGCCGCTACCGGATCCGCGGCCGCCCTTCCTTCGCTCCTTCGCCACTACTGCTACCGGATCCACTGCCTTCGCCTCCGCCGCCCATGCCGCCACGGATTGGGTCGCCTCCATCATGCAGTGGCAAGCCGCACTGGAGGCCCGAGCTAGACCCGCAGCCGCGAAGGCGGCCTTGGCTGCGGATCTGGCCCATGCTATCGTGGATCTGGTCCGCAACTTCTCCACCAGCCGATGCTCAAGTCTATCTGCCCATAGGAGCTCTACTCAGACTGGCCTTACAAGCTCCTTGAGCTGCCGGACGAAGTCGCTGGCGAACCTCTTCTGAATGTCTCCGTCGGTAAAGAACTCCCTCCACTTCCTCCCGTCCCCATCCCCTCCATCCGCCACGGCCACGGCAACCGCATCGCTCACATCTTGGCGTCCGAACTAGCCGTCCTCGTCACGGCGCACTACTTCCACGCCGACACATAACTCTCGTGCGAGCAGCTCCGCGTTGAGGTACTGGTCTCCCTTCGTCGGCACAAACACCATGCGGCAGCCGGCGACGAGCCCCTCCACGGCAGAGCTGAACCCGGCGTGGTTCAGGTAGCACCCCACGCTCCGCAGTCGCAGGATGTGCTGCGGCTGCACCGACCCCGTGCACACTTTTCCTCTCACACTCACCCTCTCCTCGAACCCCGGCGGGATACTCGCCTGGAGCTCCTCGTCCGCGTCCGCGTCCGCGCCCTTGGGGAAATTCAGCACCGGCTGTAGGGGTGGCCCTACGGAGGCCACGCGCGGGGACCGCAAGGTAGGCACCAGAGACGGCGGAGAAGACGCTGAAGCGGAGCACCTTGATGCCAATCGGTGCGGCGACATCGACGACCCACGGCGTGGCGAAGTCGATCAGCGGGGTGTCCGGGCGGAGCTCGACGAGCAGCACCGCCACCTGCTTGCGGTTGCCGTCGAGGGCGATGTTGAGCAGCTCCGCGCCGCCGGCCGTGAGCTCGGCCGTGCTGGCGGATCCCTCGTGGAGGCCTGGCACGCGGGGCAGGTGCAGCGGCACGACGGCCACCGTGTCAGCGGCGGCCGGCCCAAGCATGGCCTAGACGCGCGGCAGGGTCCCAGCGGCCGTCAGGAGCGTCACGTGGATGGGCACGCCATCGACGGAGACAAGCTTCCTCGCTGGCTGTGCGAACGGGCTGATGTGGCCCAAGGCGAGCCAGGGGAGCTTCACGACATGGATAGCTTGCACCGGTGTCAGATTTTTCTCCGCCCAGCATGGTAGGCACTGTAAGGTGGAGTGGTGGGTCGGCGTTACCTTGGTGCCCCGTCCCGCTGTATTGCGTAGGCGCCTCGTCGGCGTTACTGGCGTCCGAGCTTTGGACCATGCCCCCCGATCCGGCACCCTCAACGCCCCACGCACCAAGGCTCTGGCGGAGGCCGGGCCAACGCGGATTTAGTAAGTCTTACATGAAATATGTCCCCTCTTTGCACGCTGACGTGGTGCTAACATCATCATGATGTCATGCTGACATCAGCACCACGTCAGTTTCTTCTTCCTCCCGTCGTCGAGGTTCCGCCGCGCCCTCGATCCCTGCTGGCGCCGAGCCGTTGATGCTTCACTCTGCCCCCGCCGCTGGCATCGCCCACCGGCCATCCTCTGCCCCTCGGCCAGCGGCGCCATCGTCGCCCGGCCTTGCCGCTCCCAACCCGCTGCCGCCGCCGGGTACTCCTCTAAATCCGGAGGTGACGATGCCCTCGGCAACTACAAACCCTAAATCCGCCCCCTCCAGCGCTGCCCGCGGCCGCCGCCGGCCGCCCCGCCCACCAACCGCCCGTCGGCCGAAATCCCCCACCCCAATAACCCAAACCCAAACCCTACGCCGCCGGCCTCTGACGCCACCTGCGGGTGCCAGCGACGCGTCGCCGCCCGACCCGCGCACAACCCGCCGGGGACGACGCGTGAAGGAAGTGGAGGCAGACGGCGGACGGAGGAGGAAGAGAGACGGATGCGTGAGCAAGAGCAATGCCACGTCACACTGACGTTAGCGTGACATCAGTAAAGAACTCCCACTCGACTCCATGTGTACAACTGCACGAATCTTGAAAGCGATGATCCAGCATTCCGTAATAGGGGGCTGATCTCAGGTGGGATTTATCAGAACATTTTGGGAGGCCGAGTACAACAGTGCCGCCACTGCTACCTGTAAGGAATCGGTGCTCGTATAGTCTAAGAGGGGAGGGGTGAATTAAGTTCTTTTAAAACCTTAACCTATGTTAACATCTAGTTTTCACAAGACATAAACTAGAACAAACTATCTTGATGTACAACTAAGGTTCCTTTTAATGTTTGCACCTTAACCCAAAGAGTTTTGCAACCTAGAGCCAAACCTAACAAGGCACTCAAGTTGCAACTATAAAATACGGAAACGTAAAGGAAGGGTTAGGGAATGCAAGCTTGACTCGGCGATTTATCCCATGGTATTGGTAGGCAAATGCCACCCCAAATCCACGTTGGAGCTTCACAAAGGATATACTACCAGTCACCAAGATGAGATCTCCGGTGAAGGTCTTGACTCGTCACAGAAGCTCACGCCAAGGCGTATGAGTCACTTGTCATGAAGACAAGCCTCACCTCTCCTATTATCCCGATCACCTTGATGTCGTCTCCCCTAAGGAGGTTCTCCACGAAGGAAGGGGGTCTCCACGTCCCCGCACACGATCGCTGTCACCTCTACACACTAAGTCGGAGGGTGTCGAAGACTTGCCGGCGAGTCACCAAGACTCCAAGGCACCGGCCATCACCTCTTGTACAAAGGGTTCACCCTAGAACCTCACACACAAGGCAGAAACACCTTCCTCTCTCAATCCTAGTGTAACCTAGCACTAACACTTCACAAAGCTTGTGCTAAAGTCCTTTGATTTGATCTCTATAGCACCAAGGTGTGTTGAGTGTGATCTTGATGTGGCTGTAGCTTCAATGAACTCCTGGACACTCCAACATCTCCAAATGGGTGAGTAGAGGGGGTATAAATAGCTCAGCAGCTTGAGAGAGCCGTTGCCTCAAAGCATCACAATGGCTAGTTTATTTTGTATAGGTCAGATGATCCGATCATCCTTTCCTGCAGGAGGTGGGATAAAACGATCACCGCAATACTTGAAAATATAGCCGTTGGACACCTTGTGATGTGGGTTGGATGATCTGACGGTTTGTATCTTGTTTGTTGAGGACCCAGTGTGTCCGAGGACCGGTGGATGGTCGCTTCCTGGTGTGATGAGTGATTGACAACGTGGTGTGGATTGACGTTTCCCTTGGCTCAAGTATTGCAGGTGTAGAATGCGGCTTGGTTGCATTGGTGCAGGTGAAGAACAGGCGCGAAAGGTCTTAGCCATGGCGGCCTCCGAGGAGCGGAGAGACAAGTAGGCTTGGTTCGAGGGACCCGATGGCCGGTGGATCAAGTGCGGTTCACATGCTGGCAAGAACGAGCAAGGGGACGTGGTTCCGGTGCGAGGTAGCGGCTCACAACCGAAGCTCGTACGCGGACGAGAAGCCGGCGCAAGGTGGCGGCTAACAACCGAAGTTTGCGCGCGGGGTTTGGTGATTTGGCCACAAAATCATCGGTGGACGGTTTCCCTTGGTTTGGGCCTCAAAACCAAGGACCGAGGACTCGACGAGGCGGACTTGGGCAGCTGGGCCTGGCTGGGCTGTCAGGGGCGGTTTAACCGCCCCCCAGGGCCGGTTTAACCGCCCCCCCTGGGCTGGCCCAAAACCGGCGTCGAGGAGCTTCGATCCGGAGGACACGCGGCGTGACTGCAAGGCTTGCGTCGGAGGGAAGCTAGCTTGCAGTGGAAGGTGCCCGAGCCAGAAAATATCTGAAGACCAAATGTCAAATTTGCCCCTGAGGGGTATGTATCACTTAGGGGTAGTTTAGTCTTTAGGACACCACCACTTGGACTACTAATATGCCCCTTCAGGGCTGGTGGCTGTTATCTCTCTAGTTATCTCTTTAGGTTTTACTTTGAACTTGTTTTCCCCTTCATTCCCTCCACCTAGAACTACTTCGAATCATTCCTAGTTTGTATAGGTGAATTCATGGTTATGTGATTGAGTTTGTGCTGCTCATCTTTGTGCCATGATTTGATTTCCCGAGCTCCTTTTCTTTTTCTATTTTCTTGGGTATTTTCGGAGCTATTTTTGGGGGATTTTCGTTCTTCTTGTTCCCGAGCGTTTTCTCTCGGATTTCTTTGGGGGATTCACGTATGAGTGCCTTGTGCCTCTTTTGCTGGTGATCCTTTGCCCCCAAACGCCGAGAATCGCTCTGGATTTGAGATTTTCGGGATGAACTCGAGGTCATGGTGTTCTTCGCGAGATCTGCGATTCCGGGAGTTGTACTGAGTTAGAGGCCGAGATCTTTTGGGAAAACACTCCACTGGAGGTCTAGATCATCTGACCAAAATCTCGCCTCAAGAGCTCAAGCGGTTTGGGAGATCCACTTTTGTTTTGACTTTTTCCCGAGGCTCCCAGGCCCAGGCGGTTTAACCGCCCCCCCTGGCCGGTTTAACCGCCCCCCCTGGGTGTGTTAGATCGAGCCGAGTTTCGGGTCATTTTGGTGTTCGTTTCGATTGGTTCAAGTTCCGCTGCTAGTTTCTTGTTCCTAGGGTCAGTAGCTTGACAGTGGCTACGTGATCTTGGCAAGATTGCTCTCGGAGGTTTCGGAGTTGATTTGGGAGAATAGCCGGATTGTTTGGAAAGATTTTTTATCGGCTCCCATTCACTCCCCCCCTCTCTGGTCGCCGTTTCGGTCCTTCAATTGGTATCAGAGCCGGTTACGGGTCTTTGCGACTCTAACCAGTCTAAGATCCAAAGATGGCGTACCAAGATCGGGGTTCCGGGCCTCCGCACTTCGATGGGAAGAACTACCCGAACTGGGTTGCGCGTATGGGCGCTTTCTTGCGAGGCAAAGGAAAGTTGCTGTGGGATGTGACGAAAGATGAAAACTATGTCAATCCCACCAACTTAGATGCCCAGGATGCAAAGGATAGGTTTGAGGCAAACGCTAGAGCTGTTGACTACTTGTTCCGTTCTTTGTCTGCCGAGGAGTTCGAGCGTGTTTTGGGCGAGGACCTAGCTTGCCAGATCTGGCAGAAGCTCAAGGTAGCCCACGGTGGTGATAGCCATGTCAAGGCTAGGCTTTTCTCGATGTATAGGAGGGAGTATGAGAACTTTGCTCATTTGCCTGGAGAGTCGGTTGATGCTTTGTTTCAGCGTTTCACTTCGATTGTCAACAACATGAAAGCCAACATTACCGTGCTCCCATACTCGGATCATGACCGAGCTATCAAGCTCCTGCAAGCACTTGATAGATCCGTGTGGGGTGCCAAGGTTGAGGCGATCATGGAGTCGGCAAACTATGAGACTCTTTCTGTGGATGAGCTTTTCTCGAAGTTGAAGTCTTCTGAGGTTGACAGGCAGTTGCTTGCCAAGGCTAAGAGTCCGACTGATCCCCATAATCTGGCTCTAGTCGGTGGCTCTGGATATGGACATGCTAACACTCCTAGACACTTTGCTTTGTCTTCTCTTGTGTCCCTTCCAGATGAAGAGTATGAGGTGCTGAGCGAGGAGGATCTCGCGTTGCTCACGAGGAGGTTCGAGAGGATGTACCAGAACCGCAAGGGTTCGAGGCGTGCCGGGAGTACGTGCTACAGATGCGGGAAGATGGGCCACTTCATCGCCGAGTGCCCCGAGGAGATCAAGAACGACTACAACCGCAAGCACCGCCCGCGAGACGACCACAAGCACCGTCCCAAGGACGAGTACCGCGCCAAGAACAAGGAAGAGAGAAGATCCAAGAACAAGCACGGTGGACACAAGAAGAACAGATCTCGAGCGATGGTGGCTGATGCGAGCGACATCGACACAAGCTCCACCAACACGTCGTCAAGCTCAAGCAGTGAAGATGAAGACCGCGGCCGCCGCAAGGAGAAGAAGAGCTTGAACCGCAACTTCAACGGCATCTCCTTCGCCGCCGTCGACTACTGCACCATGGCGCACGACTCCGTGAAGGGCAAGGACGACTCCGACTCCGACTCCGAGGATGAGGTATTGACAGATCCCACCTCTTTGCGTCAGGAGATTGCTAGGTTAGAGCAGTTGGTCGATAACCGCGATGATGTGCTTAGGAAGACCAACAAAGAGAAGAGGGAGTTTAGGTCTTTGCTAGGAGAGTCCAAGGATAGAGTGGCTGAGCTTGAGACCTTGCTTTCTGAGACTGGAAAGAAGGCCATGGAGTTTGAGTCTTTGCTTTGCGAGTCTAGGGAGAGAGCAGCTTCGCTTGAGTCTGAGATTGCTGTTTTGAAAGATGCTCCTCTTGTGTCTGATGAGGTAGAGTGCTCGTTTTGTGATGTGCATATTGCTGATCTTGTTGTGCTCAAGGAAAAACACATGAACTGCTTGGATGAACTAGAGAGTGCTAGAGTTGAGCTTGCTGAGTTGAAGTCTAGGTCATCTTTGCTAGGTGCTTGTACTTCTTGTCCTGCTTTGCATGCTCAGTTGCTTGAATCACGCACCATGATTAGTTCACTTGAAGCACAACTTAAATCACCCATTGCGAATTCCTGTTCTGCTTGTGATGTTGTTGCTTTAAAGAATGTTGAGCTAGAACAGTGTGTGAATAGATTGGAAGGTGAGAACGATGAGCTGAGACAGTGTTTGGGTTGGTTGTCTGGTCGTGAGCCTCAGCTCAAGATGTTGATTGCGAGTTTCAAGAGAGCTGATGGTTGTGGGCTTGGTTCTGAGAAGGTTGGTGAGAGTAGTGGTGAGAGAGAGAGAGATCCAGAGAGCTCCACCGCAAACATTCCCACAAACCCACCAAAAACCATTCTCAAGAACACCTTCACACCCAAACCAAACCACCTGCTGAACAAGCTTGACACCACTCCAGATCCTCCCAAGTTTCCACCTAAGTCAGAGAACTTTCAGAGGAGAGTGACCTTTGTGAGGAGTGGGGTTTACCAGCCGAGAGAGAGGGCACAGCCGAGAGAAACCCCAAAGCCAAAGCCAGTCCGCTTCCATTGTGAGCATTGTGGAAGGGATGGTCACCTTGAGGAGTTTTGTTGGAGGAAGAAGAGGGAGGTGAGAAGAGAGAAGGAGGTGGGGAACAGGGACAGGTACTACTCTTCTCGTAGTGTGCCTGTGTCTCGTTCACCCTGGCCGAGAGGCGACGCGTTTGTGCGTACAGTTCCTGCAGTTGCTAGTCGTGGTGTTCCTGTTGTTCGGGAGTTTGCTAGGCGGCCTCCGTTTCGCGGTCAGTTTGGTTCAGGGAGGTTCGACCGTAGCTTTGAGGCTAGGAGAGAGTCTAGGCCACGTTTTCCCCCGCGTGGTGCTAGAGGTCCGATGGTGAGAGACGAGAGGGTGTCACGCGGTAGAGCTGATTTTGCTAACCCTTCTTTTGAGCAGATGGCCCGACACTGGTTTGACTCGTTCTGTGCTAACCCCAGTGTCGAGTCATTTGCTCATTCTCGTTCTCGGTTCTGATTGTGCAGGTGGGAGGCTTGGAGAACTTTTGGTTGATGGATTCTGGCTGCTCGAGACACATGACAGGTAATGGTAAGTGGTTCTCCAGTCTCACCCCGGTGGTGTCCAGGCAGTACATCACTTTCGGTGATAAGGGTAGAGGTAGAGTGCTGTCAGAGGGTGCTATTCAGGTGAGCGACACTTTCATGTTGAAGCGGGTTGCTCTTGTCAAGAATCTTGGTTTCAATTTGCTCTCTGTTTCTCAGCTTCTTGATGAGGGTTATGAGGTTCGCTTTAAACGTGGTGATTCGAAAATTCTTGATTCTCGAGGTGACCTTGTGTGTATGATCATTCCTGAGGGACAGATTTTTCGTGCTGGTTTTTCTCGATCTTTTGGTCCTTCACGGTGTTTGATCGCTGGTACTTCTTCTGAGCTTTGGAAGTGGCATAGGAGATTGGGTCATGTGAGCTTTGATTTACTCACACGCTTGAGTGCTCTTGACCTTATCCGAGGATTGCCCAAGCTCAAGTTCGAGAAAGATTTGGTTTGCACACCTTGTAGACATGGAAAAATGGTTGCTGCTTCTCACCCACCTTTGACAGATGTTATGACTGAGCGTCCAGGGGAGCTTTTACACATGGATTTGGTTGGCCCCGCTCGAGTTCAGTTGGTGGGAAGTGGTATGTTCTTGTGGTTGTTGATGACTTCTCTAGGTATGCGTGGGTGTTCTTTCTGGCGTCGAAGGATGAGACTTTTGATTTTGTTCGAGATCTGATTTTGAGGTTGAAAAACGAGAGTAATGGTGGTGCCATGAGAGCTATTCGTAGCGACAATGGTACGGAATTTAAGAACACTCGTTTTGATGCCTTCTGTCGTGATCTTGGTCTTGAACATCAATACTCGTCGCCATATGTTGCTTGTCAGAATGGTGTTGTTGAGAGAAAGAACAGAACACTTTGTGAGATGGCTAGGACGATGCTAGATGAGCATAGGACTCCTAGGAAGTATTGGGCAGAAGCGGTGAACACAGCTTGCTATGTTTCAAATCGGATTTTCCTTCGTGCTTTCAAGAAGAAAACTTGCTATGAGCTTTTTCATGGTCGTTCCCCCCGTGTGAGTCACTTTCGGGTTTTTGGTTGCAAGTGTTTCATCTTGAAGAAAGGAAATTTGGACAAGTTTGAGTCTCGTTCGATGGATGGAATTTTTCTTGGTTATGCTAATCATTCTCGAGCATATCGTGTACTCAATCTTGAAACTAACCAAATCATGGAGACTTGCGAAGTCACCTTCGACGAGACCATTCCGTGTAGCTCTTCTGTTTTTGAGTGTGCAGGTGATGATGACTTGGGACAGCCCATCTTTGAGGAAGAACAGCCTGATGATGAAGATGATGAGGAATTTCAGGCACCGTGTGGAGATCGTGTACCTTCTACTTCCACTACTACCACGACGTTCGACGACGGCCCTTCTGCTACACCTTCGTCGAGTCGCGCACCAGATCGAGCTCAAGTGGAAGCTGATGTTGTGGGGGAGGCAATCTCGAGGCGAGAAGCTCCCCGGCTGGTACAGAGGGATCATCCACCCTCGAAGATCATCGGGAACATGGATGAACGCACTACACGGTCGAGGTCACAGAACATCTCTCATTATGCTCATTCTGCTTTTGTCGCGTCTTTTGAGCCCAAAAATGTTGGACACGCTTTATCTGATTCCGATTGGGTCAATGCCATGCATGAAGAGCTAGAAAACTTTGAGAGAAATCAGGTGTGGAAGTTAGTAGAACCACCTCCAAATTGCCATCCCATAGGAACCAAGTGGGTGTTCAAGAACAAGAGGGATGAGAGTGGTGAGATTGTGAGAAACAAAGCGAGGTTGGTTGCTCAGGGGTTTTCGCAGCAGGAGGGGATAGATTATGAGGAGACATTTGCTCCTGTTGCCCGTTTGGAGGCAATTCGGATCCTTCTAGCATTTGCAGTTGCTAAAGGGTTCAAATTGTACCAAATGGATGTGAAGAGTGCCTTCTTGAATGGGGTGATCGAGGAAGAAGTGTATGTGAGGCAGCCCCCGGGTTTTGAGAGTGAGAGATACCCACACCGAGTGTACAAACTCCACCGAGCTTTATATGGCCTAAAGCAAGCACCCAGAGCGTGGTATGGTAGATTGAGAGGGTTCTTGCTTAGCAAGGGGTTTGAGATGGGGAAGGTTGATAAGACGCTCTTCTTGCTGAGAAATGGCAAAGATCTTTTAATCGTTCAGATTTACGTGGATGATATCATTTTTGGTGGCTCTTCTCATGATCTTGTTGCCAAGTTTGCAGATGATATGAGCAGGGAATTTGAGATGTCGATGATGGGAGAGTTGCAGTTCTTTCTCGGGCTGCAGATCAAGCAAACCAAGGATGGGACATTTGTGCACCAAAGCAAGTACACCAAGGACATTCTCAAGAAATTCGACATGAGCGACTCCAAGCCTATGACTACGCCGATGAGTACGACTACAGCTTTGGATGCGGATGAGGACGGAGAACCAGTGGACCAGAAGGAGTACCGGAGCATGATCGGCTCCCTCCTCTACTTGACGGCGACGAGGCCAGACATACAGTTCAGCGTGTGTCTGTGCGCTCGTTTTCAGGCTTCACCGAGGACGTCACATCGTCAGGCCGTCAAGAGGATTTTCAGGTATCTCAAGTTTACTCCTGAGCTGGGTCTTTGGTATTCTGCCGATTCCACTCTTGCACTTCATGGATTTTCTGATGCCGATTTTGCTGGATGTCGTGTTGATCGCAAGTCTACTTCTGGTCAGTGTCAGTTTCTTGGTTCGTCTCTTGTGTCTTGGTCTTCTCGCAAGCAGTCTAGCGTAGCCCAATCCACCACTGAAGCCGAGTATGTTGCTGCTGCTAGCTGTTGTTCTCAGTTGCTTTGGATCACATACACCTTGAGAGACTTTGGCTTAGACATGTCCCATGTTCCACTTCTTTGTGATAGCACCAGTGCCATAAGCGTAGCCAAAAATCCCGTGCTTCATTCCAAAACCAAACACATAGAAGTGAGGTACCACTTTCTGCGAGATCATGTGGAGAAAGGAGATATTGAGCTTGCCCACGTTTCTACCCAAAACCAGCTTGCAGACATTTTCACTAAGCCACTTGACCAAGTTACCTTACCCGCTTGCGAGGGGAACTTGGTGTGTGTGCGGTTTTCTGAGCTGAGTTTTGGAGGCTTCTCTTGTAGCATATGTATATTTGTGTACCATCTTTGTATCTTGATGTACATTTTATTTTCTTGCTTTTGTATCTTGATTTCATCTTTTGTATCATATCTTAGGATGAGCTTCTCCTATATGCAGTGATTGGTACAACTTGCTACATTTTAGAGTTTAGGCAGGCTGGCTAGGGATTGATTGGATGGATGGCTATGCTCTTGATGGTCTTGATATATATTCTGTTGAGATAGCTTCTTTTCGAATTAAAATGATAAACTGAACTTAATTCCTACACCCATGAGTAAATGCCTTTGCATGTCTTGTTTGAGCCGAAATGGCTATATCTTGCTTAAGATCATGTTAGGGTGTGATATTCTTTTCAATTGGGTCAAAGATCTTTGTCATTGTAAATGTTTAGCCCATGCTTTATCTTGTGGAGGAGCATAAGCTTCTTTCTGTCGCAAAGACATTTCATGTACCATGCTTAACTTGAAAAACTTGAAAAATGAGATGTCTATACTTGAAAGAAGAAAGTTGGGAAAAAGAAATATTTGCAGAAATTATGCTCATGTCTCTATGCTTTCACCATTGCACACACTTGCACACATGGGTGCTAAGCGGTTGCATGTTGTTTGCCGGAGAAGTCTCCCATGAGAAGTGAACACCTGGCTCCGTGCTTTGACATGACATGAGGTAGAACTTGGGCGTTTATGATGATCTTTTGTCAAGAATGCTTGTCCTTTCATGATCTTGGTGAGATGAAGTTTCTTTTTGCTTAAACAATCCATGGTTAGGACTTTGCTCATGCGGTGACATTTTTGATAAAAATCCACAATTTGCTCATGGCTTTGTCAATTGGATATATGTCTTCACCTTCTTGATGGCAATGCCCGTGTGACATGATGAACTAGCTTGTATGCCTCTTCTCTAACTTGTAGCATTTTGTATTGCTCATTGTATATTTGAGAAGCTTGTAGTTGCATTTTGTACATTTTTTGCCTTGATGTGTGCATTGTCAACAAGGGGGAGAATTTCTGGAGCATTTGGCAAGGGGGAGTCGCTACTGAATTTAGAAGAAAGTTTTTGCTCTAGATTTTGTCGAAAGTGTGTGAGAGGTTGAAGTTTTTGCCCAAATGAGGTTTTCTGAAAATTTGCAAAGTTTCTGAGAGTTTGATCATTGGAATATCTTGCTGGGCATATTTGGAAGGTTTTCAAGTTGGAACGACATCGTTGTGAGTTGGTTTGTGCAATTTTGGGATTTTGCACTTTGGTCATCTGCCAGGGGCGGTTTAACCGCCCCCCCTGGGCGGTTTAACCGCCCCTGTGCTGAGAGCACAAAGTTTGTGTTGGTTTGAGCCATTTTCGAGTGATTTTCGCACGCACAAGTTCACTTGTTCAGGGGGAGTTGCATCTTTGCAGGGGGAGTGCTTTGAGAGTCCTGAAAAGTGAGTTGGAGGATTTGAAGCTTGTGATTTGTGTTTTGTGCTTTTGCTCTTTTTGCCGATGGTGTTGAGCCCTTTCGCTTCTTCTTGAAGGGTCGGCGTTTCTGGAGCTTTCTCTTGCTAAGTGACTTTTGATTTGGCTTGTTCTTGCTTTTAGTCACTTGCTTGAGTCTTGTTTTCGATTTCTTTTACATTTTCTTTATATCATTGGTTACTATGTGTGTGTTGTCAATGCACTCATCAAGGGGGAGATTGAGGACCCAGTGTGTCCGAGGACCGGTGGATGGTCGCTTCCTGGTGTGATGAGTGATTGACAACGTGGTGTGGATTGACGTTTCCCTTGGCTCAAGTATTGCAGGTGTAGAATGCGGCTTGGTTGCATTGGTGCAGGTGAAGAACAGGCGCGAAAGGTCTTAGCCATGGCGGCCTCCGAGGAGCGGAGAGACAAGTAGGCTTGTTTCGAGGGACCCGATGGCCGGTGGATCAAGTGCGGTTCACATGCTGGCAAGAACGAGCAAGGGGACGTGGTTCCGGTGCGAGGTAGCGGCTCACAACCGAAGCTCGTACGCGGACGAGAAGCCGGCGCAAGGTGGCGGCTAACAACCGAAGTTTGCGCGCGGGGTTTGGTGATTTGGCCACAAAATCATCGGTGGACGGTTTCCCTTGGTTTGGGCCTCAAAACCAAGGACCGAGGACTCGACGAGGCGGACTTGGGCAGCTGGGCCTGGCTGGGCTGTTGTAACACCCTAAAAATGCCTTTGTAAAATTTCTAGTAATTAAATGGTATTTATCCAATTGTTCATAAAAATCATAGGGAAATAAAACTTTTTCGGAGAAATTAAAATCAAATATAAGGTTTAGGAACATGTATGTTGCATTCATGCTGCTGCACAATTTTTGGTTGCTTGGGTTGTTTTGTTTCTCTTTTTGTTTTTCTTCTTTTTCCTCAAAGTCCATCTTTGCCCCTTGCACTTTCCCCCCCCCCCCCCTCTCCCCTTCCTTCCCTTTTCTTTCCCCGCTGCAGCCCAGCCAGCCAGCGCGGCCCAGCAGGCCAGCCCCCTCCCTCCTCTCTCCTTCCCCCCCGCGCGCGCAGGCCGCTTCGCAGCCGCCCCGGCCCAGCGCCCCGCAGCCGCGCCCCCGCCTTCCTCCCACCTGGGCCGCTGGCCCAGCAACCGCGCGCGCGTCCCGGCCCAGCGCGCGGCGCTCCAGCTCCCCTCGCCCGCGGCCGCCGACAGGCGGGCCCCGCCTGTCAGCCCCTTCCCCGCCCGCGGCCGCCGCCCGCGATCACCGCCGCAGCCGCCGCCGCCTGCCATTGAAGGCAGGGGCGTTACCCCGCGGCCGCCGCGCCCCCTTCCCCTTTTTAAAACCCGTCGCCGCGAGCTCCGCCCCCTTTTCCACCCCGCAGCGCTCGCCCTAGCCCTCTCCCTCGCCCCCCGCGCTAGCGCCGCCGCTCGCCGGACCAAACCGCAGCGCCGCCGCTCGCCGCCGACGCCCCAGCGCCCCGGAGCTCGCCGTCGACGCCCCCATCGTCACCGCGGTGAGCTGCTCGACCTCCCCGTGCCCTCCGCGTCGTCCCCCGCGAGCCGCAGCGCCCGCGCAAGCATCCGCGGCCCCGCCGGCCATGGCGCCGCCGCGCGCCGGCGACCGCCGCCGCCCGCCGTCGCCCGCAGCCCCTCCCCGCCGCTGGATCCGGCCGCAACGGCCGGATTAAATCCCGCCGAAGCGGTACGCGGCCGGCGCACCGTGGGCCATGGACCGCGGCCGCCGCGCGGTCCACGGGCCGGTCCACGGCACAGTGCGCCGCGCCGGCCCCGCCCCCCCTGCTGACGCCAGCAGACGGCGTCGGGCTGACGCCAGCCGGGCGTCAGCCGGCCGTCAGCCGCCCCGCCGCCGTCAGCCGCTTTTGCGTTTAGGCCCCCGAGTTTTCTCTGTTTTACGCATAGGTCCAGCGCAGTTTTAGTTTTCTCGCAGTTTAGTCCTTTTTATCGCGTTTAGGCCCCTGGTAGTTCTTGTTTCTTGCCAGCAAGTCCCTGTGGCTTGTTTTTAGCGTAGTTTTCGCGTTCTAGCTCCGATTTGAGTGATTCTTGCGCTCATGCGTTCGTAGCGAAGTGTAGAATAGTTTTGTAACCTTCTTTTACCTTTTTTCTACTGTTTGGTGTACTGTTCTAATAGAATATCATTGCTTGCATGTATTGGTTTGTCTGGATGCTTGTATGGTGATTCGTGTGGCAGCCGGTGAGCCGTTCGAGCCCGCCCCGTTCGAGTTCGCGTACGACCAGGGCTACGAGGAGCAGGACCCGCAGCAGCAACCCTTCGAGGAAGGCAAGTGTAACGTGGAAATTCCTTGCAACCTATTCACCTTTAATCAATCATTCATATTTGCATGTGTCTAACTTGATAAGCCTTAAGGTTGTACCTAGCTACTTTTATCCTGTCCTTGTTATACCCCGGGTTCATGCATTTATGGGTAGTCTTTGCTAAGCGCAGCTACTGTCACCTTTATTTAAGTGTTAATATTGATTTAAAGGTTCACTTCAACAGTGATGGTAAAACTTGTTCTTTAGCAACTTGGCTCAGGGAGCTAGAGCAAGGGCTGTGTGCTTTGTTCTAGCGTCTCTCCGTAAGGTCCGGTTCGGAAAGCGGCAACCCAGGAACCAGTCGCCACCGCCGGAACTATTATGGCTCTGGTCTTGGTCAAGTAGCTCGTACGTCTCTAGCTCGCCAGTGGTTACCGAAAGGCGTACGTGGGGAACTGCAGTTCAAGCATGGACTTGATCCATCGAGGACGGTCTCACCTGCGCTCTGAGATCCGTTGGCTATGTCTCGTTAGGCACAGTCCCGTGTTGGGGGTGTCCACGTTCGCGCCCTGGATACCCCACACGTCGCGCTTGATGGACTCACGTTGCGCCCTGAGGTCCGCGCTCCGGATGCCATTGACCCCCCTCACGTTGCGCCCTGAGCGACGGTCGATCTCGATGCCTTGGGGCCATGCGCTGCAAGTTGGACCAAAACGGCTACTGTGCTTGTTAGGGTGTCTTGTGAAAAACCTTGTAGCGTCCCTATGCACTCACACCTCGGAAGTGTGGTACGTGCGTGGTTGGGTTGAAAGCTCCTTGAGCTTTTACGCTAACGGTTGGGTAAAGGGCGAAACCTCTGCAGAGTGTAAATCTATCATGATAGCCGTGCTCACGGTCACGAGCGGTCTGGATCCTTTCTGATTAGTGGCTCTCATAAATAGAGATGATGTTTGTTCCTGTAATTACACTTACACTCTATTCATGGGTTTACAACCGGGAGTTGCTCACACTTGTAGTAAGTTGGATAATGTTAAAATGAACCAACTAAAAATGCTAAATGCAGTTCAACCGAGTCAAGCCCTTTTAAGCCTTTCATACCTCTATGTTACACTTGCTGAGTATGATGGAATACTTACACTTGTCAACGACCAACAAAATCCCGGACGGGTAACAGATGGAGAAGCAGTGAATGACGCCGCCCTCGCGGACTTTCCGGAGGATCTTCCGTACTTCTGAGCTGGGGTCAACCAGTCGGCGTCCCTGTGGAGCACGGCGCCTTTAGTTTTCCTTTTCGTAGAGAGAGTTGAATAATTAGACTTCCGCTGTGACGTTGTGTAAGACTATGTCTTTGCTTTGTACTCTGATGTAAACCCTTTTAATTCGAGCATGTGTTCTCTGTTTTTACCATATTTGTATCGCTATATGTGGTTGTGGACTTCCTGGGCACACATATGGCCGCATTCGGTTTTTGTATAAAATCGGGTGTGACAAATTGGTATCAGAGCCGTGCTGACTGTAGGACCGCAGCCCAGATAGAACGGACGATTAGATTTTATTTTATCCTTGCTCCTCTATCTAGTTTAGTTTATTTTATTTGATTTAAAATTAAAATGCACTGTTTTATCTTAATTTCTTTGAAATGATGTTATTTGCTATCTTTTAGTTTATTTATTTAATTTAAGCTAAAATGCATTGTTTTGTCTTAGTATTTGAAATGTTGCTATCCGCTGTCTTGTTTTGCTTTATCTAAATTCTGATGAAAAAGGATGTTCTTTTCAGCAGGTCTTATCTGAATTAGCTTTATTCTAAAATGTTGTTCCGTCTTGATTTATTTAGATCTTTTTTTTCCTTCTTAAAGAGATGTCTTGTTTTTGTTCTACAGGTTTTAATTGTATTTAAATGGTGTTGTTTTCTTTATTGTGAAAATGTTTAACTCTTTTGTTTCTACCTGTTCCCTCCCTTGCTATAGATGGCCCGCACGAAGATGACCCCGCGCAAGAGGATGTGTGGTTACCTTCCGCCTCGTGTCAGTGAGGCCATGCTCGCCGTTATCCGCCCCCAGGACGCCTACGAGCAGTGGGAGAGGAGACGGGAGCAGGCCTTGGAGCAGCTCCAGAGGGAGGTTGAGGAGCAGCAGCAGCTGGAGCAGCAGCAGCAGGAGCAGACAGAGGAGGAGGAGGACCCCGAGGAAGTGGAGATGATGGATGCTGAGCAGGGGCAGCATCAGGAGGCTCCAGCAGGAGAGCAGGAGGCCCCAGCTGGTCAGCAGGTCGCCCCAGGAGGAGATGGATCTGGTGATGATCCAGTGGACTCCGATGACTCAGATGATGATGATGATGATGGGGAGCAGCCCACGCCGCCACCTACTCCACCAGCACAGCCACCTCAGCCAGAGAGGAGGTGGACCAGCACTGTCTACGTTCGAGATGGGGGCGACCACTTCTACCATACCCGCCTGCTCAGCATGCTCCGCGACCACTACGGTTCCAGCAGGGTTGGGGTAGAGTACCACAGCTCCTTCTGGACTCACCCCGACCATCCTGGCTATTGGAGTACGGAGGTGCGCGTACGGGTGACCAACAGGACCATGAGGGCAGCAGAGCAGGTCACTTCACACTTTGCTTTGAGTGATAGGACCACTCAGGCAGCAGGGATCGCCGACGCCGCACGCCAGGCCCTCTACGCTTACAGGGACAGGCTCTGGGGGGAGATTGAGTTCGAGTCGGACAGGTACCTTCCCCGCAGGAGGAGTGGCGAGGCAGCTTGCCGCATCGCTTCGGTTGCAGAGGAGACAGACCCCCAGCTGGTCGCTGCAGTGGCAGCATTGGCTACCACCAACACCGAGTTGGATGCCGCACTGGATGAGAACCAACTCTTGAGGAACCGGCTCCTGGCTGCTTATGAGAAGATTGAGAACCTGGAGACCATGATGGGAGCACCCCCCCCTCGCAGTCCGGTGTTTGCGGGAGAGTCCCCACCTCGCAAGAGGGCCCGCTACGGCGACGTTTCAGTCCGCACCACCGTCGACCCCTAGATGTCCACCATGAGATGTAATAGGGATCGTTCGTTACGCTTTTCTTTTGAGTCAAAACTGGTGTGTTAGTGTCAAGTCGTGTGTGATCTATGTCCTTAAATGTTTGGTTGGATTATCATTATGCTTATGTTTGAGTTGGATTTTTGTAATGTTTGTGATGGGCGCTGGCGCCAGCTTGTAACCATCTAGTTTTGGATTAAGGCTTAAGGTTTAATGAATAACTAGTTGGGTTTTATCTCTGCTGTTACCCATCCCATTTATTTTTACCTTCATACCATATCCTGTCAGTACCATGCTCACTCTAAGCATTATCTGCACTAGTTTTGGATTATGATATTGTGGACAATAACGTAACCATGGGGAATTATGCTATAATGACAGATGGTTGACACCAGGAGGTCTGCTGGTAACATTGGGAACACAGGAAACCAGGGTGGAAACAACGCAAACAATACTAACAATGCCAATCCGCCACCGCCACCACCACCACCTACGGTGGAACAGATGTTTATGATGCAGACTCAGCTGATGCAACAGCTAGTACAGGTGGTGCAACAGAACCAGCAGCATCCAGCAGCGCCACCCCCCGTGCCGGTCAGGGACAAGCGGGGAGAATTCATGAAAGGTCGCCCGCCTACCTTCTCCCATGCCAGCAACCCCCTGCAAGCAGATGACTGGCTCAAATCAGTTGAGAGGCAGCTGGACATTGCACAGTGCGATGATAGAGAGAAAGTCCTCTATGCGTCAGGGCAACTTCAGGGAGCCGCTCTGGACTGGTGGGAGACGTATCAGGTCTCTCAGCCTGACCGCAACCGGATCACCTGGCAGCAGTTTCGCGACAGCTTCCGTGCGCACCATGTGCCCGAGGGATTAATGACACTGAAGAAGAATGAATTCCTGGCACTAAAACAAGAAGGCATGAGTGTCACCGCCTACCGTGACAAGTTTATGGAGTTGGCCCGTTATGCTCCCGAAGATGTGTCTACTGACCGGAAGAGGCAGACCCGCTTCCGGAATGGTCTCCATGACACCATACAGCTTCAAATCATGTGCATCACTTTCCCGAACTTCGGAGCACTGGTGGATGGAGCCCTGATGATAGAGCACAAGCGTCAGGAAATTGAAGATAAGAAGAGGAAATACATGAACCAGCAGTCTGGAAGCAGCAGTCGGCCTCGCTACAACCCCCAACCACCACAGCAGCAGCAGCGCTATCAGGGTCAGTCTGGTCTTCTGAATCGCAATCAGAACCCACAGCGCCCTCAGTATCCACCACCACAGCAGCAGCAGCAGTACCGCCACCAGAACCAGCAACAGCCACAGCAGCGCTATCAGAATCAACAGCAGGGCGGTCAGCCACGCCTCCCTCAGGCCAACAACGCACCTGCTGGCGCAAGAGCATGCTACACCTGTGGTGAACAAGGGCACTATTCAAACAACTGTCCCAAGAGAGCTCAGAATGCTGGCCAGAATGTCAACAATCAGAGGATCGGACAACAAAATGGGAATCAACAGCAAGCCCAAGGTAACCGAGGCCAACAGAACCTTGCAAAGGGCAAGCTCAACCACATGGGAGCAGAGACGGCTCAAGAGGCAGCTGATGTGATCGTCGGTACGTTCCCAGTCAACTCACACCCTGCAACAGTCTTATTTGATTCTGGAGCTTCGCATGCTTTTATATCTGCCGAGTTTGTGAAAAAGGCTTCAATGCTCATGCAACCCATGAAAAACACTATGGTAGTTAATTCACCGGGAGGGGAATTACGAGCCACATTATACTGTCCTAAAGTGCCACTTTCTATAAGGGGGGTAGACTTCCTTGTATACCCGATAGTCCTGGATTCCATTGGAATGGATCTAATCCTGGGAATGAGCTGGTTAGCAAGGCACGATGCGGTGATGCAATGTTCCAAGAGGACGGTGCAGATCACCGCTGGAACGGGTGAGAAAGTAGAATATGTGGCTACGAGTTCCTTGGAGCACAGCATGGCCCACCAAGCTGAGGGCAAGGTACTCGAAGACATCCGGGTGGTGAGCGAATTCCCGGACGTGTTCCCAGAGGAGTTGCCAGGTATGCCCCCGGAACGCGAAGTAGAGTTTATTATTGAACTTAAACCTGGGACAGCACCTATAGCCAAGAGGCCATATAGAATGGGGGTTAAAGAATTAGAAAAATTAAAGGATGAATTAAGGGCCCTGCTAGCCAAAGGGTATATCCGTCCTAGTTCTTCGCCTTGGGGAGCACCGGTGTTGTTCGTGGATAAAAAGGACGGGACACAGCGGATGTGTATCGATTACCGAGCTCTTAATGAAGTGACAATCAAGAACAAATACCCTCTGCCAAGGATTGATGATCTCTTTGACCAACTGAGGGGGGCTTGTGTGTTCTCTAAGATAGATCTTCGGTCAGGTTACCACCAAATGAGGATTCGAGTTACGGATATCCCTAAGACCGCCTTCACTACCCGGTATGGGCTATATGAGTTCACAGTCATGTCCTTCGGGTTGACCAATGCCCCGGCCTACTTCATGTACCTTATGAATAGCGTGTTCATGGACTATCTCGACAAGTTCGTGGTGGTGTTCATCGATGATATCCTGGTCTTCTCGAAGAATGAAGAGGAACACGAGGAACATCTGAGGCTAGTGATGCAGAGGCTCAGGGAACATCAGTTGTATGCCAAGTTGAGCAAGTGTGACTTCTGGCTAAAGGAAGTATCATTCTTGGGCCATGTTTTGTCTAATGGAGGAGTCGCTGTTGATCCAAGGAAGGTCAGTGATGTGCTCAACTGGAACCCCCCACAAGATGTGAGCGAGATCCGGAGTTTCTTGGGAATGGCAGGTTATTATCGGAGGTTCATTCAGGGATTCTCTGCGATCGCTAAACCCATGACAGCTCTGTTGGAAAAGGACGCCAAGTTCGTTTGGACTGAGAAGTGTCAGGCCAGCTTCGAGGAATTGAAGAAACGGTTGACCACTGCACCAGTGTTGGTACTGCCAGACATAACCAGGAGTTTCTCAGTTTACTGTGATGCGTCCCGGCAAGGGTTAGGATGTGTGCTCATGCAGGAAGGCAAGGTTGTGGCATATGCTTCAAGGCAGCTAAGGAAACATGAGTTGAACTACCCGACCCATGACCTGGAGCTGGCAGCAGTGATTCATGCTCTGAAGATCTGGAGGCACTACCTGATTGGGCACAAATGTGATATCTATACCGACCATAAGAGTCTCAAGTATGTGTTCACGCAGTCGGAGCTGAACATGAGGCAACGCAGGTGGTTGGAGCTAATCAAGGATTATGATCTGGAGATTCACTATCATCCAGGAAAGGCGAACTTAGTGGCAGATGCCCTTAGTAGGAAGAGCTATGTGAATATGGTTACGGGTACTAGTTTGCCAGAGGAACTTGCAATGGAGTTGGAACGGATGAGTTTAGGTATGGTGGCCAAGGTGACTGAAATGGTCGTGGAACCGACATTAGAACACGAGATCCGAAAGGGTCAACTCGAGGACGAGAGGATCAAGGAATTGATCCAACAAGTCCAACTGGGAAAAGCACATGAGTTCCGAGTGGATGAACAGGGAACTCTGTGGTACGGGGATAGAATCTGTGTGCCAGACCTACAGCCCATCAGAGATATAATCTTGAGGGAAGCCCACGACTCCGCGTACTCTATACACCCGGGGAGCACCAAGATGTATCTGGACCTCAAGGAAAAGTTTTGGTGGTATGGGCTCAAGAGAGACGTCGCGACATACGTAGCCCTATGCGACACATGCCAAAGAGTCAAAGCCGAACACCAGAGACCAGCCGGACTGCTGCAACCGTTGAGGATACCCGAGTGGAAGTGGGAGGAAGTAGGAATGGATTTCATCACGGGACTGCCTCGCACACAGAGAGGGTTCGATTCTATATGGGTAATCGTGGACCGGTTGACTAAAGTGGCCCACTTCATCCCGGTGAAGACCACGGATTCGGGGGCCAAACTAGCAGAGCTATATATGGAGAGGATCGTATGCCTGCACGGGGTACCGAAGAAGATAGTGTCTGATCGGGGTACCCAGTTCACCTCACATTTCTGGCATAAACTACATGAATCCATGGATACGAAGTTGCAATTCAGTTCAGCCTACCATCCACAGACAGACGGGCAGACCGAAAGGACCAACCAGATTTTGGAGGACATGTTGAGGGCATGTGCTCTACAGTATGGCATCAGTTGGGATAAGAGTCTACCCTATGCGGAGTTCTCTTATAACAACAGCTACCAGCAGAGCATCAAGATGGCACCTTTCGAGGCGTTGTATGGGAAGAAGTGTAGAACACCGTTGTTCTGGAATCAGACTGGGGAAAGTCAAGTGTTCGGGCCTGAGATCTTGAAAGAGGCGGAGCGACAAGTGCAAATAATCAGGCAGAACATGAAGGCCGCACAGTCTCGGCAGAAGAGCTATGCCGATGTCAGACGGCGGGACCTCAGCTTCGAAGTCGGAGACTTCGTGTACCTCAAAGTGTCACCCATGAGAGGAGTACGGAGGTTCAATGTGAAAGGCAAGCTAGCACCTCGGTACATCGGCCCCTTTCAGGTGTTAGAACGGAAAGGCGAAGTGGCCTATCAACTAGAGTTGCCAGAGAAGCTGTCCGGAGTACACAATGTGTTCCATGTATCGCAGCTAAAGAAGTGCCTACGGGTACCCGAGGAACAAATCCCGCTCGAGGAGCTGAACGTGCAGGAAGACCTCACTTACGACGAGCATCCAATTAAGATATTGGAAGAATCTGAGAGGGTAACCAGGAATAAGGTAATCCGGATGTGCAAGGTTCAATGGAGCCGGCACTCAGAGGATGAGGCTACCTGGGAAAGACAGGAGGATCTCAAGGCAGAGTATCCACAGCTCTTCGCATCCACATCCACACCCGAATCTCGAGGGCGAGATTCATCTTAAGGGGGGTAGGTTTGTAACACCCTAAAAATGCCTTTGTAAAATTTCTAGTAATTAAATGGTATTTATCCAATTGTTCATAAAAATCATAGGGAAATAAAACTTTTTCGGAGAAATTAAAATCAAATATAAGGTTTAGGAACATGTATGTTGCATTCATGCTGCTGCACAATTTTTGGTTGCTTGGGTTGTTTTGTTTCTCTTTTTGTTTTTCTTCTTTTTCCTCAAAGTCCATCTTTGCCCCTTGCACTTTTCCCCCCCCCTCTCCCCTTCCTTCCCTTTTCTTTCCCCGCTGCAGCCCAGCCAGCCAGCGCGGCCCAGCAGGCCAGCCCCCCCTCTCCTCTCTCCTTCCTCCGCGCGCGCAGCCCGCTTCGCAGCCGCGCCGGCCCAGCCGCTTCGCCGCAGCCGCGCCCCCCCCATGGGCCGCTGGCCCAGCAACCGCGCGCGCGTCCCAGGCCCAGCGCGCGGCGCTCCAGCTCCCCTCGCCCGCGGCCGCGACAGGTGGGCCCCGCCTGTCAGCCCCTTCCCCGCCCGCGGCCGCCGCCCGCGATCACCGCCGCAGCCGCCGCCGCCTGCCATTGAAGGCAGGGGCGTTACCCCGCGGCCGCCGCGCCCCCTTCCCCTTTTTTAAAACCCGTCGCCGCGAGCTCCGCCCCCTTTTCCACCCCGCAGCGCTCGCCCTAGCCCTCTCCCTCGCCCCCCCGCGCTAGCGCCGCCGCTCGCCGGACCAAACCGCAGCGCCGCCGCTCGCCGCCGACGCCCCAGCGCCCCGGAGCTCGCCGTCGACGCCCCCATCGTCACCGCGGTGAGCTGCTCGACCTCCCCGTGCCCTCCGCGTCGTCCCCCGCGAGCCGCAGCGCCCGCGCAAGCATCCGCGGCCCCGCCGGCCATGGCGCCGCCGCGCGCCGGCGACCGCCGCCGCCCGCCGTCGCCCGCAGCCCCTCCCCGCCGCTGGATCCGGCCGCAACGGCCCGGATTAAATCCCGCCGAAGCGGTACGCGGCCGGCGCACCGTGGGCCATGGACCGCGGCCGCCGCGCGGTCCACGGGCCGGTCCACGGCACAGTGCGCCGCGCCGGCCCCGCCCCCCCTGCTGACGCCAGCAGACGGCGTCGGGCTGACGCCAGCCGGGCGTCAGCCGGCCGTCAGCCGCCCCGCCGCCGTCAGCCGCTTTTGCGTTTAGGCCCCCGAGTTTTCTCTGTTTTACGCATAGGTCCAGCGCAGTTTTAGTTTTCTCGCAGTTTAGTCCTTTTTATCGCGTTTAGGCCCCTGGTAGTTCTTGTTTCTTGCCAGCAAGTCCCTGTGGCTTGTTTTTAGCGTAGTTTTCGCGTTCTAGCTCCGATTTGAGTGATTCTTGCGCTCATGCGTTCGTAGCGAAGTGTAGAATAGTTTTGTAACCTTCTTTTACCTTTTTTCTACTGTTTGGTGTACTGTTCTAATAGAATATCATTGCTTGCATGTATTGGTTTGTCTGGATGCTTGTATGGTGATTCGTGTGGCAGCCGGTGAGCCGTTCGAGCCCGCCCCGTTCGAGTTCGCGTACGACCAGGGCTACGAGGAGCAGGACCCGCAGCAGCAACCCTTCGAGGAAGGCAAGTGTAACGTGGAAATTCCTTGCAACCTATTCACCTTTAATCATTCATTCATATTTGCATGTGTCCAACTTGATGAGCCTTAAGGTTGTACCTAGCTACTTTTATCCTGTCCTTGTTATACCCCGGGTTCATGCATTTATGGGTAGTCTTTGCTAAGCGCAGCTACTGTCACCTTTATTTAAGTGTTAATATTGATTTAAAGGTTCACTTCAACGTGATGGTAAAACTTGTTCTTTAGCAACTTGGCTCAGGGAGCTAGAGCAAGGGCTGTGTGCTTTGTTCTAGCGTCTCTCCGTAAGGTCCGGTTCGGAAAGCGGCAACCCAGGAACCAGTCGCCACCGCCGGAACTATTATGGCTCTGGTCTTGGTCAAGTAGCTCGTACGTCTCTAGCTCGCCAGTGGTTACCGAAAGGCGTACGTGGGGAACTGCAGTTCAAGCATGGACTTGATCCATCGAGGACGGTCTCACCTGCGCTCTGAGATCCGTTGGCTATGTCTCGTTAGGCACAGTCCCGTGTTGGGGGTGTCCACGTTCGCGCCCTGGATACCCCACACGTCGCGCTTGATGGACTCACGTTGCGCCCTGAGGTCCGCGCTCCGGATGCCATTGACCCCCCTCACGTTGCGCCCTGAGCGACGGTCGATCTCGATGCCTTGGGGCCATGCGCTGCAAGTTGGACCAAAACGGCTACTGTGCTTGTTAGGGTGTCTTGTGAAAAACCTTGTAGCGTCCCTATGCACTCACACCTCGGAAGTGTGGTACGTGCGTGGTTGGGTTGAAAGCTCCTTGAGCTTTTACGCTAACGGTTGGGTAAAGGGCGAAACCTCTGCAGAGTGTAAATCTATCATGATAGCCGTGCTCACGGTCACGAGCGGTCTGGATCCTTTCTGATTAGTGGCTCTCATAAATAGAGATGATGTTTGTTCCTGTAATTACACTTACACTCTATTCATGGGTTTACAACCGGGAGTTGCTCACACTTGTAGTAAGTTGGATAACGTTAAAAAGAACCAACTAAAAATGCTAAATGCAGTTCAACCGAGTCAAGCCCTTTTAAGCCTTTCATACCTCTATGTTACACTTGCTGAGTATGATGGAATACTTACACTTGTCAACGACCAACAAAATCCCGGACGGGTAACAGATGGAGAAGCAGTGAATGACGCCGCTCTCGCGGACTTTCCGGAGGATCTTCCGTACTTCTGAGCTGGGGTCAACCAGTCGGCGTCCCTGTGGAGCACGGCGCCTTTAGTTTTCCTTTTCGCGAGAGAGTTGAATAAATTAGACTTCCGCTGTGACGTTGTGTAAGACTATGTCTTTGTTTTGTACTCTGATGTAAACCCTTTTAATTCGAGCATGTGTTCTCTGTTTTTACCATATTTGTATCGCTATATGTGGTTGTGGACTTCCTGGGCACACATATGGCCGCATTCGGTTTTTGTATAAAATCGGGTGTGACAGCTGTCAGGGGCGGTTTAACCGCCCCCCAGGGCCGGTTTAACCGCCCCCCTGGGCTGGCCCAAAACCGGCGTCGAGGAGCTTCGATCCGGAGGACACGCGGCGTGACTGCAAGGCTTGCGTCGGAGGGAAGCTAGCTTGCAGTGGAAGGTGCCCGAGCCGGAAAATATCTGAAGACCAAATGTCAAATTTGCCCCTGAGGGGTATGTATCACTTAGGGGTAGTTTAGTCTTTAGGACACCACCACTTGGACTACTAATATGCCCCTTCAGGGCTGGTGGCTGTTATCTCTCTAGTTATCTCTTTAGGTTTTACTTTGAACTTGTTTTCCCCTTCATCCCCTCCACCTAGAACTACTTCGAATCATTCCTAGTTTGTATAGGTGAATTCATGGTTATGTGATTGAGTTTGTGCTGCTCATCTTTGTGCCATGATTTGATTTCCCGAGCTCCTTTTTCTTTTTCTATTTTCTTGGGTATTTTCGGAGCTATTTTTGGGGGATTTTCGTTCTTCTTGTTCCCGAGCGTTTTCTCTCGGATTTCTTTGGGGGATTCACGTATGAGTGCCTTGTGCCTCTTTTGCTGGTGATCCTTTGCCCCCAAACGCCGAGAATCGCTCTGGATTTGAGATTTTCGGGATGAACTCGAGGTCATGGTGTTCTTCGCGAGATCTGCGATTCCGGGAGTTGTACTGAGTTAGAGGCCGAGATCTTTTGGGAAAACACTCCACTGGAGGTCTAGATCATCTGACCAAAATCTCGCCTCAAGAGCTCAAGCGGTTTGGGAGATCCACTTTTGTTTTGACTTTTTCCCGAGGCTCCCAGGCCCAGGCGGTTTAACCGCCCCCCCCCTGGGTGTGTTAGATCGAGCCGAGTTTCGGGTCATTTTGGTGTTCGTTTCGATTGGTTCAAGTTCCGCTGCTAGTTTCTTGTTCCTAGGGTCAGTAGCTTGACAGTGGCTACGTGATCTTGGCAAGATTGCTCTCGGAGGTTTCGGAGTTGATTTGGGAGAATAGCCGGATTGTTTGGAAAGATTTTTTATCGGCTCCCATTCACTCCCCCCCTCTCTGGTCGCCGTTTCGGTCCTTCATTTGTGTCGGATCAAATGATCATGGGTCGGATCAAACGATCAACACAACTTTGCCCTCCGTATTTTGGTCACAGCTCTTTACTCCAAACTAGTACATGTTGTAAAACTTATGAAATTCTCCATAATCCTATCACAAGCTCCTGACCATTTTCTCAAGTTTTCTTGGTTGGATGATACACAATTTGATCCGACTCGTACATTTGTTCACGGTCGGATAAAACGACACGTTATAACTTGTCTTCACGTCTGGTGCACAATGGCGCTGCTTGAACTTTGGTATTTAGATTGAATCATGCGACCAAGCTCCGGTCGGATCAAATGATCCATTCAAACATCGTTGTCCGACGTCGGTCAGATGATGCCCCATCCGTGTATCTTTGTCTGGGTCGGATGAAACGACTAGCACAGATTTTGCCCTCCGGTTTTTTAATCATAACTCTCAGTTCAAAACTCTGTGTTTGGCGATCTTGTACTTGTTGAAAAGCTTATGAAATTCCCCACAAAATTGTCAGATGGACCTAGACTATTTGAGCAACTTTGGACCATCTTTTTTTCTATCGGATGATTGGTCTGTCACGGTCGGATCAATAGATCAACAGTTTTCAGCACTTAGTCTTTTAATCATATCTTTCTACTCTGGAGCCCCATTTTGATGATCTTGGACTCTATGAAAAGCTTATGCGATGCTTTATATGATTATCCAAAAGTCCATCCCATTTGACCAGAATATAAAAATTCATGGGACAAGTCCAATTCATTTCTCTTTTTTTGGGACTTCTTTCTTTATATTGCATTCTTGGGACCTATTAAAGGCTACAAATTACATACTTGACAAACCATTAGTCCCAATAACTATGTTGTCGTTCAATCACCAAAATAAAAAAAATATATGGCTTAGAGGCTATGTTGGTTTTACTACCGCATCACTGCGATCGGGCTGCGCCAAAATCCGGATTTTGATGGTCTTGCCTCAGCCTGTGCTGCCCGGATCCGGCGGCCCCGCGTGTCGCCCCGTGTTGTGGCGGCTTTTCCTACGCGGTCGTGCCCTCCAGCTGCATTGGACCCGCCACTATGTTCTTCTCAGGTTGAGCTTATTTTTAATTCCCACAAAACAACATAAAAATCTCAGCGTCACATCCATTACTTTTCCTCGCCGCCATCACCCATGCTTCCTCCGATGACAGTGCGGCCAGCTGATTCATGCGATTTCTGGCACTCCGATGTGACTCCATCCGAGCTACATCCGCCGCCGTCCGACCGCCTGCCGTGGGCTGAGTTGGTTTGGTCGCTGATCCTGATCCCGTTATCAGTAAAGCTGCCAATCCATCAGGGTACGTTGCTCATATGTTTTGCATTTTGATGTGGCCGATTTGTTTAGTTTCATATTTTCTAGTCCCTTCGTATATGATTTAGATGTTGTTTATGACAATATTTTCGTTAAACGTTATGAATATAAATCACTAATAACATTTAAGTTGTCGAGTTTGAAAATGTGACAACCATATCAATAGATTTGCCTTGAATTTTTTATAAAAGTATACATATATTTTTTAATAAATATTTTTATAAAAATAAAAAGTTAAAGTTACTTTTTGAGACCATGTTGTTGTCCAAAACGACTTGCATTTCCTATATGAAGGGAGTCCTATTTTGCAGACATCTGTATTTTTGTCCACTACTTCGATATCTCAACTAATCTATCATTCACTGTATGTTTTATACAGACAGAGATTTTTTATGTTACTTTACATCTCGTTTGTGAAAATGCTCCATCATTTGCATTAGACATAATACGTACAGTCCAAATTCCTTTAAAAATGCCAAATAGAATTGCAAATGTAATATATTTACATATAGTAAATTGCATCAAGCTTCATGCTAAGACTACTTACCTCGTGCAGGTTTGGAATCAACTGCGCGCATGGGCGCACACAAATTAGTAGTTTAGTTATGAGTATGCTTCTTTTCATTTCAAAATACATGTCGTTTTTAGTTTACCATAAATCAAGCTTCTACCAATTATGTTTATAGAAATGCATGTAGAATTACGCCAACGCCTATTGCATCCAATCAAATTTCGTTTAATCGAGTATAAAATATGTCGTGGGCTCGTGGCTGGGACGATCATTATAGGAGTAGGTGTCTGGTATCTCCTCATGATGGCCAAGCTGGATATTTAAGGCTGTGCTCATCCCTTGTCAAAAGATGACCGGTTCTGATGGCCTAACAATGACCCATGGAGAGTTTGTCACCAAAACACGCATTGTCGTGTGTGTAGTGTTGATGATCTGGTTCAAGGTGAATCGCATGGCCTTCTTCCTTGGCATATATGAACCAGTCAGATCGACATCATCCTATGGATACAAAATTGTAAACAACGTACCGGCGTGGGGTGCATGCTTCATATTAAACACCCAAATTTTGGATAGGACACTGACCGGGGCACCTGTTTTCATAAAGTAATTCAATTAGCGTATTATTTTACACTCCAGATCTGCTTGCTACCTTCACGCCGATCACCTTTCACATTCTTATCTTAATTTTTCTTAGGAGGTTAATCAGACTAAGTGAATAGGTAAGGGAAGTAAAATGGACTTTTTTTCATCAAGTAGTTAATTATCACGAGATTCAACAGGAATATAAATAAATCATATAGAAATTAGAAATACTAGTCTATCAACCCGTGCTCTCGCATGGGCTTATAATTTTAAAAGACATTTATGTATACAACTCTATCATTTTTTTAATATTCTAACATAATACATCTATAGATGTACATTTTCATTGTCTAGTATTGATTGACTATTAATTACTAAGACATTGCATTATTCGTTGAGTTAGAGAGAATAGTTACAATAATTAGAGTTTATTAGCCAACTACCCGTGCATCCGCACGGGCTAAGTATTTAAAATATCAGATATTTATCTTGGAATCAAAATGATTATTAAAAATATTTTACTGTATGTAACCATAAGTGAAATAAAGTTACTACACCTTTTTTAGTGTTAGAACATGGCAAGCTCACTCAATACTTCCTGCATGGGTTGACATTTTTAAGCAATAACGGATAAAAACAAATAGGTTACTGCACTGTCCATGGATATATCTGTACCACTACTACAAAAAACATTTTTGGAGACTTTTTTTCCATTAACAGAGGCGGTTTTTGCAACCGTCTAAGCATTTACAGAGACGGTTTTGTTACAAAAACTGCCTCTGTTAATGATTTTGCAGATTAAAAAAAAGGTTTTGAATCCTAATTCCTTCTCTGATCACATATACATTAACTTTTCTTATTGCCAATGCTGACCATTTGTCATAGGATCAGCAGTTGCATTAGACAGAAAATTCCATAGGGTTTAGAAAATTTGGCACATGAAAATGAGAGAAGTAAGCTTGGCTCTACATGCATCAGTGCACTCCATTGATCAATGTTCAGTCAAGTGGAGTAAAAATAAGAGACAAGAGCATCAGTCAGCCTATCAGGAAAAGAATGTAATTGAACAGCTTCTCTCGTCTTTTAGCAACCTCCGTTAATGGATCGTCTCCGCCTCCGAAAATGATGGGCATTAACAGAGACGCACACATTTTGCAAGTGTCTCGGAAAATGTTTTGGCAGTGTCTCCTAAAATGTTTTTTGTAGTAGTGTACTTTACTTTTTATTGGCATTACACAAACTAAATTGTTTTACTGTATGTGCATGTGTTGAATTATTTGACACATGCACCATGATAGTGGGCCACTAAGCTAACAGCATCACCTTCTATGCCGGCATTAAGAGATAACTTACAGATCTTGCATATTTGAGGGAGAAAAATAATCCTATATGGTTATAAAGCTCGTATGAATGATGAGAAAAGACATAAAAGACCACACATCAGTCATGCGTGTGAAAAACAGAGGGCAATGGTTGAAAGCGTGCTACCTCGTTGGAGGGCCGCCCTACGTGTTAATATAGGTGTTCTAAAGGCACAAGATATACAGGATCGTAACAAACTAGAGGAGCCGGCCAAGAGTCCTAGTTACAACAGAAAGATCTTTACTTATCTAACTACAAGTCTATCACAACAATCTTCTAGAACTGTATATCTTGTGCCGATACTTACTCATGTTTGTTACAGATATGTTACAACATAACACGTGGGTAATCTACCTTTCTAACAGCCTGCCTCAATCATAACCGTGTAAGGTTAAGATTGGCCTTGAAGTTCTCCAGGAGTCGTACTGAAAGAGCTTTAGAGATTCCGTCAGCAACTTGATCTCCTGTAGGCACATTGTGACACCCTCGAAATTAAAAAGAAATTATGCAATTAACTATTAGATAAATTATTGAAATTATTAAAGCTACTATGGGCTTAAATAGGAATTATTATGAATAATAGGGTATAAAATAATAATAGAAAAATAAAATAAAGTTCTACAACTTAAGTGCTCCCTAAGGACTAAACTAGCATAAAAAACCCTAGGGTTAAATCAAAGGAAGTTTGGTTCAAATTTGAATTCAAGCAAACCCTTTTAAAAATCCCTTAAAAGAAATAGAAAAAAATCCTATGTCTAATGGGCCGGCAGCTCGCGGCCCAAAACCCGTGAAGTATGCTAACGCCCCCTCAACTCCCTCCCTGGCTCGCTCCCGCGCGGCCCGGCCCAGCCCACTTCCCTCCTTCTTCCTCCTCTCTCCCTCCCCGATTCTTCCCCCTCCCTCATTTCTCTGGCGCCGCCGCCGCGCGCCCATACCGCCGTCCTGCTCCTCCTCGCCTTGTGGCGACCGTATACCAACGCCACACCACCTCTGTGGGCACCTTCCATCGAAAGTCCCGAGATTACCTGTAACAGGCCCTAGATCAGTAAATTGATCTGGATCTCATCAGAGATTAGCGTCAAAAGCAATAAATAACGTATAAATAACTAGTTTTATTACCTTTTCTAGCGAAAGGTGGGGCTGGCGCTTATTCCGTGATGGGAATGAGCTAAAGCACCATGAAGGCCCAACCCTGTGTATCAATGAAGGCAAGACTGAGTACAATGCTACTCAGCAAGTACTTAGCAATCAAAAGGAAAGAATATGCATTATTAGTTGACAGGTTATTAAGTAGATTGATGTTTGGGTCCTGGAGGGGCAAGAACCTCCCTACCAGTCCCCGGTGATTCTGGCCCGGATCCTTCTGTCGATCCCGCAATCACCTTCTCCTCAGTACTATCATTCCTATGGGTTGTTCCTGGCTAATCTATGGGAGCTTTAACCAGACGGGCTCATGACCGAGAGCCACGGCTATCGATAGATTGGTTGACTCTGCAGAGGTTTGTACTCTTGGACTATACGGTCAGGCGACCCTCCCGTGGCCAACGGCAGGGCCACCCAACGGGACTCGTATCCACCGGCGTCCATCACTGGACAACTTCCATCTAGGTCTACCCACGGATGCTACTGGGGTCTAAACAGGGATCGCATATCCGTCCACAAAAGGACCTTCCCGGGGTATGGGTGCACCATAAATATAAAGGGCGTGCATCGCCCTTGGGCCCTACCAGCCCTGTCTCATGCGACCCGTGCCGACTAGTCCCAGCCCTCTGTCTGGGGCTGTCTCCAGCATTTCCGTTGCCCGCCGTGGCCCCTGGGGTAGCTTTACCAGAGGTAGTTGGTGGGGTGTGAGTCGAGGCCTCACATTACAGGGCATTCCCGAAGGCTATGTCCTTTTTGGCCCGTATAGCCGTACATGGCGTTGGAAAGACTTTCCCAAGTACCGGTCCTTAAGCGACCAAGGTAGGCCTCTGGATAGGAGCTCCTCCGAGACTATCCACCCTACCTCGTATCTTCTTCCCCCTTGGTGCCTCTCGCAACCAGGGTTTCTGGCACTGGGTAGTGACTTAGTAGTTGGGGGTATCTGAGTGGCTAATTCTCAATGCAACTACAGACATTAAGTAAGGAGTAGAGCATATTAATGTAGTTGATTAATATGAGCAAGGAAATTGCTAAGACTTGCCTTTATTGAGGATCCTTATTGCGTACGTTTATCGATGCTGACCGGGCTGTGCTTTTGGCACCTGAAAGTCTTGGCGTCTCGTCGGGGCCCGGCCATGCTATCGAACGATAAAACACATAAAATAACATCAATTCATCAATCAATGCCTATAGATTAGAAAGAGAAAGGGGAGATAGATATCCCGGGGCATACCTAGGGATCAGGATGGATTTGTGGATGTCTGGCGAATTATCCATTAATTATTTAATAATAATTAATGGATAGGGCGATGGGGCTTAGGAGGGGCTTAGTTGGTGGGATGGCTTCTAAGTGTGGAAAGAAAGGTTAGGGATAAACATTCAGGGAATTACTGGATATCTAAATAATTCCCGAATATTTATATTAATTATTTAGAAATAGATTTCTAAATAATTAAGGGATATTGGATGGAATTTCTAATAATATTCCAAGAAATTATTAATATAATTTTCTGGGAGTATTATGGGTGGCATGACGGCTAGGGTTTGCTAATATGTGGGATTTTGGTCGGGCAGCATAAGGCCTAGGTTTTATCGGAAACCTAAGGTTTTATTTGGGCGGCTCAACGGCTATACGGGGCTAGGGTTTAGTAACCGGGGTTTTTGGTTGGGCGGCATAGCTGCTATGCCGGGAGATATCTGGGGCTGGGAATTTGGGTAGCATAACTGCTAGGTGGGGGCTAGGATCAGGGTTTTGGTCGGGCATTATAACGGCTAGGGGGGACTGGCTTGGAAACCTGGGAATCGGGCAGCATCCCGGCTAGGGTTGCGAAGCGGCGAGCGGCGATGGGGTTTAGTGGCGGGGGGTCGAGCATTGCGCGGCTAGCTGAACTGGCATCGTCCACAATGCTGGGTTGAGTGGCTAAAGCTACGCCGCTGGTTAGACTGTTCCGGGCTGACCCGGGAGCAGAACAGAGCAGCAGTTGGCGCACCTTTCCTATTGTGTACGTGGGCGGTGTGATATGAATAAAGCTACGCCGCTGGTTGGACTGTTCCGGGCATACTCGGGAGCAGAGCAGAGCAGCAGTTGGCGCACATTTTTCCTACGTGTACGTGGGCAGCGCTATCGCATTGTGAAGAGAGCGGAGCTTGTGTGCGTGCGCTGAAGGCCAGAGCTCTCGCGTACGCACAGGGCTAGAGCTCTCTGGCTCGTGTGTGTGTGTGTGGAGAGAGCTTCACGCTCTAGTGCATGGAGCTGGAGCTCGTGCGGGTGTGTGTTGAGAGTTGAGGCTCTCAGCTCAGGAACGGAGGGAGGGGGTCATGCCCCTTTTATAGGCGAGCGGAGGGAGGGCACTGGCTGCCGGCCTCCAGGCTTTGGTGCCAAGGAAACGGATCGGAGGGGAGGGTTTGGGCGACGTGGTGGCCAATGGTAGGAGCGAGCATGCTGGGTTGGGGTAGCATGGCAGCAGGGCAGCGATCCGGGCGGTCATCAAGGTGAGGCAGGCGCTGGGCGAGCCCCTCGAGGTGCTGCTCGTCGCTGGGTAGAGGAAGCGGGGTGGCTGACGTCGGGCAGCGGGCAGGGCGGCATGCTGCTGCGTTGGGCAGGGCGGGCGGGCGAGCAGGGGGCGCGTGGCGCTCGGGGAAGGGCGCGGTGGCCTGCTGTGCTGCGAGCAGCGACCAGCGGCGAGGCGTAGCCGGCCTGTGGCCATGGCGCATGGCGGCCGGGGCTGGGACGTACGACGGCTAAGGAGGAGGAAAATGGAGAGGGGAGGGGAAGGGCGGCCTCGGCGGCGAGGTCCGGCGGCTAGCCAGGCACCGGAGTGGCGGCGCCAGGCGGCGGAGCTGGCTGAGGGTGGCGGCAGCGCTAGGTGTTGGAGGTACGACCATGGGCCCACAGGGACACATGGATTGTCTCCAGACAGAGTCATACCAGGCGTGAAGAACATGAGTAGAGTACTGCAAGGACTCTTCTCGTTATGAAAACTATTCGTATGACTTGTAAACTACTCGGATTGCCTTGAAAAGCACTCTCCGAGTAGTAATTGGTTAGGATTCAAGTCGAAACCAACCTTGTAACCCTGCCCGCCGTGAAAATAAGGCTGGGTAGGACCCAAGTCTCTCAACAGAGAAGACGATCTCATCAATACCAATCACCATACAGGACGTAGGGTATTACGCCTTCTAAGTGGCCCGAACCTGTCTAAATCCTGAGCCTCTTAGCCTTTGCGTTCCTGATCTCGGCGAAACCCACCTGAAACTCTACTACCTCGGGATACCCCTCGGTAGGATCGACGGTAGAACACCGACATCGACGGCAGGGCAGGGCTGAACTTGCTATTCTCTGGCACCCTTAAGAGGATGGGACTCGACATTGAAAAAATGTTGACTCCCACCGATTCCTCGTTCTATGGCATTGTCCCTGGTAATGGCAGTCTTCCCCTCGGTCAAGTCACATTACCAGTCACATTCGGCACGCAGGAGAACTACAGGACGGAGTACATCAAGTTCGAGGTGGCAGACTTCGAGACTTCGTATCAAGCAATCCTCGGACGTCCTGCTTTGGCCAAGTTCAAGGCCATCCCGCACTATGTCTACCTCGTCCTCAAGATGCCAGGACCCAATGGAGTCATACAACTGCGACAGAGAAGCTATGGAGTTTGCGGCTACCACTCAGGTACCCAACGCCATGGCCCAGCTCTTTGCAGCAGCTCAGAAGCTGAAGCAGTCAGAGTACGAGATCTCCAGCAAGGAACTCGGACCACACAAGGCGTCTATTTATGAAGACGTGGCGACCAAGGACGCACCACTACTAGAAGGAGACCAGTTGAAGACCACCAAGATCGGGGCCGGCTTAACCCCGAAATAAGGAGGCGAGCTCGTCAGGATTCTGCAAGCTAACCGCGACATCTTTGCATGGAAACCTGCAGATATGTCAGGAGTGCCAAGGAACCTGATCAAGCACAGCCTTAACGTCGATCCCAAAGCTACACCCAAGAAGGCGACAAGCGAGAGGCGATCAAGAAGGAGCTGGCGAAACTACTCGCCGCAGGATTCATCAAGAAGTCTTCCACCCGACTGGTTGGCAAATCCAGTCTTGGTGAGAAAGAAGAACAACAACGAGTGGCGCATGTGCGTCGACTACACTCGTGCAGAAGTTCCGGAGTTACCTTTGATACTTGTTTATTCAACAAAGTATACATTGGTCAAAATCCGAAGAGTAGATCACATGACTACTTTCCAGGATCCCTGAGTACTTAGATGTAACTAAGACCAGGCTGAACACCTGTAGAGGCCAGCTAGCCTTATAAAGCAACTACCCGCGAGTGGTTATTTCAAATCTTTGAGTACTTATTTGAAAGTACTACAGAGTCTACTCCACAAGGCGAGTAGTAACTTCAAATCTCTGAGTACTCATTTGAAAGTACTACAGAGTCCACTCGGCAAGAAGAGTAGTGATTTCAAATCTTTGAGTACCTATTTGAAAGTACTACAGAGTCTACTCCACAAGGCGAGTAGTAACTTCAAATCTCTGAGTACTCATTTGAAAGTACTACAGAGTCTACTCCACAAGGCGAGTAGTAACTTCAAATCTCTGAGTACTCATTTGAAAGTACTCTAGAGTCTACTCCATAAAAGAGTAGTGATTTCAAATCTCTGAGTACTTATTTGAAAGTACTCTAGAGTCTACTCCACAGTATGAGTAGTGATCTTCAGGTACCAGTTATCAAGTGCTTTGAAGTATAACTCGCCAAATGAGTACAACTTGCCGGGGGCTTCCTGAATACACTGCAAGAGTGGTTTGGATGACTTTTCAGGCGCCTCATGATCAATGGAATTCATCAATGTGTGGTCGCCTCAACCCGTTGCAAGTTACCAAGTCAAAGATTGACTTCAGCTTGTGCCGCGGTACTGCCGCATCGCCAATATGCTTGTGATGAACTCAAGCTAGTCAGAATCAACTATGACTAAGTCTGCTTCATCGACAAACGACAACAAACAAGCTAAGTTACTTATTTCAATTATTTTTTATTTTATTCTAACAAGATTGGCCAAGCGCCGAGTACTTTGTTTGGATGACTACTTTATAGGCCGCACAGCGTGCTATCACATCTTTGCCAGCTTCCAGGCTCGGGGGCTGATGCTAAAATTACAACTCGGTTTGCCATTAGGCTTACCTAGTTGTCTTTCTCCAGCATATTTGAGTCGCCAAGTACCAATGATGGGGCTTCGACTACATTGGCACCTGACTCCTGTTTCTAGGGAGATCGCAGCCTGACAAGTCAACCACGACCTCCTCTGTTTCGCTACCCTATTGATGGTGGCTATTTTGACTACATACTACTCGATGCATCCCCGCTGGCTCCTATGCTCGGGGGCTGGGTACAAGAAAACCACTCGGATGAAGATCTCCAAGATGATTCGATGTGACTACTAATTCTGGGTGCAAATTACCACTCGGATGATGATCTCCAAGATGATTTGAAGAACCCTAAAGCTCGCTGGACCCTTGAATTGATCATTCTGAATCGTTTCAAGGCTCGGGGGCTGATAGGCGATATACATCGACTGCTGATTTCATTTTTTTCTGAAGACTGAAGACTTAAATCAAGACCCTCGGCTTGATTTTTTGATTCAACCCAAGGCTCGGGGGCTACTTGATATCAAGTGCAATTTTTCCAAAATTGCACATTTCAAGAACAAGATGAAGATTCAAGATTCTGTGGACCCTCAACCTGATTCTTCGATTCAACTTAAGGCTCGGGGGCTACTCCATATGGAGTGCGATTCTTATCGCACACCATATAATATTTTGAAGACTACTCATTCAATCAGAATAAATGGGGCTTAAGCACCTCATGGCCTCGTGACAACCAGGACCTGCCAAAGACTGATCAAGCACTCGAAGAACTCGAAAAAAATACTCGATCGGCTTGACAAGTACTCGTCAACTCGACGATGAAGTGCTTGGGGGCTTGTTGGAGGTACGATCATGGCCCACAGGGACACATGGATTGTCTCCAGACAGAGTCGTACCAGGCATGAAGAACACGAGTAGAGTACTACAAGAACTCTTCTCGTTATGAAAACTAGTCGTATGACTTGTAAACTACTCGGATTGCATTGAAAAGCACTCTCCGAGTAGTAATTGGTTAGGATTCAACTCGAAACGAACCTTGTAACCCTGCCCGCCGTGAATATAAGGCTGGGCAGGGACCCTCTCAGAGGAACCCAAGTCTCTCAACAGAGAATACGATCTCATCAATACCAATCACCACACAGGACGTAGGGTATTACGCCTTCTAAGCGGCCCGAACCTGTCTAAATCCTGAGTCTCTTAGCCTTTGCGTTCCTGGTCTCGGCGAAACCCACCTAAAACTCTACTACCTCGGGATACCCCTCGGTAGGATCGACGGTAGAACACCGACACTAGGGTAGCGAGGAAAGGAAGACAGGCCGCGCAGGGGTGGGCCGCTCAGGCCACGACCTGCTGGGCTAAGGCTGCATGCGCGCGCATGGGCCTGGGGAGGCGGGGGGCTGGGCTGCGGTCGTGGGCCGGCCCAAGAGGAGGGGAGGGGGCGGTTTGGGCCGTCCGGCCGGGGAAAGGAGGTGGGACGGTTGAGGGGCGAGAGTTGGAGGGGGAGAAGTGGACCTGAATGTGCTGGTGGGCTAAATAGGAGATTGCGGCCCATTTAGGGGAGAGGAAGGTTTTCTATTTGTTCGAACTAGGTTTTGGGTTTGAATTTGAATATAAATTTAGATTCGAATGAGAATTCGAGGTGGGGCTTGAAGAAGGTAATTTTAGAATATTTTGGGGAGATTTGAGATCGTAATATTCAAATTTAATTTGAATATTATTTCTAAATGTTGGAATAAAAGAGAGATTTGGAAAGGATTTCTATCTCTTAGAATTTAGAGATTGGAGATGGATTCTAAAGCATTCATATGCATCACGCATGACAAGTTAAATGCATGGTTTAATTCACAAAATATATTTTGAATATTAGAGAGAAAAGAATTATATTTAATTATGAAGAATTATGGAAAATATATATTTTTAAATGCTCGTAAAAAGACGGGTGTTACAGGGCTACCCCACTTAAGGAAATCTCGTCCCGAGATTTAGGGCTAGAAAGAAAGAGCTGGAGTTTTATTTGAATGTATGCTTATGTAAAGTGACAGTAGGAGTTTCCAATATTCAAAAGGAATTTCTTTTTCCTTTGTAAACTTTGAAATTCTTTTTTTTTCTGAACTGTTTTAATCTTCAAGTTCTTGAGATAGAGTACCTTTTTCTTTAGTTAGGTTACTACCCCACTTAAAGAAGAACTTGGGATTCCTTTAATTTTTATTTTTCTTCATCAGGTAGAGACCTCGGATTTTCATATCTTTCTTGGGGTTTCTGTCTAGATTTCTTATCCAAGTTTTCCTTCACTTGGATATACCTATGCTCGATCATACTTCTTCCTCCGGTGTCTTATTCTTGATTACCAAGATTTTCTTTACCTGGGCTTTCTTTCTATAATCTCTCGGATTTTTCCCTGTTCTTGAGAGTATTACTTTTGGCCCAAGTTTTCCTTGATCCGGGATTTTGTTTTCTTCTCATATGGGTATCTCCGTAATCGTGTGTGCTACTCCTGTGGTATCTTATTCCTGGTTAGCATGTGCCATCTTTACCTTGTCCTCTTTTCTGATAACCTCCCCCTATCTAGGGTGACTAGTTCAGGGAGAGATTGTGTTTGTCGTCAGTGCTTTGACGGCTTCGGTTTCCTAGGGGAGGATCTGGCAATTACTCCGGGGTTACCAGGTGGGAAAAAGGGGTCTAAGGTAAGGAACTCAGGTGACCACTTCTCACAATAAAGTTTGGTATGGTGATTCTTTTGGGTATTGTGAGAAGTGTCTTCTTTCGGGGATACATAGGTAGTTACGATATTTCAGTTGGTGGGTTTTCTAGTTATTCTAATGAGGTTGGGTTGCCACTTGGCAGTTGATCATATCTGTGGATCATGGCCACTTATCCAACGTTGCTGGTGACTCGGGATTTCCAGGTTTTATGTGGTGATTCTTCTGCTAAATCACTCACTTGCTACACCACAGTCCACTTCTTAAATCCATATCTTTGGAATCGACTATCTTGGAATTTTGTAGAAGGTCTGATGTTGGCACCATGGGATTGGGAGGGTGCTTCTAAGAGGATGACCTTGGCCAACTATTCTGTGGGAGGAATAAGGATAAAAGGATTTTATGGAGCGGCCGGGATTGTGCCTCTATTTAAAGAGAGGACAGTCATGGTTAAACTCTGTGGTTTTGGAAGTTTGTTTGAGTATAAACCGGGTAGCTTTTTCTTGACGGCTGGAAGTAAGGGATTGATAGAGGTGCAATGGTTGGAAGAGAGTGTTAGGATAATACTTTTGAGATATTTATGGAGGGCTTGTTTTGGATGGTTACAGTGAGATAGAGAGGCATACTCCGAGAAACTTGCATGCCTCAATGATCTGTCAGGAATCGGAATAGTTTTCTGCTAGGGAAGAGTTTCGGTTTCGATAGTGGATGTTAAAGAATATTGGCTTGATGGTGCAAGTCTTGCGGGAAAGAAAGCAACTAAGGACAGGTTTCCTTCAGATATTTTGAAAACGAGCATGTGTTGGGAGTAGGGTCTTGAGTCGCTAAATATACAGAATTTTACGATTCCGGGGATCAACCGAGTCAGGGTTTATATGGTTGACCCGTTTAGGTTTCCTCCGAGATGGGATGGCATTCTGGAAAGTTGTGAATTTAGTTAGAAGGGAGATGTTTGCTAGAGGGAAGAACGTGAATACCTTGATTTCTCTGGGGATGAGTGTGGGTGAGATGGTGGTATTGGTGTGGTGATGGATGTATCGTGATTTTTCCCAGAAAAATTGGATGACAAGTCCTTGGTGATAGAGAACATCCGCTCGTCTAGGGGTTGGGTTATTTTGAGGATATGAGTTTGGCCATTGCCAGGAATGGGCGTAGTTTCCTCGGGAAGGCTAATGATGAGTGGGTTCGGGGATGACGATGATCAGGAGAAAGCTAGTTTCATCAAGAAACTTACATGCCTCGAAAATGGGAATTTGGCTATTTCCGCGAGAATCTCGTGAGAGTTAATCTGGGGAGAATGGCATTGAGATCCCCAAGGTGTGGAATCGACGAGTAGGGTTTTCTAGGAAATTAAGAAGGATGTAGTGTAAAGTTTGGCAGGGGTTTTCTCGAGGAAGTGCTTGAGTACGATCGGTGGTAGTTCAAGGAAAAAGGGTTGGCCAGTTCGGGAATTACATAGGGCGGATGAGTTGGAGTTGGTAGGAGAAGAGTAGGCGTTTGAGCTTATTAGGAAAAGGGTTGATTTTCCCAGTTGGTGGTTCATGGGTTGAAGATTTACGGTCGGGGTTTCTTGAGGACCCAGTGTGTCCGAGGACCGGTGGATGGTCGCTTCCTGGTGTGATGAGTGATTGACATCGTGGTGTGGATTGACGTTTCCCTTGGCTCAAGTATTGCAGGTGTAGAATGCGGCTTGGTTGCATTGGTGCAGGTGAAGAACAGGCGCGAAAGGTCTTAGCCATGGCGGCCTCCGAGGAGCGGAGAGACAAGTAGGCTTGGTTCGAGGGACCCGGTGGCCGGTGGATCAAGTGCGGTTCACATGCTGGCAAGAACGAGCAAGGGGACGTGGTTCCGGTGCGAGGTAGCGGCTCACAACCGAAGCTCGTACGCGGACGAGAAGCCGGCACAAGGTGGCGGCTAACAACCGAAGTTTGCGCGCGGGGTTTGGTGATTTGGCCACAAAATCATCGGTGGACGGTTTCCCTTGGTTTGGGCCTCAAAACCAAGGACCGAGGACTCGACGAGGCGGACTTGGGCAGCTTGGCCTGGTTGGGCTGACAGGGGCGGTTTAACCGCCCCCCAGGGCCGGTTTAACCGCCCCCCCTGGGCTGGCCCAAGAACGGCGTCGAGGAGCTTCGATCCGGAGGACACGCGGCGTGACTGCAAGGCTTGCGTCGGAGGGAAGCTAGCTTGCAGTGGAAGGTGCCCGAGCCGGAAAATATCTGAAGACCAAATGTCAAATTTGCCCCTGAGGGGTATGTATCACTTAGGGGTAGTTTAGTCTTTAGGACACCACCACTTGGACTACTAATAGGCCCCTTCAGGGCTGGTGGCTGTAATCTCTCTAGTTATCTCTCTAGGTTTTACTTTGAACTTGTTTTCCCCTTCATCCCCTCCACCTAGAACTACTTCGAATCATTCCTAGTTTGTATAGGTGAATTCATGGTTATGTGATTGAGTTTGTGCTGCTCATCTTTGTGCCATGATTTGATTTCCCGAGCTCCCTTTCCTTTTTCTATTTTCGTGGGTATTTTCAGAGCTATTTTTGGGAGATTTTCGTTCTTCTTGTTCCCGAGCGTTTTCTCTCGGATTTCTTTGGGGGATTCACGTATGAGTGCCTTGTGCCTCTTTTGCTGGTGATCCTTTGCCCCCAAACGCCGAGAATCGCTTGGATTTGAGATTTTCGGGATGAACTCGAGGTCATGGTGTTCTTCGCGAGATCTGCGATTCCGGGAGTTATACTGAGTTAGAGGCCGAGATCTTTTGGGAAAACACTCCACTGGAGGTCTAGATCATCTGACCAAAATCTCGCCTCAAGAGCTCAAGCGGTGTGGAAGATCCACTTTTGTTTTGACTTTCTCCCGAGGTTCCCAGGCCAGGGCGGTTTAACCGCCCCCCCTGGCCGGTTTAACCGCCCCCCCTGGGTGTGTTAGACCGAGCCGAGTTTCGGGTCGTTTTGGTGTTCGTTTCGATTGGTTCGAGTTCCGCTGCTCGTTTCTTGTTCCTAGGGTCAGTAGCTTGACAGTGGCTACGTGATTTTGGCAAGATTGCTCTCGGAGGTTTCGGAGTTGGTTTGGGAGAATAGCCGGATCGTTTGGAAAGATTTTTTATCGGCTCCCATTCACTCCCCCCCTCTCTGGTCGCCGTTTCGGTCCTTCAATTGGTATCAGAGCCGGTTACGGGTCTTTGCGACTCTAACCAGTCTAAGATCCAAAGATGGCGTACCAAGATCGGGGTTCCGGGCCTCCGCACTTCGATGGGAAGAACTACCCGAACTGGGTTGCGCGTATGGGCGCTTTCTTGCGAGGCAAAGGAAAGTTGCTGTGGGATGTGACGAAAGATGAAAACTATGTCAATCCCACCAACTTAGATGCCCAGGATGCAAAGGATAGATTTGAGGCGAATGCCCGAGCTGTTGACTACTTGTTCCGTGCTTTGTCCGCCGAGGAGTTTGAGCGTGTTTTGGGCGAGGACCTAGCTTGCCAGATCTGGCAGAAGCTCAAGGTAGCCCACGGTGGTGATAGCCATGTCAAGGCTAGGCTTTTCTCGATGTACAGGAGAGAGTATGAGAACTTTGCTCATTTGCCTGGAGAGTCGGTTGATGCTTTGTTTCAGCGTTTCACTTCGATTGTCAACAACATGAAAGCCAACATTACCGTGCTCCCATACTCAGATCATGACCGAGCTATCAAGCTCCTACAAGCACTTGATAGATCCGTGTGGGGTGCCAAGGTTGAGGCGATCATGGAGTCGGCAAACTATGAGACTCTTTCTGTTGATGAGCTTTTCTCGAAGTTGAAGTCTTCTGAGGTTGACAGGCAGTTGCTTGCCAAGGCTAAGAGTCCGACTGATCCCCATAGTCTGGCTCTAGTCGGTGGCTCTGGATATGGACATGCTAACACTCCTAGACACTTTGCTTTGTCTTCTCTTGTGTCCCTTCCAGATGAAGAGTATGAGGTGCTGAGCGAGGAGGATCTCGCGTTGCTCACGAGGAGGTTCGAGAGGATGTACCAGAACCGCAAGGGTTCGAGGCGTGCCGGGAGTACGTGCTACAGATGCGGCAAGATGGGCCACTTCATCGCCGAGTGCCCCGAGGAGATCAAGAACGACTACAACCGCAAGCACCGCCCGCGAGACGACCACAAGCACCGTCCCAAGGACGAGTACCGCGCCAAGAACAAGAACAAGGAAGAGAGAAGATCCAAGAACAAGCACGGTGGACACAAGAAGCACAGATCTCGAGCGATGGTGGCTGATGCGAGCGACATCGACACAAGCTCCACCAACACGTCGTCAAGCTCAAGCAGTGAAGATGAAGACCGCGGCCGCCGCAAGGAGAAGAAGAGCTTGAACCGCAACTTCAACGGCATCTCCTTCGCCGCCGTCGACTACTGCACCATGGCGCACGACTCCGTGAAGAGCAAGGACGACTCCGACTCCGACTCCGAGGATGAGGTATTGACAGATCCCACCTCTTTGCGTCAGGAGATTGCTAGGTTAGAGCAGTTGGTCGATAACCGCGATGATGTGCTTAGGAAGACCAACAAAGAGAAGAGGGAGTTTAGGTCTTTGCTAGGAGAGTCCAAGGATAGAGTGGCTGAGCTTGAGACCTTGCTTTCTGAGACTGGAAAGAAGGCCATGGAGTTTGAGTCTTTGCTTTGCGAGTCTAGGGAGAGAGCAGCTTCGCTTGAGTCTGAGATTGCTGTTTTGAAAGATGCTCCTCTTGTGTCTGATGAGGTAGAATGCTCGTTCTGTGATGTGCATATTGCTGATCTTGTTGTGCTTAAGGAGAAACACATGAACTGCTTGGATGAACTAGAGAGTGCTAGAGTTGAGCTTGCTGAGTTGAAGTCTAGGTCATCTTTGCTAGGTGCTTGTACTTCTTGTCCTGCTTTGCATGCTCAGTTGCTTGAATCACGCACCATGATTAGTTCACTTGAAGCACAACTTAAATCACCCATTGCGAATTCATGTTCTGCTTGTGATGTTGTTGCATTGAAAAATGTTGAGCTAGAGCAGTGTGTGAATCGCTTGCAAGATGAGAATGATGAACTGAGACAGTGTTTGGGTTGGTTGTCTGGTCGTGAGCCTCAGCTTAAGATGTTGATTGCTAGTTTCAAGAGAGCTGATGGTTGTGGTCTTGGTTCTGAGAAGGTTGGTGAGAGTAGTGGTGAGAGAGAGAGAGATCTAGAGAGTTCCACCACAAACGTTCCCACAAACCCACCAAAAACCATTCTCAAGAACACCTTCACACCCAAACCAAACCACCTGCTGAACAAGCTTGACACCACTCCAGATCCTCCCAAGTTTCCACCTAGGTCAGAGAACTTTCAGAGGAGAGTGACCTTTGTGAGGAGTGGGGTTTACCAGCCGAGAGAGAGGGCACAGCCGAGAGAAACCCCAAAGCCAAAGCCAGTCCGCTTCCATTGTGAGCATTGTGGAAGGGATGGTCACCTTGAGGAGTTTTGTTGGAGGAAGAAGAGGGAGGTGAGAAGAGAGAAGGAGGTGGGGAACAGGGACAGGTACTACTCTTCTCGTAGTGTGCCTGTGTCTCGTTCACCCTGGCCGAGAGGCGACGCTGTTGTGCGTACAGTTCCTGTGGTTGCTAGTCGTGGTGTTCCTGTTGTTCGTGAGTTTGCTAGGCGGCCTCCGTTTCGTGGTCAGTTTGGTTCAGGGAGGTTCGACCGTAGCTTTGAGGCTAGGAGAGAGTCTAGGCCACGTTTTCCCCCGCGTGGTGCTAGAGGTCCGACGGTGAGAGACGAGAGGGTGTCACGCGGTAGAGCTGATTTTACTAACCCTTCTTTTGAGCAGATGGTCCGACACTGGTTTGACTCGTTCTGTGCTAACCCCAGTGTCGAGTCATTTGCTCATTCTCGTTCTCGGTTCTGATTGTGCAGGTGGGAGGCTTGGAGAACTTTTGGTTGATGGATTCTGGCTGCTCGAGACATATGACAGGTAATGGTAAGTGGTTCTCCAGTCTCACCCCGGTGGTGTCCAGGCAGTACATCACTTTCGGGGATAAGGGTAGAGGTAGAGTGTTGTCAGAGGGTGCTATTCAGGTGAGCGACACTTTCATGTTGAAGCGGGTTGCACTTGTCAAGAATCTTGGTTTCAATTTGCTCTCAGTTTCTCAGCTTCTTGATGAGGGTTATGAGGTTCGCTTTAAGCGTGGTGATTCGAAAATTCTTGATTCTCGAGGTGACCTTGTGTGTATGATCATTCCTGAGGGACAGATTTTTCGTGCTGATTTTTCTCGATCTTTTGGTCCTTCACGTTGTTTGATCGTTGGTACTTCTTCTGAGCTTTGGAAGTGGCATAGGAGATTGGGTCATGTGAGCTTTGATTTACTCACACGCTTGAGTGCTCTTGACCTTATCCGAGGATTGCCCAAGCTCAAGTTCGAGAAAGATTTGGTTTGTGCACCGTGTAGGCATGGAAAAATGGTTGCTGCTTCTCACCCACCTTTGACAGATGTTATGACTGAGCGTCCAGGGGAGCTCTTGCACATGGATTTGGTTGGCCCCGCTCGAGTTCGTTCAGTTGGTGGGAAGTGGTATGTTCTTGTGGTTGTTGATGACTTTTCTCGGTATGCGTGGGTGTTCTTTCTGGCGTCGAAGGATGAGACTTTTGATTTTGTTCGAGATCTGATTTTGAGGTTGAAAAACGAGAGTAATGGTGGTGCCATGAGAGCTATTCGTAGCGACAATGGTACGGAATTTAAGAACACTCGTTTTGATGCCTTCTGTCGTGATCTTGGTCTTGAACATCAATACTCGTCGCCATATGTTGCTTGTCAGAATGGAGTTGTTGAGAGAAAGAATAGAACACTTTGTGAGATGGCTAGGACGATGCTAGATGAGCATAGGACTCCTAGGAAGTTTTGGGCAGAAGCGGTGAACACAGCTTGCTATGTTTCAAATCGGATTTTCCTTCGTGCTTTCAAGAAGAAAACTTGCTATGAGCTTTTCCATGGTCGTTCCCCCCGTGTGAGTCACTTTCGGATTTTTGGTTGCAAGTGTTTCATCTTGAAGAAAGGAAATTTGGATAAGTTTGAGTCTCGTTCGATGGATGGAATTTTTCTTGGTTATGCTAATCACTCTCGAGCATATCGTGTGCTCAATCTTGAAACTAACCAAATCATGGAGACTTGCGAAGTCACTTTCGACGAGACTATTCCGTGTAGCTCTTCTGCTTTTGAGTGTGCAGGTGATGATGACTTGGGACAGCCCATCTTTGAGGAGGAACAGCCTGATGATGAAGATGATGAGGAATTTCAGGCACCGTGTGGAGATCGTGTACCTTCTACTTCCACTACTACCACGACGTTCGACGACGGCCCCTCTGCTACACCTTCGTCGAGTCGCGCACCAGATCGAGTTCAAGTGGAAGCTGATGTTGAGGGGGAGGCAATCTCGAGGCGAGAAGCTCCCCGGCTGGTACAGAGGGATCATCCACCTTCGAAGATCATCGGGAACATGGATGAACGCACTACACGGTCGAGGTCACAGAACATCTCTCATTATGCTCATTCTACTTTTGTCGCGTCTTTTGAGCCCAAAAATGTTGGACACGCTTTATCTGATTCTGATTGGGTCAATGCCATGCATGAAGAGCTTGAAAACTTTGAGAGAAATCAGGTGTGGAAGTTAGTAGAACCACCTCCAAATTGCCATCCCATAGGAACCAAGTGGGTGTTCAAGAACAAGAGGGATGAGAGTGGTGAGATTGTGAGACACAAAGCGAGGTTGGTTGCTCAGGGGTTTTCGCAGCAGGAGGGGATAGATTATGAGGAGACATTTGCTCCTGTTGCCCGTTTGGAGGCAATTCGGATCCTTCTAGCATTTGCAGTTGCTAAAGGGTTCAAGTTGTACCAAATGGATGTGAAGAGTGCCTTCTTGAATGGGGTGATCGAGGAAGAAGTGTATGTGAGGCAGCCCCCGGGTTTTGAGAGTGAGAGATACCCACACCGAGTGTACAAACTCCACCGAGCTTTATATGGCCTAAAGCAAGCACCCAGAGCGTGGTATGGTAGATTGAGAGGGTTCTTGCTTAGCAAGGGTTTTGTGATGGGGAAGGTTGATAAGACGCTCTTCTTGCTGAGAAATGGCAAAGATCTTTTAATCGTTCAGATTTACGTGGATGATATCATTTTTGGTGGCTCTTCTCATGATCTTGTTGCCAAGTTTGCAGACGATATGAGCAGGGAATTTGAGATGTCGATGATGGGAGAGTTGCAGTTCTTTCTCGGGCTGCAGATCAAGCAAACCAAGGATGGGACATGTCACACCCGATTTTATACAAAAACCGAATGCGGCCATATGTGTGCCCAGGAAGTCCACAACCACATATAGCGATACAAATATGGTAAAAACAGAGAACACATGCTCGAATTAAAAGGGTTTACATCAGAGTACAAAGCAAAGACATAGTCTTACACAACGTCACAGCGGAAGTCTAATTATTCAACTCTCTTACGAAAAGGAAAACTAAAGGCGCCGTGCTCCACAGGGACGCCGACTGGTTGACCCCAGCTCAGAAGTACGGAAGATCCTCCGGAAAGTCCGCGAGGGCGGCGTCATTCACTGCTTCTCCATCTGTTACCCGTCCGGGATTTTGTTGGTCGTTGACAAGTGTAAGTATTCCATCATACTCAGCAAGTGTAACATAGAGGTATGAAAGGCTTAAAAGGGCTTGACTCGGTTGAACTGCATTTAGCATTTTTAGTTGGTTCATTTTAACATTATCCAACTTACTACAAGTGTGAGCAACTCCCGGTTGTAAACCCATGAATAGAGTGTAAGTGTAATTACAGGAACAAACATCATCTCTATTTATGAGAGCCACTAATCAGAAAGGATCCAGACCGCTCGTGACCGTGAGCACGGCTATCATGATAGATTTACACTCTGCAGAGGTTTCGCCCTTTACCCAACCGTTAGCGTAAAAGCGCAAGGAGCTTTCAACCCAACCACGCACGTACCACACTTCCGAGGTGTGAGTGCATAGGGACGCTACAAGGTTTTTCACAAGACACCCTAACAAGCACAGTAGCCGTTTTGGTCCAACTTGCAGCGCATGGCCCCAAGGCATCGAGATCGACCGTCGCTCAGGGCGCAACGTGAGGGGGTCAATGGCATCCAGAGCGCGGACCTCAGGGCGCAACGTGAGTCCATCAAGCGCGACGTGTGGGGTATCCAGGGCGCGAACGTGGACACCCCCAACACGGGACTGTGCCTAACGAGACATAGCCAACGGATCTCAGAGCGCAGGTGAGACCGTCCTCGATGGATCAAGTCCATGCTTGAACTGCAGTTCCCCACGTACGCCTTTCGGTAACCACTGGCGAGCTAGAGACGTACGAGCTACTTGACCAAGACCAGAGCCATAATAGTTCCGGCGGTGGCGACTGGTTCCTGGGTTGCCGCTTTCCGAACCGGACCTTACGGAGAGACGCTAGAACAAGCACACAGCACTTGCTCTAGCTCCCTGAGCCAAGTTGCTAAAGAGCAAGTTTTACCATCATGTTGAAGTGAACCTTTAAGTCAATATTAACACTTAAATAAAGGTGACAGTAGCTGCGCTTAGCAAAGACTACCCATAAATGCATGAACCCGGGGTATAACAAGGACAGGATAAAAGTAGCTAGGTACAACCTTAAGGCTTATCAAGTTAGACACATGCAAATATGAATGATTGATTAAAGGTGAATAGGTTGCAAGGAATTTCCACGTTACACTTGCCTTCCTCGAAGGGTTGCTGCTGCGGGTCCTGCTCCTCGTAGCCCTGGTCGTACGCGAACTCGAACGGGGCGGGCTCGAACGGCTCACCGGCTGCCACACGATTCACCATACAAGCATCCAGACAAACCAATACATGCAAGCAATGATATTCTATTAGAACAGTACACCAAACAGTAGAAAAAAGGTAAAAGAAGGTTACAAAACTATTCTACACTTCGCTACGAACGCATGAGCGCAAGAATCACTCAAATCGGAGCTAGAACGCGAAAACTACGCTAAAAACAAGCCACAGGGACTTGCTGGCAAGAAACAAGAACTACCAGGGGCCTAAACGCGATAAAAAGGACTAAACTGCGAGAAAACTAAAACTGCGCTGGACCTATGCGTAAAACAGAGAAAACTCGGGGGCCTAAGCGCAAAAGCGGCTGACGGCGGCGGGGCGGCTGACGGCCGGCTGACGCCCGGCTGGCGTCAGCCCGACGCCGTCTGCTGGCGTCAGCAGGGGGGGCGGGGCCGGCGCGGCGCACTGTGCCGTGGACCGGCCCGTGGACCGCGCGGCGGCCACGGTCCATGGCCCACGGTGCGCCGGCCGCGTACCGCTTCGGCTGGATTTAATCCAGGCCGTTGCGGCCGGATCCAGCGGCGGGGAGGGGCTGCGGGCGACGGCGGGCGGCGGCGGTCGCCGGCGCGCGGCGGCGCCATGGCCGGCGGGGCCGCGGATGCTTGCGTGGGCGCTGCGGCTCGCGGGGGACGACGCGGAGGGCACGGGGAGGTCGAGCAGCTCACCGCGGTGACGATGGGGGCGTCGACGGCGAGCTCCGGGGCGCTGGGGCGTCGGCGGCGAGCGGCGGCGCTGCGGTTCGGTCCGGCGAGCGGCGGCGCTAGCGCGGAGGGCGAGGGAGAGGGCTAGGGCGAGCGCTGCGGGGTGGAAAAGGGGGCGGAGCTCGCGGCGACGGGTTTTAAAAAGGGGAAGGGGGCGCGGCGGCCGCGGGGTAACGCCCCTGCCTTCAATGGCAGGCGGCGGCGGCTGCGGCGGTGATCGCGGGCGGCGGCCGCGGGCGGGGAAGGGGCTGACAGGCGGGGCCCGCCTGTCGGCGGCCGCGGGCGAGGGGAGCTGGAGCGCCGCGCGCTGGGCCAGCGGCCCAGGTGGGAAGGAAGGCGGGGGCGCGGCTGCGGCTGCGGCTGGGGCGCTGGGCCGGCCCAGCTGCGGAGCGGGCTGCGCGCGCGGGAAAGGAGAGAGGAGGGAGGGGGCTGGCCTGCTGGGCCGCGCTGGCTGGCTGGGCTGCAGCGGGAAAAAAAAAAGGAAGGAAGGGGAGAGGGGGGGGGGAAAGTGCAGGGGGCAAAGATGGACTTTGAGGAAAAAGAAGAAAAACAAAAAGAGAAACAAAACAACCCAAGCAACCAAAAATTGTGCAGCAGCATGAATGCAACATACATGTTCCTAAACCTTATATTTGATTTTAATTTCTCCGAAAAAGTTTTATTTCCCTATGATTTTTATGAACAATTGGATAAATACCATTTAATTACTAGAAATTTTACAAAGGCATTTTAGGGTGTTACAAACCTACCCCCCTTAAGATGAATCTCGCCCTCGAGATTCGGGTGTGGATGTGGATGCGAAGAGCTGTGGATACTCTGCCTTGAGATCCTCCTGTCTTTCCCAGGTAGCCTCATCCTCTGAGTGCCGGCTCCATTGAACCTTGCACATCCGGATTACCTTACTCCTGGTTACCCTCTCAGATTCTTCCAATATCTTAATTGGATGCTCGTCGTAAGTGAGGTCTTCCTGCACGTTCAGCTCCTCGAGCGGGATTTGTTCCTCGGGTACCCGTAAGCACTTCTTTAGCTGCGATACATGGAACACATTGTGTACTCCGGACAGCTTCTCTGGCAACTCTAGTTGATAGGCCACTTCGCCTTTCCGTTCTAACACCTGAAAGGGGCCGATGTACCGAGGTGCTAGCTTGCCTTTCACATTGAACCTCCGTACTCCTCTCATGGGTGACACTTTGAGGTACACGAAGTCTCCGACTTCGAAGCTGAGGTCCCGCCGTCTGACATCGGCATAGCTCTTCTGTCGGGACTGTGCGGCCTTCATGTTCTGCCTGATTATTTGCACTTGTCGCTCCGCCTCTTTCAAGATCTCAGGCCCGAACACTTGACTTTCCCCAGTCTGATTCCAGAACAACGGTGTTCTACACTTCTTCCCATACAACGCCTCGAAAGGTGCCATCTTGATGCTCTGCTGGTAGCTGTTGTTATAAGAGAACTCCGCATAGGGTAGACTCTTATCCCAACTGATGCCATACTGTAGAGCACATGCCCTCAACATGTCCTCCAAAATCTGGTTGGTCCTTTCGGTCTGCCCGTCTGTCTGTGGATGGTAGGCTGAACTGAATTGCAACTTCGTATCCATGGATTCATGTAGTTTATGCCAGAAATGTGAGGTGAACTGGGTACCCCGATCAGACACTATCTTCTTCGGTACCCCGTGCAGGCATACGATCCTCTCCATATATAGCTCTGCTAGTTTGGCCCCCGAATCCGTGGTCTTCACCGGGATGAAGTGGGCCACTTTAGTCAACCGGTCCACGATTACCCATATAGAATCGAACCCTCTCTGTGTACGAGGCAGTCCCGTGATGAAATCCATTCCTACTTCCTCCCACTTCCACTCGGGTATCCTCAACGGTTGCAGCAGTCCGGCTGGTCTCTGGTGTTCGGCTTTGACTCTTTGGCATGTGTCGCATAGGGCTACGTATGTCGCGACGTCTCTCTTGAGCCCATACCACCAAAATTTTTCCTTGAGGTCCAGAGTACGCGGAGTCGTGGGCTTCCCTCAAGATTATATCTCTGATGGGCTGTAAGTCTGGCACACAGATCCTATCCCCGTACCACAGAGTTCCCTGTTCATCCACTCGGAACTCATGTGCTTTTCCCAGTTGGACTTGTTGGATCAATTCCTTGATCCTCTCGTCCTCGAGTTGACCCTTTCGGATCTCGTGTTCTAATGTCGGTTCCACTACCATTTCAGTCACCTTGGCCACCATACCTAAACTCATCCGTTCCAACTCCATTGCAAGTTCCTCTGGCAAACTAGTACCCGTAACCATATTCACATAGCTCTTCCTACTAAGGGCATCTGCCACTAAGTTCGCCTTTCCTGGATGATAGTGAATCTCCAGATCATAATCCTTGATTAGCTCCAACCACCTGCGTTGCCTCATGTTCAGCTCCGACTGCGTGAACACATACTTGAGACTCTTATGGTCGGTATAGATATCACATTTGTGCCCAATCAGGTAGTGCCTCCAGATCTTCAGAGCATGAATCACTGCTGCCTGCTCCAGGTCATGGGTCGGGTAGTTCAACTCATGTTTCCTTAGCTGCCTTGAAGCATATGCCACAACCTTGCCTTCCTGCATGAGCACACATCCTAACCCTTGCCGGGACGCATCACAGTAAACTGAGAAACTCCTGGTTATGTCTGGCAGTACCAACACTGGTGCAGTGGTCAACCGTTTCTTCAATTCCTCGAAGCTGGCCTGACACTTCTCAGTCCAAACGAACTTGGCGTCCTTTTCCAACAGAGCTGTCATGGGTTTAGCGATCGCAGAGAATCCCTGAATGAACCTCCGATAATAACCTGCCATTCCCAAGAAACTCCGGATCTCGCTCACATCTTGTGGGGGGTTCCAGTTGAGCACATCACTGACCTTCCTTGGATCAACAGCGACTCCTCCATTAGACAAAACATGGCCCAAGAATGATACTTCCTTTAGCCAGAAGTCACACTTGCTCAACTTGGCATACAACTGATGTTCCCTGAGCCTCTGCATCACTAGCCTCAGATGTTCCTCGTGTTCCTCTTCATTCTTCGAGAAGACCAGGATATCATCGATGAACACCACCACGAATTTGTCGAGATAGTCCATGAACACGCTATTCATAAGGTACATGAAGTAGGCCGGGGCATTGGTCAACCCGAAGGACATGACTGTGAACTCATATAGCCCATACCGGGTAGTGAAGGCGGTCTTAGGGATATCCGTAACTCGAATCCTCATTTGGTGGTAACCTGACCGAAGATCTATCTTAGAGAACACACAAGCCCCCCTCAGTTGGTCAAAGAGATCATCAATCCTTGGCAGAGGGTATTTGTTCTTGATTGTCACTTCATTAAGAGCTCGGTAATCGATACACATCCGCTGTGTCCCGTTCTTTTTATCCACGAACAACACCGGTGCTCCCCAAGGCGAAGAACTAGGACGGATATACCCTTTGGCTAGCAGGGCCCTTAATTCATCCTTTAATTTTTCTAATTCTTTAACCCCCATTCTATATGGCCTCTTGGCTATAGGTGCTGTCCCAGGTTTAAGTTCAATAATAAACTCTACTTCGCGTTCCGGGGGCATACCTGGCAACTCCTCTGGGAACACGTCCGGGAATTCGCTCACCACCCGGATGTCTTCGAGTACCTTGCCCTCAGCTTGGTGGGCCATGCTGTGCTCCAAGGAACTCGTAGCCACATATTCTACTTTCTCACCCGTTCCAGCGGTGATCTGCACCGTCCTCTTGGAACATTGCATCACCGCATCGTGCCTTGCTAACCAGCTCATTCCCAGGATTAGATCCATTCCAATGGAATTCAGGACTATCGGGTATACAAGGAAGTCTACCCCCCTTATAGAAAGTGGCACTTTAGGACAGTATAATGTGGCTCGTAATTCCCCTCCCGGTGAATTAACTACCATAGTGTTTTTCATGGGTTGCATGAGCATTGAAGCCTTTTTCACAAACTCGGCAGATATAAAAGCATGCGAAGCTCCAGAATCAAATAAGACTGTTGCAGGGTGTGAGTTGACTGGGAACGTACCGACGATCACATCAGCTGCCTCTTGAGCCGTCTCTGCTCCCATGTGGTTGAGCTTGCCCTTTGCAAGGTTCTGTTGGCCTCGGTTACCTTGGGCTTGCTGTTGATTCCCATTTTGTTGTCCGATCCTCTGATTGTTGACATTCTGGCCAGCATTCTGAGCTCTCTTGAGACAGTTGTTTGAATAGTGCCCTTGTTCACCACAGGTGTAGCATGCTCTTGCGCCAGCAGGTGCGTTGTTGGCCTGAGGGAGGCGTGGCTGACCGCCCTGCTGTTGATTCTGATAGCGCTGCTGTGGCTGTTGCTGGTTCTGGTGGCGGTACTGCTGCTGCTGCTGTGGTGGTGGATACTGAGGGCGCTGTGGGTTCTGATTGCGATTCAGAAGACCAGACTGACCCTGATAGCGCTGCTGCTGCTGTGGTGGTTGGGGGTTGTAGCGAGGCCGACTGCTGCTTCCAGACTGCTGGTTCATGTATTTCCTCTTCTTATCTTCAATTTCCTGACGCTTGTGCTCTATCATCAGGGCTCCATCCACCAGTGCTTCGAAGTTCGGGAAAGTGATGCACATGATTTGAAGCTGTATGGTGTCATGGAGACCATTCCGGAAGCGAGTCTGCCTCTTCCGGTCAGTAGACACATCTTCGGGAGCATAACGGGCCAACTCCATAAACTTGTCACGGTAGGCGGTGACACTCATGCCTTCTTGTTTTAGTGCCAGGAATTCATTCTTCTTCAGTGTCATTAATCCCTCGGGCACGTGGTGCGCACGGAAGCTGTCGCGAAACTGCTGCCAGGTGATCCGGTTGCGGTCAGGCTGAGAGACCTGATACGTCTCCCACCAGTCCAGAGCGGCTCCCTGAAGTTGCCCTGACGCATAGAGGACTTTCTCTCTATCATCGCACTGTGCAATGTCAGCTGCCTCTCAACTGATTTGAGCCAGTCATCTGCTTGCAGGGGGTTGCTGGCATGGGAGAAGGTAGGCGGGCGACCTTTCATGAATTCTCCCCGCTTGTCCCTGACTGGCACGGGGGGTGGCGCTGCTGGATGCTGCTGGTTCTGTTGCACCACCTGTACTAGCTGTTGCATCAGCTGAGTCTGCATCATAAACATCTGTTCCACCGTAGGTGGTGGTGGTGGCGGTGGCGGATTGACATTGTTAGTATTGTTTGCGTTGTTTCCACCCTGGTTTCCTGTGTTCCCAATGTTACCAGCAGACCTCCTGGTGTCAACCATCTGTCATTATAGCATAATTCCCCATGGTTACGTTATTGTCCACAATATCATAATCCAAAACTAGTGCAGATAATGCTTAGAGTGAGCATGGTACTGACAGGATATGGTATGAAGGTAAAAATAAATGGGATGGGTAACAGCAGAGATAAAACCCAACTAGTTATTCATTAAACCTTAAGCCTTAATCCAAAACTAGATGGTTACAAGCTGGCGCCAGCGCCCATCACAAACATTACAAAAATCCAACTCAAACATAAGCATAATGATAATCCAACCAAACATTTAAGGACATAGATCACACACGACTTGACACTAACACACCAGTTTTGACTCAAAAGGAAAGCGTAGCGAACGATCCCTATTACATCTCATGGTGGACATCTAGGGGTCGACGGTGGTGCGGACTGAAACGTCGCCGTAGCGGGCCCTCTTGCGAGGTGGGGACTCTCCCGCAAACACCGGACTGCGAGGGGGGGTGCTCCCATCATGGTCTCCAGATTCTCAATCTTCTCATAAGCAGCCAGGAGTCGGTTCCTCAAGAGTTGGTTCTCATCCAGTGCGGCATCCAACTCGGTGTTGGTGGTAGCCAATGCTGCCACTGCAGCGACCAGCTGGGGGTCTGTCTCCTCTGCAACCGAAGCGATGCGGCAAGCTGCCTCACCACTCCTCCTGCGGGGAAGGTACCTGTCCGACTCGAACTCAATCTCCCCCCAGAGCCTGTCCCTGTAAGCGTAGAGGGCCTGGCGTGCGGCGTCGGCGATCCCTGCTGCCTGAGTGGTCCTATCACTCAAAGCAAAGTGTGAAGTGACCTGCTCTGCTGCCCTCATGGTCCTGTTGGTCACCCGTACGCGCACCTCCGTACTCCAATAGCCAGGATGGTCGGGGTGAGTCCAGAAGGAGCTGTGGTACTCTACCCCAACCCTGCTGGAACCGTAGTGGTCGCGGAGCATGCTGAGCAGGCGGGTATGGTAGAAGTGGTCGCCCCCATCTCGAACGTAGACAGTGCTGGTCCACCTCCTCTCTGGCTGAGGTGGCTGTGCTGGTGGAGTAGGTGGCGGCGTGGGCTGCTCCCCATCATCATCATCATCATCTGAGTCATCGGAGTCCACTGGATCATCACCAGATCCATCTCCTCCTGGGGCGACCTGCTGACCAGCTGGGGCCTCCTGCTCTCCTGCTGGAGCCTCCTGATGCTGCCCCTGCTCAGCATCCATCATCTCCACTTCCTCGGGGTCCTCCTCCTCCTCTGTCTGCTCCTGCTGCTGCTGCTCCAGCTGCTGCTGCTCCTCAACCTCCCTCTGGAGCTGCTCCAAGGCCTGCTCCCGTCTCCTCTCCCACTGCTCGTAGGCGTCCTGGGGGCGGATAACGGCGAGCATGGCCTCACTGACACGAGGCGGAAGGTAACCACACATCCTCTTGCGCGGGGTCATCTTCGTGCGGGCCATCTATAGCAAGGGAGGGAACAGGTAGAAACAAAAGAGTTAAACATTTTCACAATAAAGAAAACAACACCATTTAAATACAATTAAAACCTGTAGAACAAAAACAAGACATCTCTTTAAGAAAAAAAAGATCTAAATAAATCAAGACGGAACAACATTTTAGAATAAAGCTAATTCAGATAAGACCTGCTGAAAAGAACATCCTTTTTCATTAGAATTTAGATAAAGCAAAACAAGACAGCGGATAACAACATTTCAAATACTAAGACAAAACAATGCATTTTAGCTTAAATTAAATAAAATAAACTAAAAGATAGCAAATAACATCATTTCAAAGAAATTAAGATAAAACAGTGCATTTTAATTTTAAATCAAATAAAATAAACTAAACTAGATAGAGGAGCAAGGATAAAATAAAATCTAATCCGTCCGTTCTATCTGGGCTGCGGTCCTACAGTCAGCACGGCTCTGATACCAATTTGTCACACCCGATTTTATACAAAAACGGAATGCGGCCATATGTGTGCCCAGGAAGTCCACAACCACATATAGCGATACAAATATGGTAAAAACAGAGAACACATGCTCGAATTAAAAGGGTTTACATCAGAGTACAAAGCAAAGACATAGTCTTACACAACGTCACAACGGAAGTCTAATTATTCAACTCTCTTACGAAAAGGAAAACTAAAGGCGCCGTGCTCCACAGGGACGCCGACTGGTTGACCCCAGCTCAGAAGTACGGAAGATCCTCCGGAAAGTCCGCGAGGGCGGCGTCATTCACTGCTTCTCCATCTGTTACCCGTCCGGGATTTTGTTGGTCATTGACAAGTGTAAGTATTCCATCATACTCAGCAAGTGTAACATAGAGGTATGAAAGGCTTAAAAGGGCTTGACTCGGTTGAACTGCATTTAGCATTTTTAGTTGGTTCATTTTAACATTATCCAACTTACTACAAGTGTGAGCAACTCCCGGTTGTAAACCCATGAATAGAGTGTAAGTGCAATTACAGGAACAAACATCATCTCTAATTATGAGAGCCACTAATCAGAAAGGATCCAGACCGCTCGTGACCGTGAGCACGGCTATCATGATAGATTTACACTCTGCAGAGGTTTCGCCCTTTACCCAACCGTTAGCGTAAAAGCGCAAGGAGCTTTCAACCCAACCACGCACGTACCACACTTCCGAGGTGTGAGTGCATAGGGACGCTACAAGGTTTTTCACAAGACACCCTAACAAGCACAGTAGCCGTTTTGGTCCAACTTGCAGCGCATGGCCCCAAGGCATCGAGATCGACCGTCGCTCAGGGCGCAACGTGAGGGGGGTCAATGGCATCCAGAGCGCGAACCTCAGGGCGCAACTTGAGTCCATCAAGCGCGACGTGTGGGGTATCCAGGGCGCGAACGTGGACACCCCCAACACGGGACTGTGCCTAACGAGACATAGCCAACGGATCTCAGAGCGCAGGTGAGACCGTCCTCGATGGATCAAGTCCATGCTTGAACTGCAGTTCCCCACGTACGCCTTTCGGTAACCACTGGCGAGCTAGAGACGTACGAGCTACTTGACCAAGACCAGAGCCATAATAGTTCCGGCGGTGGCGACTGGTTCCTGGGTTGCCGCTTTCCGAACCGGACCTTACGGAGAGACGCTAGAACAAGGCACACAGCACTTGCTCTAGCTCCCTGAGCCAAGTTGCTAAAGAGCAAGTTTTACCATCATGTTGAAGTGAACCTTTAAGTCAATATTAACACTTAAATAAAGGTGACAGTAGCTGCGCTTAGCAAAGACTACCCATAAATGCATGAACCCGGGGTATAACAAGGACAGGATAAAAGTAGCTAGGTACAACCTTAAGGCTTATCAAGTTAGACACATGCAAATATGAATGATTGATTAAAGGTGAATAGGTTGCAAGGAATTTCCACGTTACACTTGCCTTCCTCGAAGGGTTGCTGCTGCGGGTCCTGCTCCTCGTAGCCCTGGTCGTACGCGAACTCGAACGGGGCGGGCTCGAACGGCTCACCGGCTGCCACACGATTCACCATACAAGCATCCAGACAAACCAATACATGCAAGCAATGATATTCTATTAGAACAGTACACCAAACAGTAGAAAAAAAGGTAAAAGAAGGTTACAAAACTATTCTACACTTCGCTACGAACGCATGAGCGCAAGAATCACTCAAATCGGAGCTAGAACGCGAAAACTACGCTAAAAACAAGCCACAGGGACTTGCTGGCAAGAAACAAGAACTACCAGGGCCTAAACGCGATAAAAAGGACTAAACTGCGAGAAAACTAAAACTGCGCTGGACCTATCCGTAAAACAGAGAAAACTCGGGGGCCTAAGCGCAAAAGCGGCTGACGGCGGCGGGGCGGCTGACGGCCGGCTGACGCCCGGCTGGCGTCAGCCCGACGCCGTCTGCTGGCGTCAGCAGGGGGGCGGGGCCGGCGCGGCGCACTGTGCCGTGGACCGGCCCGTGGACCGCGCGGCGGCCACGGTCCATGGCCCACGGTGCACCGGCCGTGTACCGCTTCGGCTGGATTTAATCCAGGCCGTTGCGGCCGGATCCAGCGGCGGGGAGGGGCTGCGGGCGACGGCGGGCGGCGGCGGTCGCCGGCGCGCGGCGGCGCCATGGCCGGCGGGGCCGCGGATGCTTGCGTGGGCGCTGCGGCTCGCGGGGGACGACGCGGAGGGCACGGGGAGGTCGAGCAGCTCACCGCGGTGACGATGGGGGCGTCGACGGCGAGCTCCGGGGCGCTGGGGCGTCGGCGGCGAGCGGCGGCGCTGCGGTTCGGTCCGGCGAGCGGCGGCGCTAGCGCGGAGGGCGAGGGAGAGGGCTAGGGCGAGCGCTGCGGGGTGGAAAAGGGGGCGGAGCTCGCGGCGACGGGTTTTAAAAAGGGGAAGGGGGCGCGGCGGCCGCGGGGTAACGCCCCTGCCTTCAATGGCAGGCGGCGGCGGCTGCGGCGGTGATCGCGGGCGGCGGCCGCGGGCGGGGAAGGGGCTGACAGGCGGGGCCCGCCTGTCGGCGGCCGCGGGCGAGGGGAGCTGGAGCGCCGCGCGCTCGGCCGGGACGCGCGCGCGGTTGCTGGGCCAGCGGCCCAGGTGGGAAGGAAGGCGGGGGCGCGGCTGCGGCTGCGGCTGGGGCGCTGGGCCGGCCCAGCTGCGGAGCGGGCTGCGCGCGCGGGAAAGGAGAGAGGAGGGAGGGGGCTGGCCTGCTGGGCCGCGCTGGCTGGCTGGGCTGCAGCGGGAAAAAAAAAGGAAGGAAGGGGAGAGGGGGGGGGGGGAAAGTGCAGGGGGCAAAGATGGACTTTGAGGAAAAAGAAGAAAAACAAAAAGAGAAACAAAACAACCCAAGCAACCAAAAATTGTGCAGCAGCATGAATGCAACATACATGTTCCTAAACCTTATATTTGATTTTAATTTCTCCGAAAAAGTTTTATTTCCCTATGATTTTTATGAACAATTGGATAAATACCATTTAATTACTAGAAATTTTACAAAGGAATTTTTAGGGTGTTACAGGACATTTGTGCACCAAAGCAAGTACACCAAGGACATTCTCAAGAAATTCGACATGAGCGACTCCAAGCCGATGACTACGCCGATGAGTACGACTACAGCTTTGGATGCGGATGAGGACGGAGAACCAGTGGACCAGAAGGAGTACCGGAGCATGATCGGCTCCCTCCTCTACTTGACGGCGACGAGGCCGGACATACAGTTCAGCGTGTGTCTGTGCGCTCGTTTTCAGGCTTCACCGAGGACTTCACATCGTCAGGCCGTCAAGAGGATTTTCAGGTATCTCAAGTTTACTCCTGAGCTGGGTCTTTGGTATTCTGCCGATTCTACTCTTGCACTTCATGGTTTTTCTGATGCGGATTTTGCTGGATGTCGTGTTGATCGCAAGTCTACTTCTGGTCAGTGTCAGTTTCTTGGTTCGTCTCTTGTGTCTTGGTCTTCTCGCAAGCAGTCTAGCGTAGCCCAATCCACCACTGAAGCCGAGTATGTTGCTGCTGCTAGCTGTTGTTCTCAGTTGCTTTGGATCACATACACCTTGAGAGATTTTGGCTTAGACATGTCCCATGTTCCACTTCTTTGTGATAGCACCAGTGCCATAAGCGTAGCCAAAAATCCCGTGCTTCATTCCAAAACCAAACACATAGAAGTGAGGTACCACTTTCTGAGAGATCATGTGGAGAAAGGTGATATTGAGCTTGCCCACGTTTCTACCCAAAACCAGCTTGCAGACATTTTCACTAAGCCACTTGACCAAGTTACCTTCAGCCGCTTGCGAGGGGAACTTGGTGTGTGTGCGGTTTTCTGAGCTGAGTTTTGGAGGCTTCTCTTGTAGCATATGTATATTTTTGTACCATCTTTGTATCTTGTTGTATATTTTGCTTGCTTTTGTATCTTGATTTCATCTTTTGTATCATATCTTAGGATGAGCTTCTCCTATATGCAGTGATTTGTACAACTTGCTACATTTTAGAGTTTAGGCAGGCTGGCTAGGGATTGATTGGATGGATGGCTATGCTCTTGATGGTCTTGATATATATTCTGTTGAGATAGTCTTCTTTTGAATTAAAATGACAAACTGAACTTAATTCCTACACCCATGAGTAAATGCCTTTGCATGTCTTGTTTGAGCCGAAATGGCTATATCTTGCTTAAGATCATGCTAGGGTGTGATATTCTTTTCAACTGGGTCAAAGACCTTTGTCATTATAAATGTTTAGCCCATGCTTTATCTTGTGGAGGAGCATAAGCTTCTTCCTGTCACAAAGACATTTCATGTACCATGCTTCATTTGAAAAACTCGAAAAATGAGATGTCTATGCATGAAAGAAGAAAGTTGAGTAAAAGACATATTTGCAGAAACTTATGCTCACGTCTCTATGCTTTCACCATTGCACACACTTGCACACATGGGTGCTAAGCGGTTGCATGTTGTTTGCCGGAGAAGTCTCCCATGAGAAGTGAACACATGGCTCCGTGCTTTGACATGACATGAGGTAGAACTTGGACGTTTATGATGATCTTTTGTCAAGAATGCTTGTCCTTTCATGATTTTGGTGAGATGAAGTTTATTTTTGCTTAAACAATCCATGGTTAGGACTTTGCTCATGCGGTGACATTTTTGATAAAAATCCACAATCTGCTCATGGCTTTGTCAATTGGATATATGTCTTTACCTTCTTGATGGCAATGCCCGTGTGACATGATGAACTAGCTTGTATGCCTCTTCTCTAACTTGTAGCATTTTGTATTGCTCATTGTATATTTGAGAAGCTTGTAGTTGCATTTTGTACATTTTGCCTTGATGTGTGCATTGTCAACAAGGGGGAGAATTTCTGGAGCATTTGGCAAGGGGGAGTCGCTGCTGAACTTAGAAGAAAGATTTTGCTCTAGATTTTGTCGAAATTGTGTGAGAGGTTGAAGTTTTTGCCAAATTGAGGTTTTCTGAAAATTTGCGAAGTTTCTGAGAGTTTGATCATTGGAATATCTTGCTGGGCATATTTGGAAGGTTTTCAAGTTGGAACGGCATCGTTGCGAGTTGATTTGTGAAATTTTGGGCATTTTCACTTTGGTCATCTGCCAGGGGCGGTTTAACCGCCCCCCCTGGGCGGTTTAACCGCCCCTGTGCTGAGAGCACAAGGTTTGTGATGGTTTGAGCCATTTTCGAGTGATTTTCGCACGCACAAGTTCACTTGTTCAGGGGGAGTTGCATCTTTGCAGGGGGAGTGCTTTGAGAGTCCTGAAAAGTGAGTTGGAGGATTTGAAGGTTGTGATTTGTGCTTTGTGTTTTTGCTCTTTTGCCGATGGTGTTGAGCCCTTTCGCTTCTTCTTGAAGGGTCGGCGTTTCTGGAGCTTTCTCTTGCAGAGTGACTTTGTTCTCGGCTTGTTCTTGCTTTTAGTCACTTGCTTGAGTCTTGTTTTCGATTTCTTTTATATTTTCTTCATATCAATTGGTTACTATGTGTGTGTTGTCAATGCACTCATCAAGGGGGAGATTGAGGACCCAGTGTGTCCGAGGACCGGTGGATGGTCGCTTCCTGGTGTGATGAGTGATTGACAACGTGGTGTGGATTGACGTTTCCCTTGGCTCAAGTATTGCAGGTGTAGAATGCGGCTTGGTTGCATTGGTGCAGGTGAAGAACAGGCGCGAAAGGTCTTAGCCATGGCGGCCTCCGAGGAGCGGAGAGACAAGTAGGCTTGGTTCGAGGGACCCGGTGGCCGGTGGATCAAGTGCGGTTCACATGCTGGCAAGAACGAGCAAGGGGACGTGGTTCCGGTGCGAGGTAGCGGCTCACAACCGAAGCTCGTACGCGGACGAGAAGCCGGCGCAAGGTGGCGGCTAACAACCGAAGTTTGCGCGCGGGGTTTGGTGATTTGGCCACAAAATCATCAGGTGGACGGTTTCCCTTGGTTTGGGCCTCAAAACCAAGGACCGAGGACTCGACGAGGCGGACTTGGGCAGCTGGGCCTGGTTGGGCTGACAGGGGCGGTTTAACCGCCCCCCAGGGCCGGTTTAACCGCCCCCCCTGGGCTGGCCCAAGAACGGCGTCGAGGAGCTTCGATCCGGAGGACACGCGGCGTGACTGCAAGGCTTGCGTCGGAGGGAAGCTAGCTTGCAGTGGAAGGTGCCCGAGCCGGAAAATATCTGAAGACCAAATGTCAAATTTGCCCCTGAGGGGTATGTATCACTTAGGGGTAGTTTAGTCTTTAGGACACCACCACTTAGGACTACTAATAGGCCCCTTCAGGGCTGGTGGCTGTAATCTCTCTAGTTATCTCTTAGGTTTTACTTTGAACTTGTTTTCCCCTTCATCCCCTCCACCTAGAACTACTTCGAATCATTCCTAGTTTGTATAGGTGAATTCATGGTTATGTGATTGAGTTTGTGCTGCTCATCTTTGTGCCATGATTTGATTTCCCGAGCTCCCTTTCCTTTTTCTATTTTCGTGGGTATTTTCGGAGCTATTTTTGGGGGATTTTCGTTCTTCTTGTTCCCGAGCGTTTTCTCTCGGATTTCTTTGGGGGATTCACGTATGAGTGCCTTGTGCCTCTTTTGCTGGTGATCCTTTGCCCCCAAACGCCGAGAATCGCTCTGGATTTGAGATTTTCGGGATGAACTCGAGGTCATGGTGTTCTTCGCGAGATCTGCGATTCCGGGAGTTATACTGAGTTAGAGGCCGAGATCTTTTGGGAAAACACTCCACTGGAGGTCTAGATCATCTGACCAAAATCTCGCCTCAAGAGCTCAAGCGGTGTGGAAGATCCACTTTTGTTTTGACTTTCTCCCGAGGTTCCCAGGCCAGGGCGGTTTAACCGCCCCCCCTGGCCGGTTTAACCGCCCCCCCTGGGTGTGTTAGACCGAGCCGAGTTTCGGGTCGTTTTGGTGTTCGTTTCGATTGGTTCGAGTTCCGCTGCTCGTTTCTTGTTCCTAGGGTCAGTAGCTTGACAGTGGCTACGTGATCTTGGCAAGATTGCTCTCGGAGGTTTCGGAGTTGGTTTGGGAGAATAGCCGGATCGTTTGGAAAGATTTTTTATCGGCTCCCATTCACTCCCCCCCTCTCTGGTCGCCGTTTCGGTCCTTCATTTCTGATGGAAGTCCTTATATCTTTCGTCCTTATTTCCTCAATTTCCACAGATTTCTTTTCCAAGGTTCATTCGGGGATTTAAACTTGGTCACACTAATAGTATAAGCTTGTCTTATACTATTGCTGTGACTCTACTTATTTCCCCGGGACTCAATGAGTTAGGAGCCTAATTTCAACTGATCTTTGTGGTTTTCCGAATATAACGTCCGGATCACTTCGGGATCTACCCCACTTAGGGGATTCAAACCCGTATTCCATATCGGACATTTAGAATTATTTTTCAGAGATTTACTTCGCCTCTGAAGCTTTGTCTGGATGAATAGATAGGTAAGAGTTATGGATATTCCTTAGGTTTCAGGAAAGAGAGGTTCTATCCACACATTTCTATAATCAACTATCAATCAAATCCATATCTATTATATGGAAAGGGGGAGACTATTATCCAGGCTTAATCAAACATTATTCAATCAAAAGTACGTTATTATAAGGTCATAGGCTCATTTTCTGTAGAGAATTTATGGCTATTGCAACTTGATTTCTGGTTACTCCGGTAGCATTTGGTTTTTAGCAAATCTCCGTCTCATAATTTTCCCTATTACGGATCATCTTCCAAACTTCATTCTCGTGATCCTATTTTGCCAGAGTAATGATTGAGAGTTACGGATAAGGTAGGGGAGTTCAGGGTATGAAATGAGGATTTTTCGAGAAATTCCGAAAAATATAAGTAGAATGGAGGGTTTAGGGCTTTCTAATGTGTATGGGCTGTCTAATATGGTGCTAGGAATTCATTTATTGCTCTGATACCATCCCTGTGGGCACCTTCCTTCGAAAGTCCCAAGATTACCTGTAACAGGCCCTAGGTCAGTAAACTGATCTGGATCTCATCAGAGATTAGCGTCAAAAGCAATAAATAACGTATAAATAACTAGTTTTATCACCTTTTCTAGCGGAAGGTGGGGCTGGCGCTTATTCCGTGACGGGAATGAGCTAAAGCACCATGAAGGCCCAACCCTGTGTATCAATGAAGGCAAGACTGAGTACAACGGTACTCAGCAAGTACTTAGCAATCAAAAGGAAAGAATATGCATTATTAGTTGACAGGTTATTAAGTAGATCGATGTTTGGGTCCTGGAGGGGCAAGAACCTCCCTACCAGTCCCCGGTGATTCTGGCCCGGATCCTTCTGTCGATCCCGCAATCACCTTCTCCTCAGTACTATCATTCCTATGGGTTGTTCCTGGCTAATCTATGGGAGCTTTAACCAGACGGGCTCATGACCGAGAGCCACGGCTATCGATAGATTGGTTGACTCTACAGAGGTTTGTACTCTTGGACTATACGGTAAGGCGACCCTCCCGTGGCCAACGGCAGGGCCACCCTACGGGACTCGTATCCACCGGCATCCATCACTGGACAACTTCCATCTGGGTCTACCCACGGATGCTACTGGGGTCTAAACAGGGATCGCATATCCGTCCACAAAAGGACCTTCCCGGGGTATGGGTGCACCGTAAATATAAAGGGCGTGCATCGCCCTTGGGCCCTATGTTGGCGGTTGATATCTATGACTTTTACCGCCAACATTTCTCCGGATTTCATGCTCATATAGTGATAATCATGCTAATATCATTTATACTAATGAGTTCCACAAGTTTTGTGCAATTTGTGAGCGAAGGAACAAACAGGAAAATCAGGAGGCCAAACTGGCACAGGGCCAGGCCGGCCGGCCTAGCCTAGGCCGACCGGCCCCCTTCTGCCTCTTCTGGCCATGGTTTTAATCCACAAGCTATCTAACACACCAAGGATGATCACGAGCCGTGAGTTTGATGTCGGTTTGATCCGAGGACCCGAAAGGCCTAGCCATGGATTGGAGGGTCCACCTACCTTGGATTCTCGGACAACCTCAACTCAACGCAACCAAAACCGCCTCAAGGGACAACATGCAACCATTGATGAGCGAGTCGGTGCAACGGAGGGCCGAGAGGGGCCAGGGCCAGGCCGAACGGCCTCCCCTAGGCCGGCCAGCCTCCAACTGTCGTAACCGTCGCCAAACCAGCAACTACCGACCTCAGGACATCATCAGGAGCGTCCACAAGAAAGATTACGCCAGATGGCAGAAATCACAGGCCGAACGGCCTCCTTCAGGCCGGCCGGCCTGGAAGCGTGGCCTTTACGCTTGATCCTTCGCGTGGATGCTAAGCAGGAGGTGTGCGTCACTCCTACGCAGGCCTTCGCCCTTGGAGGGCTATAAAAGGCACCCTTCACCCCCACACAAGACACACCATCCATTGGAGAGAAGAGAAGGCTCAAGATGTAGTCCACTATTATCTTAGAGTAGAGTAGAGAGAGTAGTGGGTGAGTGCTTGGGTGACAGCCAAGCGTGTAGAGGGAGTTCGGGAGTCATCTCGGCCTTCCCTCAACATTGTTCCGCCCCCGAGGAATAAAGCTTCAGAGATATCTTCAGTAAGTTCCTCAGTCTCTTGCCTTAGTATCTCGCTAGTTTACTCTTTACTTTCAGCAATTTATCTTGGCTATCTATGATCTGCGGGTACCTGAGTCTGCGCGAGTGACAGCGACTCTTGTTTGGGGTTTCCTCTATTGCCCTTCACGTTGGATGGAGGTCAGTGGCTGAAAGCTTAGGCATGGTGCCTGTGCTGGCTAGTCACCTCAGGTTGTGTTGCACCCCACGGAACTGCAGTGGTAGGCGGCAAGTGGTGACAGCCCTGTCCATCCTTTGTACTCCACCACGTTCGGGTGTACTCATAACAGTAGTGCTGAGCCCGGAAGAACCCATCTCTCACCCCGTTCTGAGTTCTTCCCGTTCTAGCCGTCGAAGCAGATCATGTTAGATTAAGATAGGTTGTCTGGGGTAACGAGTGGCTAACTAAGGTTAAGCTCTCTACACCCTTTACCCTTTCCTCCCCTGGTGGGTCCAGTTATGAAAGTTCTAGACTAGTCGCATCTACCGTTCCTTGGATTTGACATCCAGGTTTTTACTCCCCTGGTGAAAGGCTACATCGGACTCCATGCGCTTGCGGATTTAGTTAGGCTAAGGAGTGCCAACACCCTACCACCCAACGGGACTCGTATCCACCGGCGTCCATCACTGGACAACTTCCATCTAGGTCTACCCACGGATGCTACTGGGTCTAAACAGGGATCGCATATCCGTCCACAAAAGGACCTTCCCGGGGTATGGGTGCACCATAAATATAAAGGGCGTGCATCGCCCTTGGGCCCTACCAGCCCTGTCTCATGCGACCCGTGCCGACTAGTCCCAGCCCTCTGTCTGGGGCTGTCTCCAGCATTTCCGTTGCCCGCCGTGGCCCCTGGGATAGCTTTACCAGAGGTAGTTGGTGGGGTGTGAGTCGAGGCCTCACATTACAGGGCATTCCCGAAGGCTATGTCCTTTTTGATCTGTATAGCCGTACATGGCGTTGGAAAGACTTTCCCAAGAACCGGTCCTTAAGTGACCAAGGTAGGCCTCTGGATAGGAGCTCCTCCGAGACTATCCACCCTACCTCGCATCTTCTTCCCCCTTGGTGCCTCTCGCAACCAGGGTTTCTGGCACTGGTAGTGTCTTAGTAGTTGGGGGTATCTGAGTGGCTAATTCTCAATGCAACTACAGACATTAAGTAAGGAGTAGAGCATATTAATGCAGTTGATTAATATGAGCAAGGAAATTGCTAAGACTTGCCTTTATTGAGGATCGTTATTGCGTACGTTTATCGATGCTGACCGGGCTGTGCTTTTGGCACCTGAAAGTCTTGGCGTCTCGTCGGGGCCCGGCCATGCTATCGAACAATAAAACACATAAAATAACATCAATTCATCAATCAATGCCTATAGATTAGAAAGAGAAAGGGGAGATAGATATCCCGGGGCTTACCTAGGGATCAGGATGGATTTGTGGATGTCTGGCGAATTATCCATTAATTATTTAATAATAATTAATGGATAGGGCGATGGGGCTTAGGAGGGGCTTAGCTGGTGGGATGGCTTCTTAGTCTGGAAAGAAAGGTTAGGGATAAACATTCAGGGAATTACTGGATATATAAATAATTCCCGAATGTTTATATTAATTATTTAGAAATAGGTTTCTAAATAATTAAGGGATATTGGATGGAATTTCTAATAATATTCCAGAAAATTATTAATATAATTTTCTGGGAGTATTATGGGTGGCATGACGGCTAGGGTTTGCTAATATGTGGGATTTTGGTCGGGCAGCATAAGGGCTAGGTTTTATCGGAAACCTAAGGTTTTATTTGGGTGGCACAACGGCTATGCGGGGCTAGGGTTTAGTAACCGGGGTTTTTGGTTGGGCGGCATAGCTGCTATGCCGGGAGATATCTGGGGCTGGGAATTTGGGCAGCATAACTGCTAGGTGGGGGCTAGGATCAGGGTTTTGGTCGGGCATTAGAACGGATAGGGGGAACTGGCTTGGAAACCTGGGAATCGGGCAGCATTGTGCGGCCAATGAATCGGGCTAGGGTTGCGAAGCGGCGAGCGGCGATGGGGTTTAGTGGCCGGGGGTCGAGCATTGTGCGGCCAGCCGAACTGGCATCGTCCACAATGCTGAGTTGAGTGGCTAAAGCTACGCCGCTGGTTAGACTGTTCCGGGCTGACTCGGGAGCAGAACAGAGCAGCAGTTGGCGCACCTTTCCTATTGTGTACGTGGGCGGTTTGATATGACTAAAGCTACGCTGCTGGTTGGACTGTTCCGGGCATACCCGGGAGCAGAGCAGAGTAGCAGTTGGCGCATCTTTTTCCTACGTGTACGTGGGCAGCGCTATCGCATTGTGAAGAGAGCGGAGCTTGTGTGCATGCGCTGAAGGCCAGAGCTCTCGCGTACGCACAGGGCTAGAGCTCTCCGGCTCGTGTGTGTGTGTGTGTGTGTGGAGAGAGCTTCACGCTCTAGTGCATGGAGCTGGAGCTCGTGCGAGTGTGTGTTGAGAGCTGAGGCTCTCAGCTCAGGAACAGAGGGAGGGGGTCATGCCCCTTTTATAGGCGAGCGGAGGGAGGGCACTGGCTGCCGGCCTCCAGGCTTCGGTGCCAAGGAAACGGATCGGAGGGGAGGGTTTGGGCGACGTGGTGGCCAATGGTAGGGGCGAGCATGCTGGGTGGGGGTAGCGTGGCAGCAGGGCAGCGATCTGAGCGGTCATCAAGGCGAGGCGGGCGCTGGGCGAGCCCCTCGAGGTGCTGCTCGTCGCTGGGTAGAGGAAGCGGGGTGGCTAACGTCGGGCAGCGGGCAGGGCGGCATGCTTTTGCATTGGGCAAGCGGGCGGGTGGCGCTCGGGGAAGGGCGCGGTGGCCTGCTGTGCTACGAGCAGCGACCAGCGGCGAGGCGCAGCCGGCCTGTGGCCATGGCGCACGGCGGCCAGGGCTAGGACGTACGGCGGCTAAGGAGAAGGAGGAAAATGGGGAGGGGAGGGGAAGGGCGGCCTCGGCGGCGAGGTCCGGCGGCTAGCCGGGCACCAGAGTGGCGGCGGCGCTAGGGTAGCGGGGAAAGGAAGACAAGCCGCGCAGGGGTGGGCCGCTCGGGCCACGGCCTGCTGGGCCAAGGCTGCATGCGCGCGCATGGGCCTGGGGAGGCGGTGGGCTCGGTTGCGGCGTGGGCCGGCCCGAGAGGAGGGGAGGGGGCGGTTTGGGCCGTCCGGCCGGGGAAAGGAGGTGGGACGGTTGAGGGGCGAGAGTTGGAGGGGGAGAAGTGGACCTGAATGTGCTAGTGGGCTAAATAGCAGATTGCGGCCCATTTAGGGGAGAGGAAGGTTTTCTATTAGTTTGGACTAGGTTTTGGGTTTGAATTTGAATATAAATTTAGATTCGAATGAGAATTCGAGGTGGGGCTTGAAGAAGGTAATTTTAGAATATTTTCGGGGAGATTTGAGATCGTAATATTCAAATTAAATTTGAATATTAATTCTAAATGTTGGAATAAAAGAGAGATTTGGAAAGGATTTCTATCTCTTAGAATTTAGAGATTGAAGATGGATTCTAAAGCATTCATATGCATCATGCATGACAAGTTAAATGCATCGTTTAATTCACAAAATATATTTTGAATATTAGAGAGAAAAGAATTATATTTAATTATGAAGAATTATGGAAAATATACATTTTTAAATGCTCGTAAAAAGACGGGGTGTTACAACCTCCTCCATCCCCTGCACACGTCAGAGCTCCCACTCCGGCTCAGACGCCCGCTCCCCCGCCATATCGTGGTGCCAGCACCCCGCCGCCGCCGCACGATCTCCTCCCTCCGGCCGAGATAAGCTCAACAACAGCACGCGGGACGCGTGCCACCACCACGCGAGGCCACTACACCCAAGGTGTGGCGCCGACGTCCCTTCTTCACCCGGCCGCACGAAAACTCACGGCGGCACCCGTCGCACGCCGGCGAGGCCGCCCCGCCACGCATCGGGGCCATACTGCTCCGGCAAGCCCCCGAGGAGCTCTGCCGGGCTATAAATAGGCCCGCACGTGCCCCAGATGGAGCTCACCCCCACCACACCACACCACACGGGCACCACTGCCGCCACCATGAGCGCGGGAACGCCGCTGCCCCGCTCCGGCACCCCCGCCGCCGCCAAGTCCCTAGGCTCCCCTCTGGCCGCTGCGGCGCTGCTCGGAACGCCCCTAGCCGCTTAAGGCGCAAAGCAAAGCAACCCAAAGGGGGTGCCTACGCATCGGAACAGTGACGCGCGAGTTCCACCGTAATCAAGATCACCGCCGTACGCCGGAGCCCTATCCCGGCCACCTCCTCTCTCTGTAACGCAGTGGTAAACACTCGTTGGCTCACCACCCTCTCCCCAGCCCTTTCTCCCTTTCTCTGACGACCGGCCAAGCCCCGGCCAGTTTCTGCCTGCACCGCCGCCCTCCGATGAGCCGCCGGCGAGCGCTGGCGTCCCACGCCCGTGCCTTTTCACGACGGCGTACTCAGCGCCGCCTAGGATAGGCTCGTGACCCTTAGCCAGGAACCCTGAAGCCCCAACCCTGCTTTCCCCTTTTGCGCCGCCACACCAGCCCCCGACCCTCGACGAGAACATCCCCATTACATCCGCCGTGACCCACTGAGGCCGTAGATGCCTTCAACGCCGCGAGAGCCGCCCTAACGCTGCTGGCGGCAAGCTCTTCGGCGAGTTTCCCCTGCTACCTCGTAGCGCCACTGCGAAGTCTGGCGCCTGCGTGGCGGCCACGCAAGCACGGGCCCTGCCTGGCAGCCACCCCTATGCCCCGCGCCAGCCGCCACCTCCCCCTCCTCGCTTCGCGTGCACCCGGTCCAGTGTACCGTAGACTCAGAGGCCAGCCGGTCCACGCGCCCACGAACCCGGCCCATGGCACAGTAAACCGTGGGCTGACGCCAGCGCTGGTGTCAGCCAACCCCACCCGCCAGCCGTACAGACACAAGGAAAATGCTAGGTACACCCGGCTCAGTGCACCCAAGAAGTTATTTCTCCACCTTTGAACTTTCCAAAAATTCCCAGAAAATACTCAAAAATACTAGGGAAAATGATAAGCTATTTAATGCATCCCCACTATTTATACACATCTTTAGAACCTGGAATTAGATAGATTCCTTTTCAGCCTATAAAAAGCATCCGTTAACGTACCCCAAAATATGCCAAACCCTAAATTAGGCTCCATAAATAGCCAATAAATTTCTGAAAATACTAGGTTATATTCTAAGGTTTTCATAAGATTGGATTCCATGAAAACCATCCTTAAACCTGAAATCGATTTATTACATCCCATCGACAATTTCTAAACCCTGCTAAACCTCCGGGGAAAACCCCGGAACCCCCAGACACCAGCCCCAAACCCTCGGTTAACCTAGAAACCCCGCCCCTACGACCACTCTTCCCAGCTCCCTCCTTTCTATGTAATCTACCCGATGTGATGATTGACTTAGTTAAATATCTATGCTTGTGTAGACGCTCCGCCAGGAACTCCAGTATTTAGCTTCTGACGGAAACCACCGTGACACCAGGCAAGTCTTAACGATCTCCTTGTTCATATTAATCAACTGCATGAATATGTTCTTATTCTCCCCCAGCAGTCTGTATATTGCATTAAGATTAGCCACCAAAATAACCTTGATGCGCCGCTAAAACACTACCCACAGCCAGAAACCCTTGTTGCGAGAGGCATCAAGGGGATTAAAGATGCGAGGTAGGGTGGATAGCCTTGGAAAGGCACCTATCCAGAGGCCTGCCTTGGTCGCTTAAGGACCGGTTCTTGGGAAAGTCTTTCCAACGCCCTGCACGGCTACACAGGCCAAAAAGGACATAGCCTTAGGGAATGCCCTGTAATGTGAGGCCTCAACTCACACCCCACCAACTACCTCTGATAAAGCTACCCCAGGGACCACGGTTGGGCAACGGATATGCTGGAGACAGCCCCAGACAGAGGGCTGGGACTGGCCGGCACGGGTCGCATGTGACAGGGCTGGTAGGGCCCATGGGCAATGCTTGCCCATTTATATGATGCATCAATACCTGGGTTTTGATGTCCTTTTGTGGACGGATATGTGCTTGCCCATTTATATGATGCATCAATACCCGGGTTTTGATGTCCTTTTGTGGACGGATATGTGATCCCTGCTTAGGCCCCAGTAGCATCCGTGGGTAGACCCAGAAGGAAGCTGTCCAGTAATGGACGCCGGTGTGTACGAGTCCCGTAGGGTGGCCCTGCCATTGGCCACGGGAGGGTCACCTGATCGTATAGTCATAGAGTACTGAAGGACCGAATCGGCGACCAGAGAGGGGGGGAGTGAATGGGAGCCGATAAAAATTCTTTCCAACCAATCCGGCTATTCTCCCAAATCAACTCCAACGCCTCCGAAAGCGATCTTGCCAAGATCACGTAGCCACTGTCAAGCTACTGACCCTAGGAGCAAGAAACACGCAGCGGAACTCGAATCGATCGAAACGAACACAAAACGAACCGAAACGAGGCAAAACCTTTTCTACCCAGCCAGGGGCGGTTTAACCTCCCTAGGGGCGGTTTAACCGCCTTGGGGGGCGGTTTAACCTCCTGGGGGCGGTCAAACTGGGAGCTCTCGGGAAAAAGTCAACTCGTGAGTCGATCTCCCAAACGGCTTGAGCTCTTGAGACGAAACTTTGGGGAGATGATGTACACCTTCAGTGGAGTATATTCCCCAAAAATCTCGGCCTCAAACACACTAGAACTCCCGGAATCTTAGATCTCGTGAAGAACACTTCCAACCCGAGTTCATCCAAAAATCCCCAAATCCGAAGCGATTCTTTGCGTTTTGAGGGGGCAAATCACCAGGAAAAGAGTGTCCACGACCTCATGTGTGAATCCCCCAAACAAACACGCAAGGAAACGACCTCAAACACAAGGAATCGAAAATCTCCCAAAGGGGCCAAAAAGAGCCACGGGATGAACAACGAAATCACACAAAGAGGGATACAAGAAAGCCAAATCTTCCATACATCACGAGGTCAACTTCTTTACAAAGAGGCTAGCTATCCTCCCTTCATCCAACCCTCTCAAAGATTTCTCCGGTGAAGCACTTGGCTAGCCTATGGAAAACTAGAAAGAAAAACTAAAGGAAAATAGTTCAAGTGCAAGGGAAATAAAACTAGACTACTTAGATAACAGCCACCAGCCCCTAGGGGGTCTATTATATAGTCCAAGTGGTGCTGCTCTAAAGACTAAACTACCCCTAAGTGATACATACCCCTCAGGGGCAAATTTGACATTTTCTGCGAAGATTTTTCCGGCTGGGACACCTTCCACTGCAAGCTAGCTTTCCTCCGACGCAAGCCTTGCAGTCACGCCGCGTGTCCTCCGGATCGAAGCTCCTCGACGCCGATTTTGGGCCGGCCCAGGGGAGGCGGTTAAACCGCCCCTGGGGGGCAGTTAAACCGCCCCTGGCAGCCACACTGGCCCAGCTGCCCAAATTCGCCTCGTCGAGTCCTCGGTCCTTGGTTTTGAGGCCCAAACCAAGGGAAACCGTCCACCGATGATTTTGTGGCCAAATCACCAAACCGAGAACAAGACTCAAGCAAGTGACTAAAAGCAAGACTCAAGCAAGTGACTAAAAGCAAGACCAAGCCGAGAACAAAGTCACTCTGCAAGAGAAAGCTCCAGAAACGCCGACCCTTCAAGAAGAAGCGAAAGGGCTCAACACCATCGGCAAAAGAGCAAAAGCACAAAGCACAAATCACAAACTTCAAATTCTCCAACTCACTTTTCAGGGCTCTCAAAGCACTCCCCCTGCAAATATGCAACTCCCCCTGAACAAGTGAACTTGTGCGTGCGAAAAACACTCGAAAATGGCTCAAATCTCCACAAACTGTGTGCTCTCAGCACAGGGGCGGTTAAACCGCCCAGGGGGGGCGGTTAAACCGCCCCTGGCAGATGACCAAGGCCAAAAATGCCAAAATGCACAAACCAACTCGCAACAATGTCGTTTCAACTTGAAAACCTTCCACATATGCCCAGCAAGATATTCCAATGATCAAACTCTCAGAAACTTCACAAATTTTCAGAAAACCTCATTTGGGCAAAACTTTCAACCTCACACAATTTTGACAAATTCTAGAGCAAAAGCTTTTCTTCAAAATTCAGCAACAACTCCCTCTTGCCAAATGCTCCAGAAATTCTCCCCCTTGTTGACAATGCACACATCAAGGCAAAATGTACAAAATGCAACTACAAGCTTCTCAAATATACAATGAGCAATACAAAAAGCTACAAGTTAGAGAAGAGGCATACAAGCTAGTTCATCATGTCACACGGGCATTGCCATCAAGAAGGTGAAGACATATATCCAATTGACAAAGCCATGAGCAAATTGTGGATTTTTATCAAAAATGTCACCGCATGAGCAAAGTCCTAACCATGGATTGTTTAAGCAAAAATAAACTTCATCTCACCAAAATCATGAAAGGACAAGCATTCTTGACAAAAGATCATCATAAACGCCCAAGTTCTACCTCATGTCATGTCAAAGCACGGAGCCATGTGTTCACTTCTCATGGGAGACCTCTCCGGCAAACAACATGCAACCGCTTAGCACCCATGTGTGCAAGTGTGTGCAATGGTGAAAGCATAGAGACATGAGCATAATTTTCTGCAAATATTTCTTTTTCTCATCCTTTCTTCTTTCATGCATAGACATCTCATTTTTCAAGTTTTTCAAATGAAGCATGGTACATGAAATGTCTTTGCGACAGAAAGAAGCTTATGCTCCTCCACAAGATAAAGCATGGGCTAAACATTTACAATGACAAAGGTCTTTGACCCATTTGAAAAGAATATCACACCCTAGCATGATCTTAAGCAGAATTTAGCTATTTCGGCTCAAACAAGACATGCAAAGGCATTTACTCATGGGTGAAGGAATTAGGTTCAGTTTGTCATTTTAGTTCAAAAAGAGACTATCTCAACAGAATATATATCAAAAACCATCAAGAGCATAGCCATCCATCCAATCAATCCCTAGCCAACCTGCCTAAACTCTAAAATGTAGCAAGTTGTACAAATCACTGCATATAGGAGAAGCTCATCCTAAGATATGATACAAAAGATGAAATCAAGATACAAAAGCCAGCAAAATATACATCAAGATACAAAGATGATACAAAAAGTATACATATGCTACAAGAGAAGCCTCCAAAACTCAGCTCAGAAAACCGCACACACACCAAGTTCCCCTCGTAAGTGGGTGAAGGTAACTTGGTCAAGTGGCTTAGTGAAAATGTCTGCAAGCTAGTTTTGGGTAGAAATATGGGCAAGCTCAAACTCAAAACACAAGCGCGATCAAAGCACAAATACAAAGCTCCCCCTGGAATGTGCAACCAAAATGCAAATCCAAGGTTCAGGATCAATCATCAGCTCCCCTTGGAATGTGCAACTGAAATGCAAATCCAAGGTTCAGGTGCAAACTTCAAACTCCCATGATATGCACAATCAAAATGCAAACTCAGCAACCTCACAAATTCATGCTATCCAAAAGCTCTAAGCAAGATCCTCTCCTTTACAAATCAAGTCGAGCAAATACTCCCCATTAAATAAAGCCGAGCTCCCCCTAAATCAAAGACACCTAGAAAAACTAGAAAAGGGGTACAAAGGCAAATGGAAAGCTCCATCATAAAAAGGAAGAGAAATCTCAAATGAGCAAAATGCAACAAAATATACCAACTAAAAGGATACCAGATAAACAAGTGTACAGTATGCTACACAAAACATAAAAATCATGATACAGGCAAAAAGCAAGCTAAATATACACAGATGAACACAAGAGTGTACAAGGGATATACTCACAATACATAGTGTACAAGGGCCACATCGGGGCCATCCAAAAAGGTGTGGAGAACCATCAAACCTTGATCATACAAAAGACCAAGAGTCACCAAGCTCATGTTCTCCATACCTCACACCTGCACAATCAAAAGCGAGAACGAGAACGAGCGAATGACTCGACACTGGGGTTAGCACAGAAAGAGTCAAACCAGTGTCGGGCCATCTGCTCAAAAGAGGGGTTAGCAAAATCAATTCTACCGCGTGACACCCTCTCGTCTCTCACCATCGGACCTCTAACACCACGCGGGGGAAAACGTGGCCTAGACTCTCTCCTAGCCTCAAAGCTACGGTCGAACCTCCCTGAACCAAACTGACCGCGAAACGGAGGCCGCCTAGCAAACTCACGAACAACAGGAACACCACGACTAGCAACCACAGGAACTGTATGCACAAAAGCGTCGCCTCTCGGCCAGGGTGAACGAGACACAGGCACACTACGAGAAGAGTAGTACCTGTCCCTGTTCCCCACCTCCTTCTCTCTTCTCACCTCCCTCTTCTTCCTCCAACAGAACTCCTCAAGGTGTCCATCCCTTCCACAATGCTCACAATGGAAGCGGACTGGCTTTGGCTTTGGGGTTTCTCTCGGCTGTGCCCTCTCTCTCGGCTGGTAAACCCCACTCCTCACAAAGGTCACTCTCCTCTGAAAGTTCTCTGACTTAGGTGGAAACTTGGGTGGATCTGGAGTGGTGTCAAGCTTGTTCAGCAGGTGGTTTGGTTTGGGTGTGAAGGTGTTCTTGAGAATGGTTTTTGGTGGGTTTGTGGGAATGTTTGCGATGGAGCTCTCTGGATCTCTCTCTCTCTTACCACTACTCTCACCAACCTTCTCAGAACCAAGACCACAACCATCAGCTCTCTTGAAACTCGCAATCAACATCTTGAGCTGAGGCTCACGACCAGACAACCAACCCAAACACAGTCTCAGCTCATCATTCTCATCTTGCAAGCGATTCACACACTGCTCTAACTCAACATTTTTCAATGCAACAACATCACAAGCAGAACATGAATTCGCAATGGGAGATTTAAGTTGTGCTTCAAGTGAACTAATCATGGTGCGTGATTCAAGCAACTGAGCATGCAAAGCAGGACAAGAAGTACAAGCACCTAGCAAAGATGACCTAGACTTCAACTCAGCAAGCTCAACTCTAGCACCCTCTAGTTCATCCAAGCAAGTCATGTGTTTCTCCTTAAGCACAACAAGATCAGCCATATGCACATCACAAAACGAGCATTCAACCTCATCAGACACAAGAGGAGCATCCTTCAACATGACAATCTCAGACTCAAGCTTATCTGCTCTCTCCCTAGACTCGCAAAGCAAAGATTCAAACTCCATAGCCTTCTTTCCAGTCTCAGAAAGCAAGGTCTCAAGCTCAGCCACTCTATCCTTGGACTCTCCTAGCAAAGACCTAAACTCATGTGTTTCTCCTTAAGCACAACAAGATCAGCCATATGCACATCACAAAACGAGCATTCAACCTCATCAGACACAAGAGGAGCATCCTTCAACATGACAATCTCAGACTCAAGCTTATCTGCTCTCTCCCTAGACTCGCAAAGCAAAGATTCAAACTCCATAGCCTTCTTTCCAGTCTCAGAAAGCAAGGTCTCAAGCTCAGCCACTCTATCCTTGGACTCTCCTAGCAAAGACCTAAACTCCCTCTTTTCCTTGTTGGTCTTTCTAAGCACATCATCACGGTTATCGACCAACTGCTCTAATCTAGCAATCTCCTGACGCAAAGAGGTGGGATCGGTCAATACCTCATCCTCGGAGTCAGAGTCGGAGTCGTAGTCGGAGACGTTCTTGTTGTTGGAGTCGTGTGCCATGGTGCAGAAGTTCATAGCGACCCCAGAAAGCCCATTGAAGTTGCGGTTCTTGTGCTTCTTCTCCTTGCGGTGGCTGCGGTCTTCTTCCTCGCTGCTTGAGCTTGACGAGGTGTCGGTGTTCTCCTCCTTGTTCTTGTGCTTGGAGTGGTGCTTGTCCTTGGAGCGGTGCTTGTGCTCATCTCGCGGGCGGTGCTTGTGTTTCTTGATTTCCTCGGGGCACTCGGCGATGAAGTGACCCATCTTCCCGCATCTGTAGCACGTACTCCCGGCACGCCTCGAACCCTTGCGGTTCTGGTACATCCGCTCGAACCTCCTCGTGAGCAACGCGAGATCCTCCTCGCTCAGCACCTCATATTCTTCATCTGGAAGAGACACAAGAGAAGACAAAGCAAAGTGTCTGGAAGTGTTAGCCTCCCCATAACCAGAGCCACCGACTAGAGCCAGACTATGGGGATCAGTCGGACTCTTAGTCTTGGCAAGCAACTGTCTGTCCACCTCGGAAGATTTCAACTTCGAGAAAAGCTCATCAACAGAAAGAGTCTCATAGTTTGCCGACTCCATGATCGCCTCAACCTTGGCACCCCATACGGATCTATCAAGTGCTTGCAAGAGCTTGATAGCTCGGTCATGATCCGAGTATGGGAGCACGGTAATGTTGGCTTTCATGTTGTTGACAATCGAAGTGAAACGCTGAAACAAAGCATCAACTGACTCTCCTGGCAAATGAGCAAAATTTTCATATTCTCTACGATACATCGAGAAGAGCCTAGCCTTGACATGGCTATCACCACCGTGGGCTACCTTGAGCTTCTGCCAGATCTGGCAAGCCAGGTCCTCGCCCAAAACACGCTCAAACTCCTCCGCGGACAAAGCACGGAACAAGTAGTCAACAGCTCGGGCATTCACCTCAAATCTATCCTTTGCATCCTGGGCATCTAAGTTGGTGGGATTGACATAGTTTTCATCTTTCGTCACATCCCACAGCAACTTTCCTTTGCCTCGCAAGAAAGCGCCCATACGCGAAACCCAGTTCGGGTAGTTCTTCCCATCGAAGTGCGGAGGCCCGGAACCCCGATCTTGGTACGCCATCTTTGGATCTTAGACTGGTTAGAGTCGCAAAGACCCGTAACCGGCTCTGATACCAATTGAAGGACCGAATCGGCGACCAGAGAGGGGGGGAGTGAATGGGAGCCGATAAAAATTCTTTCCAACCAATCCGGCTATTCTCCCAAATCAACTCCAACGCCTCCGAAAGCGATCTTGCCAAGATCACGTAGCCACTGTCAAGCTACTGACCCTAGGAGCAAGAAACACGCAGCGGAACTCGAATCGATCGAAACGAACACAAAACGAACCGAAACGAGGCAAAACCTTTTCTACCCAGCCAGGGGCGGTTTAACCTCCCTAGGGGCGGTTTAACCGCCTTGGGGGGGCGGTTTAACCTCCTGGGGGCGGTCAAACTGGGAGCTCTCGGGAAAAAGTCAACTCGTGAGTCGATCTCCCAAACGGCTTGAGCTCTTGAGACGAAACTTTGGGGAGATGATGTACACCTTCAGTGGAGTATATTCCCCAAAAATCTCGGCCTCAAACACACTAGAACTCCCGGAATCTTAGATCTCGTGAAGAACACTTCCAACCCGAGTTCATCCAAAAATCCCCAAATCCGAAGCGATTCTTTGCGTTTTGAGGGGGCAAATCACCAGGAAAAGAGTGTCCACGACCTCATGTGTGAATCCCCCAAACAAACACGCAAGGAAACGACCTCAAACACAAGGAATCGAAAATCTCCCAAAGGGGCCAAAAAGAGCCACGGGATGAACAACGAAATCACACAAAGAGGGATACAAGAAAGCCAAATCTTCCATACATCACGAGGTCAACTTCTTTACAAAGAGGCTAGCTATCCTCCCTTCATCCAACCCTCTCAAAGATTTCTCCGGTGAAGCACTTGGCTAGCCTATGGAAAACTAGAAAGAAAAACTAAAGGAAAATAGTTCAAGTGCAAGGGAAATAAAACTAGACTACTTAGATAACAGCCACCAGCCCCTAGGGGGTCTATTATATAGTCCAAGTGGTGCTGCTCTAAAGACTAAACTACCCCTAAGTGATACATACCCCTCAGGGGCAAATTTGACATTTTCTGCGAAGATTTTTCCGGCTGGGACACCTTCCACTGCAAGCTAGCTTTCCTCCGACGCAAGCCTTGCAGTCACGCCGCGTGTCCTCCGGATCGAAGCTCCTCGACGCCGATTTTGGGCCGGCCCAGGGGAGGCGGTTAAACCGCCCCTGGGGGGCAGTTAAACCGCCCCTGGCAGCCACACTGGCCCAGCTGCCCAAATTCGCCTCGTCGAGTCCTCGGTCCTTGGTTTTGAGGCCCAAACCAAGGGAAACCGTCCACCGATGATTTTGTGGCCAAATCACCAAACCCCGCGCGCAAACTTCGGTTGTTAGCCGCCACCTTGCACCGGCTTCTCGTCCGCGTACGAGCTTCGGTTGTGAGCCGCTACCTCGCACCGGAACCACGTCCCCTTGCTCGTTCTTGCCAGCATGTGAACCGCACTTGATCCACCGGCCATCGGGTCCCTCGAACCAAGCCTACTTGTCTCTCCGCTCCTCGGAGGCCGCCATGGCTAAGACCTTTCGCGCCCGTTCTTCACCTGCACCAATGCAACCAAGCCGCATTCTACACCTGCAATACTTGAGCCAAGGGAAACGTCAATCCACACCACGTTGTCAATCACTCATCACACCAGGAAGCGACCATCCACCGGTCCTCGGACACACTGGGTCCTCAAGTACAAACCTCTGCAGAGTTATCCAATCAATCTGATAGCCGTGGGTCTTGGTGAAGAGCCCGTCTGGTTAAAGCTTCCATTGATTAGCCAGCAATAACCCATAGGAATGATGGAAAGAAGGGGTGATTGCAGGATCGACAGGATCGCTGCCAGAATCACCGGGGACTGGTAGGGAGGTTCTTGCCCCTCCAGGACCCAAAATTTCTAAGCATAATAACCTGCCAACCGCAATAATGCATATACTTTCCTCCGATTGCTAAGTACTTGCTGAGTACGGCGGTACTCAGACTTGTGTGTGAAACCGTGCAGCTCCATCGGAAGGCCGCCCTCTCCTCACCGGTGCTGCAGGCCGTCTTGATCAGGTCTGAGTACCCCTAACCCCCATAGGGTTGGTATTAGAGCTGTAGGTTTATACCCCTAACCCCCACCTTAGATACTCACAGGGCTAGAACACGCGTAGAAGCAGAAATAATCCCTTTCTTACCCGAATATGATTCTCTCTTGTCTTACTCTATATCTAACCCAGAAAGGAAAAGAAAAACTTTCTAATCTTCCTTTCTGACAAACTACAGGTAGATGGTAGAGGATCAACGTTGGGACAGCTGGGACAACTGGGTGGACGAGGAAGGTTGGACGCACGGGAAAAGATTGGGGTATATCCAATACCCAGAGTATTCGGGAAAAGAGACCAAAAGAAATGGAGTAAGAAGATGCGAAATGTACCTCTGAATGCCTGGCATACAAGCCCACCCGGAATGGATACCCTCGGTGGAGCAAGTCGAGGGAACAGAATTCTCCGATACCCTTCAAACAATAGCCCTTCAAGTTCTCACCAAAATTCTCTCTAGACACATAGCCGAAACTGAAAATACTCCAGCCAAATATCTCCATGTGCTAGATCAAACTGATCACTGTTGGCTACAGTGAGTTGAGCACTTACAACTTATCCAACCAACAGAACTTCACCATATTTTGGCCATCACAGCCCAGTATGCTACCTCCCTGTATAACCTCCATACCCAGAAAGAATTAGACGCCCAAACCTACCGCAGGGAAGCAGAGGAAGCACGTCATCGGGAAAGGTGTGCCCGATTTCGACTTATGAAAACTAAAGACCAAGCTGCCCTATCGGAGTACCAGGCTGAGACAGCAATGAGAAACATGACCTCCACTATAGATGAGCTTCAGCTCACCGTCGATAACCTTGCCTATGACTTAGCCCAACGACAGGAGGAGATTGAAACACTCACCGAAGCACTAAACCAGGCCCAGCATGACGCACAAAACCAGCAAAACCTGATAGAAGAAGAAGTGGAAATACTCAACAGCAGTGAGGAAGAATCCTCTGAGGAAGAACCTACGGAAGAGGAAGTATCGGGATTAGACTCTACCTCTACCATACCCTCCTCTCATACCCCACTACGTTTTGAATCCGCAGGAGAAAACTCTGCCAACCGATCCCCCGAACCCGACACACCTGACGAAGCCGTTACCTCCAAACCTCACCCAAACCCTGGGAAAATTTATATAGTGGTAGGACTATAGGATAAGATTGTTAGAAGTTCTCCATCGACACGGGATGACTGAAGAAGATGTGGGCCCCAGACATCTGGGATCACTCTCCCCGGCATGACCCCAGAAACTCTACTCAAGACGCATGAATAAATCCTTAGTGTAGTCATAAGGACATAGAATAAAGGAAGCCGAGTGGGAAAAAAATGTAACCTTGTACAAAATATAAGGGTTGTAAAATAACTGTTGTAGCAAAATTTGTTTCCATCATACAACATATCTAAATAAAGAAATACCTATGCAGGAAAGATGGATCGCTGGAACGAGGTTCGATTCTGCGGTGACCACCACCAGGGATTCCCGACTCTGTTGCGCCAGTGTCTTCAGGTTCTTAGATTCGACTCACAGCATACCCAGTTCCATGGCAGTATGTTTGGACTAAACCATGAACAGAGAACTGCTATGCTCACCCTTACCGTGCCCGTGGCACCTGAAAACCCAGACCGTCACCCCACCTATGTAACCGTGGTTGAAAACTCTCTTGACCTAGCCGTACAGTCAGCAGCTCAGAAAATGCTATGTCAACTACACACCGAAAATTCCGACCGTTTTGCAGATTCTCCTACAGACTATTACCAAGAATGTTGCAGGGACAAGGACCCGGAGCTATAGTACAAATAGCCGAAGAGATGGAGGAAGCCCCTAATAATGAAAATGACCCTTGCCGTAGGATTACGGGACAATATGTCGCTTGCCCAACACAAGTATATAATAGCCCTGGAAGGACAGCGAAGAAGTTACAACCTACAACTCGAGACAAATGCCCGATTCCTAAAAGAACTAAGCAGGGTTTTTTTTTCCCGACCGGTCTGGCCAAACCGCCGCCCACCGGTAGCGGTTAGCCGGACCGGTTTGACCGGAAACCGGTAGAAACCGGATAAATTTAAAAATCAAATTAAATCCGCAGTTCAACCGGTTTCGAACGGTTAGCCGGCCGGTTTGAGCGGTTTGAAAATTTTTCAAATTTTGATTAAAAAATAAAAAATAAAAGAAAATTTCTAAAAAATTCCTAAAAATAGCTTAAGGTCCGTAGAATCTAATGGTGTCAAAAAGAGAACATTTTTAAGAAGTTTAAGTAGCGGTTTAAGCGCATTAGAAGTTTAACATGTTGATTTAGTAGGCTGTTCAAACTTCTAATACAAACAGAAAATACTAAATGAACTAATACTTGAAAAATTTTGACACCATTACAATCTACTCACCTTAAAGTATTTTTAAGAATTTTTTAATTTTTCAATTCTTAAATTCAAATTTGAAAATTTTAAATTTGGCCGGTTGGAAACCGACCCGTACCGACCGGTTACCGCGGTATCCGGACCGGTAGCGGTTGGGATTTTTAATCCTGGAACTAAGGGAGGACATTGGAAAAGGGGAATTTAAACAAATGGTTCTGAAAGGGCAAGCCGAGACCTATGAAAAGATGCTCAAACATCAAGGAGAACGCTGTCGTCGCTATCAATATGAGCGAAACACTCTAACAGAAAAACTACAAGCGTTGCAAGCAGAGTATAAGCAGCAACAAAATTCTTTCCATGAGCAGATCAGTGTGCTGCAAAGCAAGGCAGATTCTGTAGCCGGTGCCGATATTGGAGCTCAAGCTAAAAGAAATAAGGAGTTAAGATATCGCCTGGGTCGACAACGTAGCCATCTGGGTGACAACTAGATCCACTTGACCACTCTAACGCAGAAGGTAATATATCTTCAGGATAGAGTGAAAAGAATGAAGATAGGATGGCAAGAGTCGGACATTGAAAGACTTCAGGAAATAGAACAAATGCTCTATTAAGTACCTATGAAATTCAGGAAAGGAATCAAGCCGAGCCACTTACAAAGTTCCTAGCACCACCCTGAACCTCGGGGCATGTGACGACGAAATTCACCCTGCACCTCCCCTCACGACGGAAGCACAAACTGTGGCCACTATCGCCATCTGAATGATTCCAGGACACAAAACTCCCGCCGAAAATAGTCAGATAATCCAGGAAGTCTACCGTGACCCCGCTGAGGAAGAATATATGGAAGAAAATGCTGAGCCTCCAGAAGATGAAGACCAGCTGCCAGATGAGGATGTCTTCTATTCTGTCTAGGTGAAACCCCTTCCCCCCCCCCCCACTATGTAAATGTACATAAGAAAGCACGGGCTCGAAGAATGCTAGAATAATGTATAGGCCTGGGTACACCCCGGATGTACATACCGCCGAAATAGAGGCTTATGTGGAAGGAAACTGTCTATAGTGCAAATACTTCCTTCAATAAAAATTGCCTGATGCTTGAACTAAGGACTAACCCCATGGAAATGAATTAACCCCTCGAAATATGTTAAACCCCTCTGAATATATACTCTTCCTTCAAAATACCCCCTTAGCCAAACATTTCGATACTACCTCAAGAAAGAAGAAGAGATCCGCCGCCTTAAGTGGGGTAGACTCTCTTTCAAAACCAGTAGAAGAAAATTTGTTCCCACCCAATCCTCTGCAAGATTCTCCAAATATGACTACCGATAATACCCAGCTATACCTACCCAAAATCCTATTTCGATTCTATCCGATCTACCTTGAAAAAGTTCAAGGAACAAATCCCAGCCATCCATACTCCAGAAAACGGGACATCTCTCCAAACACTTAGAAGAATCACCATACCAAATTCCGAGTGAGATGTGATCACCCGAATACCACACCAAAAAAACTATACTCTCACTCGATAACCTACACCACCCCCAATCTCGAGGCACCCTCAAATTAAAAAGAAATTATGCAATTAATTATTAGATTAATTATTGAAATTATTGAAGCCACTATGGGCTTAAATAGGAATTATTATGAATAATAGGGTATAAAATAATAATAGAAAAATAAAATAAAGTTCTACAACTTGAGTGCTCCCTAAGGACTAAACTAGCATAAAAAACCCTAGGGTTAAATCAAAGGAAGTTTGGTTCAAATTTGAATTAAAAAATCACTTTTAAAAATCCCTTAAAAGAAATAGAAAAAAATCCTATGTCTAATGGGCTGTCAGCTCGCGGCCCAAAACCCGTGAACTTTGCTAACGCCCCCTCAACTCCCTCCCTGGCTCGCTCCCGCGTGGCCCGGCCCAGCACACTTCCCTCCTTCCTCCTCCTCTCTCCCTTCCCGATTCTTCCCCCCTCTCTCATTACTCCGGTGTCGCCGCCGCCGCGCGCCCATACCGCCGTCCTGCTCCTCCTCGCCTCGTGGCGACCGTAAACCAACGCCACGCCACCTCTCCATCCCCTGCGCACGTTAGAGCTCCCACTCTGGCTCAGACGCCCGCTCCCCCGCCATATTGTGGTGCCCGCGCCCCGCTGCCGCCGCACGATCTCCTCCCTCCGGCCGAGATAAGCTCGACAACAGCGCGCGGGACGCGTGCCACCACCACGCGAGGCCACCACACCCAAGGTGCGGCACCGACGCCCCTTCTTCACCCGGCCAAACGAAAGCTCACGGCGGCACGCGTAGCACGCCGGCGAGGCCGCCCCGCCACGCGTCGGGGCCATACTGCTCCGGCAAGCCCCCGGGGAGCTCCGCCGGGCTATAAATAGGCCTGCGCGCGCCCCGGATGGAGCTCACCCCCACCACACCACACCACACGGGCACCACTGCCACCACCGCGAGCGCGGGAACGCCGCTGCCCCGCTCCGCTACCCCAGCCGCCGCCAAGCCCCTGGGCTCCCCTCTGGCCGCCGCGGCGCTGCTCGGAGCGCCCCTAGCTGCTTAAGGCATAAAGCGAAGCAACCCAAAGGGGGTGCCTACGGACCAGAAGAGCGCCGCCCGAGTTCCACCGTAATCAAGATCGCCGCCGTACGCCGGAGCCCTATCCCGGCCACCTCCTCTCTTCGAAATGCAGTGGTAAGCACTCGTTGGCTCACCACCCTCTCCCCAGCCCTTTCTCCCTTTCTCCGACGACCGTCCAGGCCTCGGCCAGTTTCCGCCCCCACCGTCGCCCTCTGACGAGCCGCCGGCGAGCGCTGGCGTCCCACGCCCATGCCTTTGCACGCCGGCGTACTCAGCACCGCCTAGGAGAGGCGCCTGACCCCTAGCCAGGAACCCCGAAGCCCCAACCCCGCTTTCCCCTTTTGCACCGCCCCGCCACCGAACTCCGGCGAGCCCGCGCCGCCGCACCAGCCCCCGACCCTCGACGAGAACATCCCAATCGCGTCCGCTGTGACCCACTGAGGCCGTATATGCCTTCAACGCCGCGAGAGCCGCCCTAACGCTGCCGGCGGCGAGCTCTCCGACAAGTTTCCCCTGCTACCCCGTAGCACCGTTGCAAAGTCCGGTGCCTGCGTGGCGGCCACACGAGCGCGGGCCCTGCCTTCCAGCCACCCCTGCGCCCCGCGCCAGCCGCCGCCTCCCCCTCCCCGCTCCGCGTGCACCCGGTCCCGTGGACCGTAGACTCAGAAGCCAGCTGGTCCACGCGCCCACGAACCCGGCCCATGGCACAGTAAACCGTGGGCTGACGCCAGCGTTGGTGCCAGCCAACCCACCCGCCAGCCGCACAGACACAAGGAAAATTCTAGGTACACCCGGCTTAGTGCACCCAAGAAGTTATTTCTCCACCTTAGAACTTTCAAAAATTCCTGGAAAATACTCAAAAATACTAGAAAAAATAATAAGCTAGTTAATACCATCCCCACTATTTATACACATCTTTAGAACCTGGAATTAGATAGATTCCTTTTCATCCTATAAAAAGCCTCCGTTAACGTACCCCAAAATATGCCAAACCCTAAATTAGGCTCCATAAATAGCCAATTAATTCCTGAAAATACTAGGTTATATTCTAAGGTTTTTCATAAGGTTTGATTCCATGAAAGCCTTCCTTAAACCTGAAATCGATTTATTACCTCCCACTAACAATTTCTAAACCCCGCTAAACCTCCAGGGAAAACCCCGGAATCCCCAAACACCAGCCCCAAACCCTCGGTTAACCTAGAAACCGTGCCCCTATGACCACTCTTCCTAGCTCCCTCCTTTCTAAGTAATCTACCCGATGTGATGATTGAGTTAGTTAAATATCTATGCTTGTGTAGACGCTCCGCCAGGAACTCCAGGATTTAGCTTTCGGCGGAAACCACCGTGACACCAGGCAAGTCTTAACGATCTCCTTGTTCATATTAATCAACTGCATGAATATGTTCTTATTCTCCCCCAGTAGTCTATAGATTGCATTAAGATTAGCCACCAAAATAACCTTGATGCGCCGCTAAAACACTACCCACAGCCAGAAACCCTTGTTGTGAGAGGCATCAAGGGGATTAAAGATGCGAGGTAGGGTGAATAGCCTTGGAAAGGCACCTATCCAGAGGCCTGCCTTGGTCGCTTAAGGACTGGTTCTTGGGAAAGTCTTTCCAACGCCCTGTACGGCTATACGGGCCAAAAAGGACATAGCCTTCGGGAATGCCCTGTAATGTGAGGCCTCGACTCACACCCCACCAACTACCTCTGATTAAGCTACCCCAGTGGCCACGGTTGGGCAACAGATATGTTGGAGACAGCCCGGTAAGGGTCGCATGTGACAGGGCTGGTAGGGACCACGGGCGATTCATGCCCATTTATATGATGCATCCATACCCGGGTTTTGATGTCCTTTTGTGGACGGATATGTGATCCCTGCTTAGGCCCCAGTAGCATCCGTGGGTAGACCCAGAAGGAAGCTGTCCAGTAATGGACGCCGGTGGGTACGAGTCCCGTAGGGTGGCCCTGCCATTGGCCACGGGAGGGTCACCTGACCGTATAGTCATAGAGTACAAACCTCTACAGAGTTATCCAATCTATCTGATAGCCATGGCTCTCGGTCAAGAGCCCGTCTGGTTAAAGGTCCCAATGATTAGCCTGCAATAACCCATAGGAATGATGGAAAGATGGGGTGATTGCAGGATCAACAGGATCGCTGCCATAATCACCGGGGACTGGTAGGGAGGTTCTTGCCCCTCCAGGACCCGAAATTTCTAAGCATAATAACCTGCCAACCGCAATAATGCATATACTTTCCTCCGATTGCTAAGTACTTGCTAAGTACGGCGTTACTCAGACTTGCGTGTGAAACCGTGCAGCTCCACCGGAAGGCCGCCCTCTCCTCACCGGTGCTGCAGGACGTCTCGATCAGGTCTAAGTACCGCTCTTCACTCTTCTAATCCATTTAGCCGTTTACCAGCTCTATTGCAATTAATGTTTTCCTTCCTCTTACTCAGGGAATGACATTAATTCGTGCTAAGGGGGAACGCCGGGAGGGCGGTCCCCACACACATACTCAATGTCAAGAAGTTTCTGAGCAACTCTTTCTCTCACAAAGTGATAATCAACTTCTATGTGCTTTGTTATAGCATGAAACACTGGGTTGGCCGACAAATACTTTGCACCCAAGTTGTCACACCATAGCTTTGCTGCCCTTGGACTAGAGATGCCAAGTTCCCGATGTAAAACTTGCACCCATATCAATTCGGTTGTTGCATTGGCTAGAGATTTATATTCTGACTCTGTACTAGACCTTAAAATAGTAGGTTGCTTTCTTGCACTCCGTGAAACAAGATTATCACCTAAGAAAACAGCAAAACAACCTGTAGATTTCCTGTCATCTATACTTCCTGCCCAGTCAGCATCAGAGAAGGCACTAACCAAAGTCGATCCCGACTTATCAGTTTTTAGTCCCAGCTTTGTACATTGTTTAACATACCTGAGAATTCTCTTTACGGCTGCCCAATGTACTGTAGTAGGAGCATGAAGATATGGACATACTTTATTGACAGGAAACGCTATATATGAGGACCCGGTGTGTCCAAGGACCGGTGGATGGTCGCTTCCTGGTGTGATGAGTGATTGACAACGTGGTGTGGATTGACGTTTCCCTTGGCTCAAGTATTGCAGGTGTAGAATGCAGCTTGGTTGCATTGGTGCAGGTGAAGAACAGGCGCGAAAGGTCTTAGCCATGGCGGCCTCCGAGGAACGGAGAGACAAGTAGGCTTGGTTCGAGGGACCCGGTGGCCGGTGGATCATGTGCGGTTCACATGCTGGCAAGAACGAGCAAGGGGACGTGGTTCCGGTGCGAGGTAGCGGCTCACAACCGAAGCTCGTATGCGGACGAGAAGCCGGTGCAAGGTGGCGGCTAACGATCGAAGCTTGCGCGCGGGGTTTGTTGATTTGGCCACAAAATCATCGGTGGACGGTTTCCCTTGGTTTGGGCCTCAAAACCAAGGACCGAGGACTCGACGTGGCGAAGATGGGCTGCTGGGCCAAGTGTGGCTGGAAGGGGCGGTTTAACCGCCCCCCAGGGGCGGTTTAACTGCCTCCCCCTGGGCCGGTCCAAAAACGGCGTCGAGGAGCTTCGATCCGGTGGACACGCGGCGTGACTGCAAGGCTTGCGTCGGAGGGAAGCTAGCTTGCAGTGGAAGGTGTCCCAGCCGGAAAATATCTGAGAACCAAATGTCAAATTTTCCCCTGAGGGGTATGTATCACTTAGGGGTAGTTTAGTCTTTAGAGCACCACCGCTTGGACTACTAATAGGCCCTCCCAGGGCTGGTGGCTGCTATCTCTCTTGTTATCTCTTTAGTTTTTCCTTTGAACTAGTTTTCCCCTTCATCCCCTCCACCTAGAACTACTTTGAATCTTTCCTAGTTTGTATAGGTGAATTTATGGTTATGTGATGGAGTTTGTGCTGCTCATCTTGGTGTCATGATTTGATTCCACGAGCTCCTTTTCCTTTTTTCTATTTTCGTGGGTATTTTCGGAGCTATTTTTGGGGGATTTTCGTTCTTCTCTTTCTAGGGCGTTTTCTCTCGGATTTCTTTGGGGGATTCACGTATGAGTGCCTTGTGCCTCTTTTGCTGGTGATCCTTTGCCCCCAAACGCCGGGAATCGCTTTGGATTTGAGATTTTCGGGATGAACTCGAGGTCATGGTGTTCTTCACGAGATCTGAGATTCCAGGAGTTGTAGTGAGTTAGAGGCCGAGATCTTTTGGGAAAACACTCCACTGGAGGTCTAGATCATCTGACCAAAATCTCGCCTCAAGAGCTCAAGCGGTTCGGGAGATCCACTTTCGTTTTGACTTTTTCCCGAGCTTCCCAGGCCAGGGCGGTTTAACCGCCCCCCTGACCTGGTTTAACCCCCCCCCCCCCGGGGAGTGTTGGATCGAGTCTTGTTTCGGGCCGTTTTGTGTTCGTTTCGATCGATTCGAGTTCCGCTGCGTATTTCTTGTTCGTATGGTCAGTAGCTTGACAGTGGTTACGTGATCGTAGCAAGATCGCTTTCGGAGGTTTCGGAGTTGAGTTGGGAAAATAGCCGGATTGGTTGGAAAGAATTTTTATCGGCTCCCATTCACTCCCTCCCTCTCTGATCGCCGTTTCGGTCCTTCAATATAAGGTCTAGTCAATGTCAAATATTGCAAAGCACAAACAACACTTCTGTATTGAGTAGTATCTTTTTCACCTAAAGGAGATCCTTCATGCAAAGACAACTTCTCACTGGTAGACAAAGGAGTACTAGCCGGTTTACAATCTGACATCCCTACTTTCCTGAGTAAATCAGTTGCATACTTATCTTGAGTGAGAACTAAACCATCATGCACCTGGTTAACTTCAATACCCAAGAAGCAGTGGAGATCACCTAAGTCTTTCAGTGCAAAGTCTTCGCCGAGATCTTTCAATAATGCTGTTGTAGCTTCCTGTGTAGAGCTTGCAACAATTATGTCATCCACATATACAAGTACAAAAACCGTAACACTTCCCTTGGTATAGAAGAACAGTGAGGTATCTGCCTTTGAAGCTTTAAACCCAATAGCCAGAAGTTTGCTGCTTAGCCTTAAAAACCAGGCTCTTGGAGCTTGTTTTAGTCCATATAGAGCCTTGTCAAGTTTGCAAACAAAATCGGGTCTCTTAGGATCTTCATATCCTGGAACTTGCTGCATGTAAACTTCTTCTTCCAAGTAACCATGAAGGAAACCATTCTGTACATCAAGTTGTCGCAAGCTCCATCCATGTGAAACAGCAATGAAAAGAATAATACGGATAGTAGCATGTTTAACAACAGGACTAAAGGTATCATCATAATCTACACCATATTGTTGCTTAAAACCTTTTGCAACTAGGCGTGCCTTATACCTGTCCAAGCTACCATCAGACTTTGTTTTAATCGTATATACCCATTTGCACCCTATCACATTTCGACCTTTTTGTGGAGGAACTAGATGCCATGTTCTATTTTTCTCTAAAGCAGAGTATTCAGTATCCATGGCATTCTTCCAGTTAACATCAACCAGCGCTTCATCAAGAGAATTAGGTTCACCAGAGGATGTTAAAAGACCATATCTGATAGTGCCATCTGAATATACCATAGGTTTCCTGATCCCCTTTTGAAGCCTTGTTGTTGGTCGAGTAGTGGCCACAGAAGATCCAGGCTCAAGGATCTCTTCCGGATCCCGCGCCTGGGCAGAATCAGCTGTCGTCACTGGCGGGACCGTCGGCTGTGCAGTCGATTGTGTGTCCCCCTGTCTCGGCATGACGCGTGGCTCGGTGTCGGCCACCACGGGAGCAGGGCTGGAGGGGTCGCTGGAAGGGTGACGCGCGGCACCACAGGGTTGGCTCCGCGAGGACAGGAGCGACGCGGACGGACCAGCCGCGTCAGGAGCCGATCCCGAGCGAGATTCGCTCCCAGGAATCTGACCCGCATCCTCCTCGTGTTCAACGCTGGAAGCTTGGACCACAGGGACGTCCATATTACATGTAGTCTCTTCCTGTAAACGACTAGAATTTTCTGTAGAATCAGATGCATTGTTAGGCGACATATTAGGCACATGATCAACCGTACTGTGTTCCCCAAAATTTATCATAGAAGAGTTCAAGAGATTGTGAGGAAGAAGATTAATTTCAGATCTCAATGCCTCATGCGCCGGCATTTGCATGTAGTTGAGAGAAAGGGAAGACACTATCGTCAAAGGTAACATCTCTTGAAATATACACCCGACCTGAGGCAACATCCAAACATTTGAATCCCTTATGCGAAGAACTGTACCCAAGGAACACACATTGTTTGGACCTAAACTGAAATTTGTGAGAGTTGTAGGGTCGAAGATTACGCCAACACGCGCAACCAAAGATACGAGGGAAGAATAGTCTGGTTTTTCATGGAACAGGCGCTCGAAGGGTGTATCAAGATTGATTACTTTGCTGGGGATGTGATTAATCAAGTTAGCAGCTGCTAGGAAGGCTTCATCCCAGAATTTTAGGGGCATGGATGCATGTGCAAGCAAAAAAGGCCAACCTCCACGATGTGGCGGTGTTTGCGTTCAGCTGCACCATTTTGTTGATGCGCATGCGGGCATGAAACAAGATGTGAGATGCCAATTTTGCTGAAGAAGGTGTTTAGTTTTTCATACTCCCCCCACTAGTCTATTTGGACGGCAACAATTTTCTTGTCAAACAATCTCTCTACAAGATTCTGAAAATCATGGAACTTCTGAAAAAACCCAGATTTATACTTGATAAGGTAAATCCAAGTAAATTTGCTATAATCATCAATAAAACTCACTTGATATTTTTTCTGCCAACAGAATGAGGTGCAGGACCCCAAACATCAGAGAACACAAGATCTAAAGGAGATCTAGATATGCTAGAGGATTTAGGGTACGAGAGTTAGTGTGCTTTAGCTTTCTGACACGCATCACACACGAGTTTATCTGCTGACTGTTCCACGTAAGGAAGCTTATTATTGCTAACAACTTGACGAACTATAGAAGATGAAGGATGGCCTAAACGACTATGCCATTAGGACAGCGACGGCTTGGTGGCGCTGAGGGCAGACTTTATTGTGGATGAAGCAGGAAGCGGATACAACCCCTTTTGACAGCGTCCCCTAAGCAGAGTGCTCCTAGTGGCCTGATCCTTGATCAAAAACAAATTTGGATGAAACTCAATAAAGGCCGAGTTGTCAGTAGTTAAGCGATGTACAGAAACGAGGTTGTTTTTGGCTTGAGGAACATATAGACTATTGTTTAGATGTAAATTTCGGCTGGGGTACTAACAGTAGATTGACCAATGTGACTAATTGTCATACCTGTGCTGCTAGCAGTATGAATCTGGTCACCACCGGAGTACTTGTCCCGAACTGACAGCTTCTCTAATTCTCCAGTGATGGAGTCACTGGCGCCCGAGTCGACGTACCAGTTGGTGTCGACGTTGTAGGAGTTGGAGGCAGCTGCAGCAAGTTTTTCATCAGGAATAAAATGTTCTTCAAACTTGTACCAACACTTGGGCGCGGTGTGTCCCCTCTGGAAGCAGACTTGGCAGATGGGTTTCTTGGTGAAGCCACCTTGGTTCCCTGGCCGTGTGCCCCCGCCGGTGTTGCCGCGTCCTTTGGATGGAGGATGGGAGGACGGTTACCACGTCTGCCACAGCCACCTCCACCACCACTGCGATATACTCCCTGGCTTCCTCGGCCAGCCATGTTGGCTGACCCTTGTTGTTGCTCGCCACCTCGCATGAGATCCAATCTGGTCTCAAAGCTGAGTATCTGGGAGAGTAGTTCGTCGATGGAGATGGGCTCCACTCTCGAGAGGAGAGCAGAGGCCAGCGGTATGAAGTCCTCGTCGAGATCGGTGAGAATGTGCTCAACCAGCTCGTCATCCTTGAGTGGCCTTCCCACTGCCGCCATGTCGTCGCCGTAGCCTTTCATCTTGGTGAAGAACTCAGTGACGGTCATACTACCCTTCTTGGTAGTCGTCAGGGCTATGCGAAGATTCACAGCCCGAGCTCGGATCTGTGATGCAAACATGGCCTCGATGGAGCGCCATGCTTGCTCTGCCGTGTCGGCCATGCAGATCTGTGTCTGCACATCTTTGCTGATGGAAGAGAGCAGGTAGCTCAGGATTTGTTGATCCCTTGCTTCCCACTCCTCATGCGCCGGATTGGGAGTCTTATTCCCATCCTTGTCAGCAACTTCCTTGTCAGGTGCCGGAGTTGCACCAGTGAGATGGCCTTCCAATCGTGCTTCATGGATGGCAGCACGGACCTGGGCCTTCCACACTGCGTGGTTCGCCTTGGTGAGCTTCTCGGAGACCGGATGCGTGACGAGCGGCTGGAAGGGGCGGCGCTTGTCGACATGGTGGAGTTTTGGCTTTTCTGGTAGATGCGTTAGGCTCTGATTACCATGTGAAAATCAGAGGGCAATGGTTGAAAGCGTGCTACCTCATTGGAGGGCCGCCCTACGTGTTAATATAGTGTCACACCCTGAAATTCTCCAATTTTAGAATATGAATTTAGAGAATAAATAAATAACGATTTTCACTCATTTTTAAAATTTTTCCAACATTTATTTCTTTTACAGGGAATGTAGCGTAGAAAGAAAAACAATTGTTTGATTTCTATAATTAAATAAATGGTTCTCGGAGTGTTGCATTCATGCCGCTGCATCCTCGTGTTTCATGAGTGCGAAGTTTTGAAAACGCGTTTATCCGACGTTTAGGTTGTGGGGACCACTTACCAGGACGTCCCTTGATTACCTGTACCAGGTTCTGGATCGGTCGCTGATACAGATCTTATCACATATTAGTATCAGCAGCAGTAAATAACATATAAATTAAATATTTATTCACCGTTTTAAACGAGCGGAGAGCGGGTAGGCACTTCATTCCTTCACCGGAATGGGCTGTAGCACCTTCTCGCCCTGAAGTCCTAAACCTGTAAGACAATGAAAGCAAGGGTGAGTATTTTGAAAAGAATACCCAGCAAATCCCACAAATTCAATAATATATATATGAATTAAATAAAATATAAAGGTCGGTCCTGGAGGGGCACTTCCTCCCTGCCAGTCCCGATGTGCAATCCCGAACCTGATCAACGGTACCTTCGCCGTCTCAGGTTCCCCGTGCAATAAAGTAAATCTAATTAGTGGGGCTTTGACTAAATCGGCTCTATGCCGAGAGCTGCGGCTATCCAGATAGATTTTAACTCTGCAGAGGTTGTACTTATCTACCACGCATTCGGTCTGTTCCCACCTCCGCGAAAGGCGGGCGTCGACCTACGAGACTCGTGTCCACTGGCGTCTATCTCTAGACAGCCAATCACTAGCTCTGTCCACGGGTGTTGCTGGGGCCTAAACAGGGATCGCATATCTGTCCACAAAAGGACCTTCCCGGGGAATAGGTGCACCATATATATAAAGGGCATGCCTCTGCATCGCCCTTGGGCCCTACCAGCCCTATCACATGCGACCCGTGCCGACCAGTCCCAGCCCTCTGTCTGGGGCTGTCTCCGAGCATACCTATTGCCCGCCGTGGCCCCTTGGGACAGGTTACTAGTGCTGACTAGTGGGGTGTGAGTCAAGGCCTCACATAAATAGGTATTCCCGAAGGCCATACCATTTTGGCATGCGTGGTTGTACAGGGGATTGGAAAGACTCTCCCATGAATCGGTCCTTAGCTGGGATCAAGTGGCTCTTAGGACAGAATCGCCTTCCTTGGGATCTTCCTTCCACTCCCAATTAGCATCCTATAACTACAGCGGGGCGAGGCATTCACCCACGTGATGCCTCCTCATAGCTTAAGCTGCAGGAATGGTAAACTTTAATGATTAGGGTGATATTATGGTAAGACTTGCCTTCATTGTCGATCCTTAGTCGTTCCTTACACAGGCGTACATCGTATGTTGACCGGGCGGGGCTTCAGGCCTTCTGGAGCCTCGGCGTCTCGTCGGGGCCCGGTCATGCTATCGATAAAAACACATAAAATAACAATCAGGATAACAATACACCAATCAATTCGCAAAAGGGAAAAGAAGAATGGAAAGAAAGTGGGGTTCTAATGGCTAGGGGTTGAATTGATAATCCATTAATTATATAGAATAATTAATGGATTAAAGATGGGATTTTGGAAGAGAATTATTAAATAATTCCCTGGAAGATGGCTGGAATGATAGTTATTGGCATCTCGGGATTTACATAGATTTCTAAGGAATAAACCCCGAATAGCTGATATAGATTTTTAGAGAATCCTTATCCGTCTTTGGGAAGCATGATGGCTAGGGTTCCATTGAAACCTAGGGGTTTACAGACGGTCGGTTGGACGACGGGGGTTTTGGCGGGGTTAGGGCTTACACGGGCGGCGTAACGGCGGGGTTTCGGGTGGTTTACAGGCATGGCTAAGCTTAGGATATAAATATTAGGGAACTAAGCATATGAAAATGCTAAGAATAATCCCTAATATTTATGGGAATTACCTGGGGATTTATCGGGCTAAGACAGAGAAAGGGGAATTTTCTGGGTACACCGGGGAGGGCTTTCTATTGGTTAGAACCTAACATGATTGGGTTTAGGTTCTAATGACATGCTAAAAGGGATTGGATGGCACTAATAGGCTTAGGAATATCACTAGTATTTTTGGGTATTTTTGGGGAATTTTTAGAAGAAGGCAAGGGCTCGAAATACACTTGCGTGTACACTTACCGGGGTGTACCTAGCAATTAGCTAGGGGCTAACGCAGCAGGGTGGGCCAGCCGACGCGGGCTTGTGGGGCCCGCCATGCGCACTGTTTGGTGCACCGGGCGCGTGAGCGTGGTGGACCGCGGCCGCTGGGCCGACGGTCTAGTGGACCGCGTCCACCTGGGGTCCGGTGGCGGGAGGCCGTGCGCCGGCCATGGGCCGGGGCGCTCGCAGGGACTCCTGTCCACATGGACCGCGTGCACCAGGCGCGAGGCGGAGGGAGCGGACGGTAGGGGTGATGGCGTCAAGGCCCGGGCCCGCCTATCGGTTTGCACACAGAGAGAGGAGGACGGCGAGGGCGAGTGCGACGGCGGCGAACGGCGGCGGACCGGTTGGGGGAAAAAAGAGGGTGGCGCCGCCGCGGCTCCATTCTCGCTGCCGCAGGGCTCGCTGGAGTAGCGCCGGGACGGCGCTACGGCTCGCCACCGGCCGTGCGGTTTGGCCCGGGCGGACGAGGGAAGCACGGCGAGCATGTTGGCGGCTTGCGGGAGGGCGGAGGAGAAGCGGAGCGGCGCGGTTGTGGTAGGGGCGGAAAGGAGCTCGATTTGAGCTCGGTGATCCCAGAGGAGAGGCCTGGGGGTGCCTTTTATAGGCGGAGCGGGAGCGCGTGGTGAGGCCACGTAGTGTAGAGGAGATAGGGGCGGCCGGCGGAGCAGGACGCGCGGCGGCCAGGGAACGCTTCGAGCTTGAGGGTTGGAGCTCGGCTGGGGAGGCAAGGAGGGGTGGTCGGCGCCGTTGTTCGAGTGCGGTGGAGACCGGCAGTGCTGACACGCGGCACTCGTGCCTCCTCAGAGCCGATCCCGGCCGATGGCCGGAGATCGAGTGGCGAGGAGGGATTGCGGCGGCGCATTAAATGGTGGAGGAGGGCGGGTGCTGAGCGGGGAGGTGACGTCACGTGGGGCGGCAGCCTGCGCGTCGTGCCTGCGCTTGGATGTGCGCGCATCCAACGGCAGGGAGGCGCTATGAGCGAGGCGCCGGTGTGCGGCGGAGTAGTGACGGCGGCGGCGGTGCTAGAGCACAGCGGCGACGCGAGGTTAGGGAGGAGGAAGAGGGAGATGGCCGCGTGGGACGGGGGCGCGAGCGGGCCGCGGTGACGAGCTGGGCCGCAGGGCGTCAACGGACCGAGCGGAGGGGGGGCGGACTGGGCCGCAGGGGAGTTAGGCCTGTGGGAGGGAAAGGAATAGGGCGGACGAGGCCAGGAATTGGGGGAGGAAAAACAGACTTTGTTGGTGGGCTGGCGGGGTGAGCTGGGCCGGAACGAGAGTTTCGGCCCATATCGTTTAAAGAGTTTTTCCCATTTTATTTGGAGGGGTTTTTGAGGGAATTTGAATTCAAACTTAATCCAAAACTATTCTAGTTTTACTCTAGGGTTTTGGAAACTTATTTTAGCACTCAAGTTGTGAGGCATCCCTTTTAGCTGTTTGGATGTAATCCAAGGCTATCACTCCGAAGTTTCTCATTTTCCTGATAGATTTCAACCGCCTCCTTACATGCCTTGATGACTTCATGTTGTCCTTGGAACTGTTTACCTTGATGATCACAGTTTGATTATCGCAGTTCGTTAGGATTGCAGGTACCGGTTTTTCGACTACCGCGATCCATAAGGAGTTCATGAAGCCAGTCAGCTTCAATAGTGGCAGTGTCTAATGCTGTAAGTTCTGCTTTGAATGTTGACCTGGTACAAATTGTTTGCTTGCAAGACTTTCAGGACACAGCGCCACCTCCAAGTGTGAACACATATCCACTTGTGGCTTTTAACTCATCGGCATCAGAGATCCAATTTGAATCACTATATCACTCTAGGACTTTGGGGTTCCCAGTATAATGAAGTCCATAGTTCATTGTGCCTACTAGATAATGCATTACCCTTTCAAGAGCACACCAGTGATCATCTCCCGGGTTTGCAACAAACCAGCTTAATTTGCTCACGGTATACACAATGTCAGGTCTCGTGCCGATAGCCAAGTTGTTGACAGTCGTTATGACCCGATCTAGACTATCAATAACCATCGAGGGACCAACCAAATAGTTATTATTATCTAATCTATTCCACTAGTTTTGGTGCTTCTGTGATTCTCAGGGACAGGTGCGATTTATACGCAAATACGCAACTAAACAACACAAAGACTACACGCTACGCTGCACCGAAGATCCTGGACCCACCCGTTAGGCCCAAACCAACGCCAAACCGACTCTACTCAGGCCAAGCACCAAAGCATGCAACGCATGACGGCCCAAGAGCTGCCAGCCAAAGGCGGTGGCAAAACAGGCCAGAGGGGGGTCGGCCGACCTAGGGGGTCGGCTGAACCTCCACTAAGCACACCTGGCCCAGGCCAAAGGTAGTTGGCCTTCCCGTGCAAAGGAGAAGGCGGTTTCGGCTGCTACGCGCCCTTATCCTCTACGGAACCGCCTTCAACCCCTATATAAGGAGGGTCTCACCCTCTCTTCAACACACACACACACACACACACACACACACACACACACACACACACACACACCACAAAGAGCCTCTCTCCTCTCTTTAGTGCTACACTTGTAATCCTTAGGCTAGAGCTTCATAGTGAGAGCAAGCCTTCCTCGGGTCGCTGAGCAATCTCCGGCCTCCGGTATGGCTTTTTTTATCCGACATGTCAGTGTTATATTCATAATAGAGTTCATGAGTTCTTTACTTCCTTACATTCATATCATCTTGTATGTTATGTTGACTTGGCTGTATTTCATATCATGCCTTGTGCTTCGTTGCGTTATATATCATATATGCTTAGGCCAGACGATCTATGTAGAGCGTTGGCTTGGTGTGCTTTTGGGTAGATCTAGTCTTTTACTTGTCCATCCTGTGGGTGGGAGACCCGGGGAGGCTAGGATAGATTCAACGTATGCGGGCATGGTGCCCGGGTATGCTGGGTCCATCAAGTACGTGTGTATCCCACGGATTCGCAGGGGTGGGAGCCTTCGGGTGGTGACAACACCCGTTTGGCCTAAAGTCCCCCACGTTCGGGTACACCGTAGGAGTTCTGAAAGATATCTCTCCCTAACAGCACCTGGGACTGATATTCTTCACAATGTCTGGCAGCTTAGCTCTGATCCCTATTCATGTCTGATATGTGACATCTACTGTTATGATATAACGTTAGGACCCATATGCCTATGCTCGCTAACCTTAGGTTTATTAGTTTTATTCTTGAGTCTGGCTCGTGTGTCTCATTTAACCCTTATCATATACATCTATCCATATATCTTTATGTTACTTACCCTTATACTAGCATAAGGTCCATCCCTTGGTTATATTTGCCATGAGCACGTAACCAGTTCCCTCTTAGCTATGCCATTATTTGGGAAAATATAAATAACGATACCCTGAATAATTTCCGGGTGAAATGCTACAATGGTATATCTGTGCGCTTATGGATCCTTCGGTAAACATGATAGACATACCACACACGGCAATTCCCTATGCCGCTACCAGTTATTCTGGTAGCGATGCTAAGGATCGTCCACTGGCGTTTCTGGTATCATCCGTGGGAACACAAACCTAGTGATGACGCTAAGAAATGTCAACACAAGTACATCAATGATCCAATGATCTAAGAATATCTCAGCTGATCTCTTATTGTGCTTTTGTTCTTCTTTAGAATTAAGCTGGCATCGTAAGGTGTTGAGAAAGGTTTATAATCGCTATACCCGGAGTGACTTAAAACCTTCTCCACATAGTGAGACTGCGAGAGAGTCACCCGCCAATACTTTCCTTTATCAGTTTAATATTAAGGATAACATCAGCTTCTCCCAGATCCTTCATCTCAAAATTTTGAGATAGGAAATCTTTGACTTCCTTAGTGACATTAAGGCTCATGCCAAAGATCAGTATGTCATCCACAGACAAACACATAATCACTCCTTCGCCCCCACCATAGTGATAGTACACGCACTTGTCAGCTTCATTTGCAACAAAACCAACAGATATCAAAGTTCCGTCGAACTTCTCATGCCATTGCTTAGGCGCCTGCTTGAGACCATATAAAGACTTCAATAGCTTACACACCATTCCTTCTTGATCTTTTGCTACAAATCCATCTGGCTGATCCATGTAGATCTCCTCTTCTATCTCTCGATTTAGGAAAGCTGTATTAACATCCATCTGGTGGACGATAAGATCATAAGAGGCCGCCAAAGACAGTAACACTCGTATTGTGGTCAATCGAGCAACTGGTGAGTAAGTGTCAAAGAACTCTTCTACTATAGGTTTTTCTCACTGTTCGCCTAAACGGCCGTTTAGCCCATTTACACACCGTTTAAACGCTACACAGTGCCTAACTGTGTCCGTTTAATCATTCGTTTAGCCCGTTTAATGACCGTTTAATCCGTTTAATTGGCCGTTTAGTCCGTATAATGAGCTAAACGGTGGGTGACCGACTGTTTACCGTTTAGCGTTTAGGATAACACCGGTTTTTCTTGAACAAGCCACTTATATCCTATAGGTTTGCACCCATATGGACGTTCAACAACTTCCCATGTACCATTGGTCATGATGGAGTACATCTCACTCCTTAATGCTTCCTTCCGATTGTCAGCATCAGGAGAAGAGTATGCCTCCTCGATGATTCTGGGAGTGTCATCCACGAGGTATACAATGAAATCACCACCAAAAGACTTTGCAGTCCTTTGCCTCTTGCTCTTTCTGAGAGCCTCGTTGTTGTCCTCCTCAGGATTTTCAGTAGGTGTGGGATCAATGTGTTCTATCGACTCGGCAGAGGTATCCTTCTCGATAGACTCTTACCTAGATGAACTCGTTTAATCTTTCATTGGAAAAATGTTCTAAACAAATGTAGCATCTCTGGACTCCATTATTGCACCGACATGCAAGTCAGGTACTCCAAATTTTACTATCAAAAATCTATAACCAATGCTATGGAAAGCATAATCTAGAAAGACACAATCCACAGTCTTAGGTCCAACCTTACGGTTCTTGGTTATTGGCTCACTGAACTTTGCCAAACATCCCCAAGTACGTAAGTATGAGAGTGTTAGCCTCTTCTTGTCCCATCCCTCAAATGGTGTAATTTCTTTATTCTTTGGAGGGACACGGTTTAGGACATGACATGCTGTCAACATAGCTTCACCCCACCATTCCTTGGAAAGTCCCGCTATCTCTAATATGACAATAACCAAATCCGTTAGAGTATGATTCTTTCTTTCGGCAACCCCATTTGACTGAGGTGAGTAGGGAAGCATCCTCTCATGAATGATATGCTCCTCATAGAATAAATCAAAGACATTTGAGAAGTACTCGCCACCACGATCTGACCTAAGATGTTTGATCTTTCTCTTAAGTTGGTTTTCTACTCCACCTTTATAGATTTTAAAGTAGTTAAAAGCTTCATCTTTTGACTTCAACAAATAGTGTAAAAGAATCTAGTACTATCGTCTATCAAAGTCATGAAATACTTTTTACCACCTTTTGTCAAAACACCATTCATTTTGTTCAGATCCGAATGAATTAACTCTAGAGGTGCCACGTTCCTCGCCTCAGCAGCCTTGTGAGGCTTGCAAGTTTGTTTTGAACCAAAACAAGTAAGGCACTTAGAGTTTTTGACAAAAGCACATTTTGGAATTAAATTTAAACTAGCTAGCCTCATCATACAACCAAAATTAATGTGAAAAAGCCTCGAATGCCAAACATTTGATTCATCAACATTAACCACATTGTTCGCAACTTTATTACAATCATCCGTCAAAGAAAAGCGAACAAGCCTCCGCTATCATTACCTTTTTCAACAAAAGTGCCAAACTTCGAAAGTACACATTTATTGGACTCAAATACTAACTTATAACCATTCCTGCATAGTAGGGATCCGCTGACTAGGTTCTTCCGGATAGTAGGGACATGCTGCACGTTCTTCAATTGCACGGACTTTCCTGAAGTAAGCTTCAGATTGACCGTACCAGCACCAAGAACACGCGCATTTGATTCGTTCCCCATTAGCAAGGAGCCAGCCCCTCCCCCCGACCTGATAAGTGTGAAAACCTAGGTTAGATTAACCTCAAAACATGTTAAACACCTTGCCTAAGCTTAATCAGGCTTAGCTTAACCATCCCTAGCCTTTCACTTAAGGTTTCACACTCTAAAACCCTAAGTTCTTGGAAGAACTTTTGACCTTTCTTGGTTGGCATGATTCAAATTCGAATTTTCACTTAAACACTCAAAATTGTGCCAATATAAAAGTTGTCCAGTTTTTAATGGCGCACATTTTTGTCAATTGGACCATCTTGAGATTTTGAGTGTAGCATGCCTTAAAACTAAGTCGAACACAGAGAGCACTCACTGTCGGGCACTCAGTTTCAGCCGAAGTTCGCCCGTTTTCATCACACGTTCACCACGAATCCACACAATTTTTCATAGGTGACCCTTTGTAAAAGTTGTAGCTGGTAGTGAGGCACACAAGTTTGCTTTTTGGAGAATTTGAACTTTAGTTCAAATATTTGAAGATCTACTCAGTCAAACACATGCCCGGTAGGTGCTCGACGCTTGACCGGCGCTCGCGTTCGCGTCCGACCGCGGCCGCCGCCACGCGGCGCTCGCCGTCTGACCCGGACACCGAGGTGACCTGCCTTAATGGCAATGGGACGAGACGGCCCAAGGGCTCGGCCAGTCCCCGCGCTCGCTTTTCCCCTGTCCCCCGACCTCCTTCCGACCCGACGCGACGGGCCGCGCGCGCCAAGCGGCACCCGACGAGCCGCCGGCGACCCGCCTCGCCCGCACGCGAACCACAGCCGCGATGAGACGCCCGGCCTGCCCGCACTATTGCCCAACCCCAGCGCTCGCTTCCCCGACCGGCCACGGGCAAGTCCTGCCCAAGCTCTGCCCGCCGCTGCCCGCCACCGGCCGGCGACCGGCATTGCCGCGCACTTCACGCCACTGCGCCGCCCAAGCCTCCACGTGGAGCTCCGGAGCTCCCAAACCGCTGCCCAGACCTCCCTCAGCCGCCTATAAAAGGGCACAACCCCTTCCACTCGCACGCCCCCTTTCCGAGCTCCGCCGGCGCCATTGCGGCCTCCACCGACGAGCTCCACCTCCCGGCTGCCATCACACCCCGCCAACATCATGAGCACGCTCCCACTACTCCACTGCAGCTCCCCCAGCCCCGCCGTGCACCGCTCCAGCTCCCACCTCGCCAGAGACCGAGCCGGAGTAGCTGCGCCGCCACTGCTCCGACGAGCCGCCTCGCCGAACCATCCCGCACCTCCGTTCCAAGCATCAATCGAGTCGTGGTCAGCCCCTCTACAACCCTAGCATGATCTCGTCGAGCCCCGCGATCCCACCTCGCCGGAATCCGGCTGATCCCGCCGCCGACCGTGGCTGAGGACCACAATGCGATAGCCTAAGTCTTTCTAGGGTCTTAAGCGCAAGTTTCTAGGGGCTAATCTGTAAAAAGAAACTGCAGATCTATAGTTCAAATCTGAATCTTCTAAAATCGATTAGAAATCGTAGAAAAATCAGAAAAATGCAAACTAAAATGTTCTGGAATTCTTATGATGAGTAAAATCTTTTATAGAATGCATGTATAGGTGTTTTCTGCATAGGTTGTGAATCAAAATCAAATCTTAGTTTGAATTAGTTTGTGTGTGTTTTGAAATCTACAGCTTTGTTTGTACTCATCTTTTGATATGTTGTGGCCCCTGACTTTCTAGGGCTGCTGTAAAAAGGTTGCACAAAGTTACACATTAGATTAATTTATATGATTTGTTTTATCCAGCAGTGCACTGTTTAATCAAACATTTATGTAAATTAATCTGCTCAGTAAAATAATCTAAACTTTTTGCAGTGCCTTGATATTGTTATGTCCTGTCTGAGATACATCATAGAGCTTAGTTTGATCAAGCTAACATGCTCAAATAATTATGATCAGTTAAAATCCACCCTAATTTTATGAAAGATTTAGAGGTCTTTTTAAGCTGTTGCTTGGCATGTGAGCTAGTCTCAGCTAGCTAAAACTAGGATAAGTTGTTAAGGTCAAGTACTGCTAGTGTGATTTTATAGGATTTAACCTTGATGATAGTGTGACGATCTTGTGTGATTTATCATGATTTATGTGTAGCTCTTTTGTAGCTAGTTTTTGGTCAGTAAATCACTTAATCAACCAACAGTACACTGTAATTTTCTTACTTCAATTTGATGAATGGAACTTCCAGAATTAATTTATGAAGTTAATTCATGTAATAAGCTAAATAATAAAAGAGAACCAACTCCAAATTTGAATGAATGGTTCAAATGCAATCAAACACCACACACCTTGCTGTTTTATGGAAAGAAATAACTTAAGAGCATGATGTGTACACAATCACCATGAAATCCCCAAGTTTCTTTTATGAAATAATACACACTTAACTAAAGAAAGGAAAGGTTAGGAAAAACATGTCCAGGTGAATGTGACCACTCATAAACCCCGAGTTTATCACGAGAAAGCACGATTGATACTCGTGAAATGAATACACTCTTATGCATATGCATTTCGTGTAGAGCAAGTTCTCGCTGACGGTGACTACGAGCTCATCCCAGCCAGAGAAGAAGGACAAGCTGAAGGGGAGGTGAACGCCGTCCAATTTCTCGACGTTCAGAACCAAGCCTTGGAGGAGCACCCAACTAACTCTGTGTCCGAAGGCAAGCCCCGGAGCATGTCCTATATTTTGAAACTTATGCAACTATGTTTGTATGTTATGCTTGTGCATTTACGTTTCAGGAGTTGAAATGAAACCTTAGTTGCATGATCCTAGGTACCTATGCTTTGCAATACTAGCATGATAGGTCGATAGTTGCTATGCTATAAGGACCCGGTAAAAGTCGAGTGATTTCCTGTCACTCGCGAGATCTAGGAGTTACCTGTCTACTCATGTTGGAATCATAAGGATGACGGGCGGGGATTTTTGTCATGTAGATGCCCCGTCCGTGTAAGCTAAAATTTGACTAAGGTCGGATGGTGCCGGTACTGCTGGTTAAGTGTTTGAAAGACCTAGGCACTTGTTTGGGACATGGGACCGGTAAACATAATTAGTACCTGTTCGGAATGGGGCGTGGCCTTGTCCTGCTTTCTCTTGGATTCATCCCCCTGCTGTACACACGTGGCACAAGACCGATTCCGGCCGGCTACGGTCGCGAAGGGAACTACCGGATAGGTTCTTGTGACCAAGGGGACTAGGCTCGGATTAACAAGCCATGAAGACATGGGAACGGTCTGGTTAGTATCGATCTTTGGGTGGGTACTTTTCCATGTGCTTAGGACCACCTTGCAAGGTTTATAAAATCGGTTCGAACTGTCTATTTCTCGCAGCTAATGAGACTACTTAAACACTGTGCCGCATCGAGTAAGCAAGTGGAACATGACGAGGATGATAAACTTGTTGTTGCTTAAATGCTTGCTAAACATGCTTGTTTAGAATAGTTGCTTACCTAGAATGGTTAATCGAAATTAGAACTTGATGCTAAAATATTGAAAGTAAGGATCCACTCTTAGTCTCTCTTGGCAAAACAAAACCACCAGCCAAATGCCTCTCATGTCTAGGAGTCGGTGATGTAGTTTTCACCTGTCGGGTAAGTCTCGCTAAGTATTAGTATACTCAGCCTTGCTTTGTTGATTGTTTTCAGGTAGTGCCCTTGAGAAAATGGTTGCCGGTCTTACTTGGCGAACCATTCTTCCTCCTGGTTGGACTGTTGAATGGGACGAAGCTTCTACTAAGTAATATCATGACGGCTTCACATGATGTTACCACTTTCCGAATAAATTAGTTGTTTCCGCTGCAATTTTGAACTCTAAACACCTTTATTTATGTATGAACTTGGTTTGTAATAAAGTACCTCATTTGGGACCTATGTAATAAATGTGGATCTATTGTAATCTCTGGAATTCTACTGGTGGGAGTATTGGCATGACACGTTTCGATCGAGGTAACAGTCGTGGTTGCTTCGGGCTCGACCCGACAGAATACTATCTTAATTCGATTGAAGTGTCTGATCGCATCTCAGACGATGTTTAGTACACTTAAGCCGAGTTAATTTAGGTGGTTCTGCCACAGCTGGTATCAGAGTGAAATGTTATGCACCAGAGGTTCCCCCGGCCCCAATACACTTGCTTTACAATAAAACTTGACCAACCAGTGCTTTTGCAAAAACTCGTTGGATCGATAAGGATTAGCATAGACCGTGAAGCCCTAGAAGGAATTTCGGGTTGTTTCTAGTGGCTTGCTAAATATGGTATATCTGACTAACTTCCAGCACATTCTACCCCACGTGTTTTATACGTGCGCTGGTTTCCGTGCCCCGCAAGCACGAAGGGTGATAGGATTTCCATTCCAAAGAACCTATCACTACGGTTGTGTAAGAGTCGCCACATGTTTTATATGTGAGCAAGGTCTTAATGGTATGGCTCTAATTCCAATGAGTCTATTGTCCTGGTTGTTCGCCGCGTTCGAGACGTGTGCATGATACCGTATCTCGAGTTGTGCGAAGGGTTGTACGGCTCTATTCAAAATGAGCCTATGATCTAGACTAGATGCACTGTCCATGCAGTGTTGAACGCATGGGTACCATTTCTATAAGTAAACGGTAATGAATGGGGACGCTTCTGTGATGTGCTGCCACGGAAGGTTCGCTGGTTTTCTTGCAGGTACACTAACTTCAAACCGTTACGTTTGAGCAGCTCGTGGACGACTAGTTATTATAGGGAGAGACGTACCTTATGCCTTGCCACCGGCACTAACAATGTACACCAAGGTTTCTTGGTATTTTGTGAGGACAATCTTAGTGCTTTTTGCATCATGTAACAACTCTAAAAATTTTACATGACAACTTAAGCCAAAAAGGAACAAGCATCTTAATCCTCACCAACATCACTAAATCTGTCTAACAAACATATTCTGCTGGTCCGAATTTTTCAGGCTACTAAGGGCCTGTTTGTTTCAGCTTCTGGTGAGCTTTCCGTGAATAGCTTTCCATACATCGGAAAGCCGGAAAGCTACGAAACTGGAAAGCTAGAAAGCTCACAGAAAGAGGCTTCTGGCTTTCCAGTTTCAGAGCTTTCCGGCTTTTTGATATATGGAAAGCTATTCATGAAAAACTCGTCAGAAGCTGAAACAAACAGGCCCTAAATCGCTTTTTATTCTTGGTGACCCTTTATAAAAGTTGTTCAGTTTTTGAAAAGCTAGTTTCTGTAAAAATTTCAAGATTTTTGGATAAGTAAAACTTGAGTTATGCTTAAAACACTAGCTGGCTGTTTTCTGAAAAATCTGGTAGGCAGAAAGTTGGAAATCGTGCGTTTCACCCACCTTAAAGTCAAAACCAACCCAACCTTTGAATACCAATCTTGTAGCTAATAACCTTAGGAGCAACCTGGTAAAGTTTTGGAGTTTTTGGTTTTGTATTTTGTGAGTTACGCTTGTTTTTCCTCCGCTGTCCAGTTTACCTTTCTTTTGCACAGTTGCTCACCGGGACTCTCGTTGTTTTTCACATATGGCAGACCCGGCTTTCTTTGTACTCGCTGAGGATGGCTATCTCCACTCAGAGTGTCTCGACTGGGAGGGTTTTCCTTCTATCGTGTGGGACGTTCTGAAGAACGCCGGCTTCACTACACCGCCCCGTTACACGTGCCACGAGTACGTTGAGGGGAATGTGCCCCGCTGTGCCGTCAGAGTTTCTGTGCCACCTCACCCGCTTCACCATGAGTGGCCTCCCTTTGACACTGAGGTGGTTGGCTACAGGTTGGCAGACACAATTGAGTCGCCTTGAGGGTGATGAACATTTTCTGTGATCACCGCCCCGTCGAGGTTATGATGTCAACTTTTGGTCTGGTTCCCTCTGTACAGCGTAGGGCTAATGTGGACACCATCGTTCTCTTCACTAGTGGTATTCCTACTGCTCAGGGACTAGAGCGCTGTGTGACTGCACTCTACTGACTCCAGGCACTTCTATGCAGAGCTTTGAGTGAGACTTCAGAGACGAGTGTGGCCACCTATGAGTCGCTTGAGGAGCTTCAGGTTGGATACACAGATCTTACCATAGAGGCAGCAGGCAATGATGTGGAGAGGTTCACCCTTCAGAATCAGGTTGGAGGTTTACAGGAGCAGGTAGCCGCTCTATTGGCTGAGCGCACTACCCACCTTAAGCAGCTTGCTGAGAATCAGGCGGCGATAGATTCCCTTCACACCAATCAGGTCGCGCACCTAGACCGTATTGGAGAGTTGGAGGATGAGGTTCATGATTTACACCTAGACGTGGATGATGCACATGAGCACATAGCCATTGTCCAGCAGCAGATTCCACTACAGCAGGATGTAGAGATGGAGGAGAATGAGGAGGAGCCTATGGAGATTGAGATAGAGCCCGAGGAGATCTAGGGTATGTCCGGAGTTGACACCCTTAGTGGCATAGCCCCTCCACCCACGACACCTGGTTCACCCGCAGAGAGTGAGGCCTCCGTCAATGATCTTGACGACTTCTAGGTAGTTGGCAGTGTTACTTCTCAATGTAGCCTACTTTTGGAAGGTGATGTAATAGGCTAGCTTCGAGTTGAGTAAGTCTTTTGTGCAGCTTGACCATGATGTAACTCAGGGTAGGTGTTAACCCTAAAGTTAGTCACTCTCATGTGTTGTAACAGCTAAACTATGCAGCTGAATCCGATCTGAATTTTTAATACATGCATCCTTCATTTCTTGACTGTATGATGGATACCAAAGTTGTGGGGAATGTTATGATGGAGATGCTCGCAAAATTTCAGCCCCAACGGATAAGTAACTTGAGAGTTATGACCAAATTGGTAACCCTCGGCCATAACAAAAACAGCATTGACAGAGACGCCTCAATGAAAACTTTCGACCATGTTCGAGTCCGAATTTGGCCATGCTTTGAATAACAAAGTTGAAGCTTGATAAGTTTCCTAACTGCTCGCAGAATTTCATGATTTTTGGACGACGGACCAAGGAGTTATGAATTTTTCTTTCACGACTACCTTGCTGTTGAGAAATTCCTGCGACGGATGTTTACTATTTTCGCACATGATTGCCCTGTCTTACCTTGTAACCAAGTTTAAGATCATGTGGCTTATCAGTAAATAATATTGCAGATGGTTGACTCGACCCGTCGCACCAACTTCGCCACCGGTCAGCACAGTGGTGCCCCGGCCGGCCAGCAGCAGCAACCGCAGCAACCTCCGCAACCCCCGCTCAATCCTATGGAGGCGTTTTTCGCCAGCCAAACTGAGCTGATGCGAGAGATGCTTGAAGGGCAACGCCAACTTCTACAGCAACGCCATGGGGGACATCATGATGGTGGTCACCCTCCAGTTGCTTGTTATGAGCACTTCCTGAACACGCAACCCCCGACTTTCCACGAGGCCACCGACCCGCTCAATGCCGATGCCTGGATTCGTGCTGTGGAATCCAAGTTCTCCATGCTCACACTACCATGCTCAGATGAGAACAAGGCTAGGTTTGCAGCCCAGCAACTTCGAGGACCTGCCCTCATTTGGTGGGAGCACTACCTTGCTACTCTGCCCGAGAACATTGTTGTGACTTGGGATGGATTCAAGGTAGCTTTTAGAGCTCACCACATTCCAGATGGTCTAATTGAGAGGAAGCTGAACGAGTTCTTAGCGTTGACCCAAGGTACCAGGACCGTATCTCAGTACGCTCACGTCTTCAACAACTTGTGCCAAGATGCTGGTGCCCATGCTGATTCTGACCAGGAGAAGATGGATCGTTTCCGTCGAGCCCTTAGTGTTAAGCTCAAGGAACGTCTGAACCCCATTAAGACTGCCACCTACAATGAGCTCGTTAACCTGGCTATCACTCAGGAGCATGCCATGACTGCTGTGAAGGCAGATAAGAAGAGGAAGGCCCCGATAGCTCATAACACCATATAAGACAGCCCATAAGCATTAGGAAGCCATAAACCCTCTATTCTGCTCCTATTGTTCAAAATTTCTCGAAAAATCCTTCTTCCATGCCCCGAACTCCCTTTATTTCTTGCTTAACTCCAAATGTTACTCTGACAGGTATGGATCATGAGAATGAGGTTCGGAAGATGATCCACAATACGGAGATTATGAGATGAAGATTTGCCGAAAAGCAAATGCTGCCGGAGTAACTAGAGATCTAGTTGTAGAATGTTCTATTGGAAAATAAGCCTATGACTTCATAGTAACGTACTTTTGATTGTATAATGTTTGATTAAGCCCCGGATAATAGTTTTCCCCTTTCCATATAATAGATATGGATTTGATTGGTAGTTGATTGTAGAAATGCGTGGATAGATCAACTCTTTCCTTTGAATCTAAGGATTATCTGTAGCTTTTGTCCCTCTAACGTCATCAGTGCAAGCAGAAGCTCAGAAACAAGAAAATTTTTGGAGAAATAGCTCCACATGTCAAATACGGAATACGGGATCTAATCCTCTTAAGCGGGGTAGGTTCCGAAGTCGCCAAGACATCATACTCGGAGAAGCATAAAGGATCGGTTAATGTGAGTCACAATATTCGAACTCCAGGGAAATACGGAGTAATCACGGGAATAGTATAAGACAAGTCTATACTATGAATGTGACAAGGTTTGAATCCCTGAGTAAATCTTGGAACTAAAACTTGTAAAAGCTGAAGAAACCAATATGGAACATATAAGGATTTTCCTTAGAAACCCTATCCCGTAAACCATTAGTCAAGAAAGCCCACCCTTTTCCCTACCAAGATCAACCGCATCCACCCTGAATATTTTCCGGATTAGCCAACAATCTCCTTGAATTAGGACTGGCTATATCCATAAACCTCTGAGATCCCTTATCAGTCCCTGTAACCACCCTCACCCACAATCTTCTCGAAAATCCTACTCCTAAACACCAATTTCAAGGGAAGCTGAGCCAAAGTTTCCCATCTATAGACATACAAGTTTCTTTGTGGAACTAGCTTCTCCTCATCATCACCATTCCTGAGCAAAACCGTCATCAATCTCCTTGAAAATCCGCCTCGGTAACCAAACCCCAATCCGCAAAGCATGCTAGCTTGCAAACAAGCCGATACTCTGGTCAACAAGACTTTGTCCTCCACAATTCCCGAGAATAAAAATCCCATACACTCTCCCCGGATAAATCCACCTGAGTTTCTGACTCGGCTTAGTCCCGAGATAAAAAAAAAAAGTGGAGAACCATATACACATATCACCTCAGCCATACATTCTGACATACCGTCATTTCCAAAATACTTCAAGGAATTCCCCATCAATCACCTTCCATTCCGCAGTACCACCAAAACCCAACCAATGATGTGCCCAAGCACCCGGACCACCGGCCATCACACGAATCCGAAACCATTCCTTAGCAAGAAATCATCTTGTTTCTTCACAGATCATTGAGACATGCAAGCTTCTCTAAGCCTGCCTCTCAATCCTCATCCATCCATGAGAACCTCATGACTGACCTAGGAATATCGCCCCGTCCCAACTTGATAATCGTATCCATTCATCTGTCTATTCTCTGCCACTAGAAATAAACCCCCGGGTTTCACAGATCATTGAGGCATGCAAATTCCGTAAGAAGATGCTCCTCAATTCCACCCCAACCATTCACAAATCCGCACCCACAATCATTTCGACAAAATTCCCCCACCATTCCCTTTGATGATAGCAATCACTTCAGACTCCCAGTCAATCCTCATAACTCGTCCTGATCCTACACACACACCCCCAAAAGGAAGCCCCTTTCTTGCCTAGCAACATCCCCACACCAGGTCATACAAAGAAATGACCAATCAAGCTCATAACCCTAGGCCGACCATCCTCCAACTCCGTAAGGAACCTTCAGTTCGCCACCCTGGAAAGAAATCCATGGTGATGGATCCAAGAAAGCAAAGGATATAAGGAATGATCATAACACAAGAATGGATCATGATTCAGGAATAAAATAAGCGGGTGAGTTGACAAAGGAATCCCCAAACCAAGATTTGGGAAAATGAAGTCACCAGCAACCCCGGATAAGCCACCATGATCCAAGGATATGATCAGGATCAACCGCCATGTAGCCACCCAAATTCCATAGTCAATGAACCTACCAACCGAAGAACCCTGAACCACCTAGCCCTAGCTACTTCCCTAGTGAAGGACCGAAACGGCGACCAGAGAGGGGGGGAGTGAATGGGAGCCGATAAAATTTTCTTCTCCAAATCAATTCGGCTTTCACCCCAAAATCACTTCCGGACTTCGTATCACAATCTTGCCAAGATCACGTAGCAACTGAGATGCTACTGACCCTAGGAACAAGAAACATGCAGCGGAAACACAGAAAGAATCCTCGATCCAAAAACTTCACCGAAACAGCCACTGGGTGTGTGTACTCGGCACTGCCGGTTTTCAGAACTCGGCACTGCCGAATACACACTGCACAAAAGCACCCCTCGAGTCTATGTACTCGGCAGTGCCGGTTTTCACAACTCGGCAGTGCCGAGTACACGCAAACAGCACAGCCCCAAAGTCAACTCGAGGATGGATCTCCCAAACGGCTTGAGCTCTTGAGGCGAGATTTTGGTCAGATGATCTAGACCTCCAGTGGAGTGTTTTCCCAAAAGATCTCGGCCTCTAAGTCAGTACAACTCCCAGAAACTCAGATCTCGTGATGAACACCATGACATCAAGTTCATCCCGAAAATCTCAAATCTGAGGCGATTCTCGGCGCTTGGGGGCAAAGGATCACCAGCAAAAGAGGCACAAGGCACTCATACGTGAATCCCCCAAAGAAATCCGAGAGAAAACGCCCTAGAAAGAGAAGAACGAAAATCCCCCAAAAATGGCTCCAAAAATACCTCCGAAAATGGGAAAAAGAAAAGGAGCTCGGAAAATCAAATCATGGCACAAAGATGAACAGCACAAACTCCATCACATAACCATGAATTCACCTATACAAAACTAAGAAAGATTCGGAGTAGTTCTAGGTGGAGAGGATGAAGGGAAGAGGAAAACTAAACAAGCCAAATAAAAGATAACTAAAGAGATAATAGCCACCAGCCCTGAAGGGGCCTATTAGTAGTCCAAGTGGTGGTGTCCTAAAGACTAAACTACCCCTAAGTGATACATACCCCTCAGGGGCAAATTTGACATTTTGATCTCAGATATTTTCCGGCTCGGGCACCTTCCACTGCAAGCTAGCTTCCCTCCGACGCAAGCCTTGCAGTCACGCCGCGTGTCCTCCGGATCGAAGCTCCTCGACGCCGTTCTTGGGCCAGCCCAGTCGGGTGCATGTACTCGGCACTGCCGAGTTGTTCAACTCGGCACTGCCGGGTACATACAGCCCAGCAGCCCAATGGCCCATCTTCGCTACGTCGAGTCCTTGGTCCTTGGTTTTGAGGCCCAAACCAAGGGAAACCGTCCACCAATGATTTTGTGGCCAAATCACCAAACCCCGCGCGCAAACTTCGGTTGTTAGCCGCCACCTTGCGCCGGCTTCTCGTCCGCGTACGAGCTTCGGTTATGAGCCGCTACCTCGCACCGGAACCACGTCCCCTTGCTCGTTCTTGCCAGCATGTGAACCGCACTTGATCCACCGGCCACCGGGTCCCTCGAACCAAGCCTACTTGTCTCTCCGCTCCTCGGAGGCCGCCATGGCTAAGACCTTTCGCGCCTGTTCTTCACCTGCACCAATGCAACCAAGCCGCATTCTACACCTGCAATACTTGAGCCAAGGGAAACGTCAATCCACACCACGTTGTCAATCACTCATCACACCAGGAAGCGACCATCCACCGGTCCTCGGACACACCGGGTCCTCAATCTCCCTCTTGATGAGTGCATTGACAACACACACATAGTGACCATTGATATAAAGAAAATATAAAAGAAATCGAAAAACAAGACTCAAGCAAGTGACTAAAAGCAAGAACAAGCCGAGAACAAAGTCACTCTGCAAGAGAAAGCTCCAGAAACGCCGACCCTTCAAGAAGAAGCGAAAGGGCTCAACACCATCGGCAAAAGAGCAAAAGCACAAAGCACAAATTTCAAACTTCAAATCCTCCAACTCACTTTTCAGGACTCTCAAAGCACTCCCCCTGCAAAGATGCAACTCCCCCTGAACAAGTGAACTTGTGCGTGCGAAAAACACTCAAAAATGACTCACATGTGCTTCTCTTTTAGAAAATGCAATCTTGCACAAACTTTCAAAATCTTTCCAGAAAATTGTCCTTCTTCTTTTAGAAATGCTCAAGATATTCTCCCCCTTGTTGACAATGCATGAATCAAGGTAAGAAAAACCCAAAGTGCAAAAACCGACGCTGAGTTGTAAAAGTCGGCACTGCCGAGTTGAACAAACCGGCACTGCCGAGTATACACAGACAGCTCAACAAAAAAATGCAAAAATGCAACTACAAGCACAAGAACCGGCACTGCCGAGTTGCTCCAGTCGGCATTGCCGAGTATGTACAGGCAGCACAGCAAAAGTGCAAAAATGCAACTACAAGCTTCTCAAATATACAATGAGCAATACAAAATGCTACAAGTTAGAGAAGAGGCATACAAGCTAGTTCATCATGTCACATGGGCATTGCCATCAAGAAGGTGAAGACATATATCCAATTGACAAAGCCATGAGCAAATTGTGGATTTTTATCAAAAAAGTCACCGCATGAGCAAAGTCCTAACCATGGATTGTTTAAGCAAAAATAAACTTCATCTCACCAAAATCATGAAAGGACAGGCATTCTTGACAAAAGATCATCATAAACGCCCAAGTTCTACCTCATGTCATGTCAAAGCACGGAGCCATGTGTTCACTTCTCATGGGAGACTTCTCCGGCAAACAACATGCAACCGCTTAGCACCCATGTGTGCAAGTGTGTGCAATGGTGAAAGCATAGAGACATGAGCATAAATTTCTGCAAATATATCTTTTTCTCAACTTTCTTCTTTCATGCATAGACATCTCATTTTTCAAGTTTTTCAAGTTAAGCATGGTACATGAAATGTCTTTGCGACAGAAAGAAGCTTATGC